>JAWHQI010000072.1:10000000-10367671 GCA_033032865.1 Dactylorhiza incarnata
CTAGACCAGTATCGAAGACCCGCCACTAGTTTATGCACATGCAAGGTTACCACACCATCCGAGCCTCCAGCTCGCAGGACCAACTACTCCTGAATCCTTCCGTCCTCTGTAATTGGATGAGGTTTACCTTTCTCAATTTTACTTATTAAAGGTTACACTTGCTTGTTATTTAGTTGATCATAGCGTCTTAAGGTGAATTCTGGACTTCCCGAGGTCTACCCGGTGAAGGACTCGCAGCGGTACTAGAAGGTATTCTGGGGTGACATCCCAAACTTTCCTTTCTCAAAATATTTACTTTATTTGGTAACTAACCATTGCCAAGGTTATTCTTATGGTTGCTCTAACATTACTTAAGTATGACTTAGAACTCTTTTAGGTAACGCGATGACCTATATGCGATGCGGTTCTAGTTTACTAGTCACTATAAGAATGAAGTCCTCCAATAAGGTTACAACTTATAAAGACTGATGTTATGGGTGTCCTATATATGTGTTCTAGGTTTCATTCAATTTTTATGTGTTCTGGCTAGTCTAAACACACTACAAGATAATACGACATTGACGACATTTTTAATAGGCTACGACGACGTTTTTCAAACACATCCAATGTTTTGGCGACGTTTTTATAAACGTCGCAAAGGCTTCGCGACATATTACGTCGCGGCAAGATTTTAGATTGAACAAGATAATCAAGCGCCCAATTCATTTCTTCAATAAAAAATGGAGCATCTTGCATATGTTGGTAAAAAACCTAGGCAACCATTTAATCTTCAAACCATCACTTATTCTTCAATTTATATCATCCAGACTTTAATAGGATTATAGGAAATATAATTTTGATAATATGATGTGCAGTTTATGAATAATGCTACTCAAAGGATCACATTAGTATATTACTCATTAGCAGTGGAAGAGTTCTTCAAAGGATTTTTAAGGATCTAGGAAAGGAATTTTAGCTCAAGCAAGTTACTATATAAATGAAGGAAGGCCCTTTGACATAAGAGTATGGAATGAGTTTATCTCATTCCGTAAGGATATCGCTAACACTCATTCCGTAAGGATGTCACTAACACTCATTCTGTAATGCCCTATGTTGCGATGGAGGAACCTTAACCTGAAAGATGGAATCCACTGAGAAGTCGCTACCTTAGACCTCAGCAGGCCGTCGGCGTTCAAGGCAGGTTGTCGGATAGGAGGCGGTACGTCGACGATCAAACTTGGAGCAGTGGAAACGGGAGAAATTGGAGCAGCCGAAACCTAGGGTTTTGGCGAACGGGAGAAATGGGAGCAGGTAGCGAAGGGGCGTGCAAATGAATCTCAAGAGCAGACCTATTTTAAAATGGGAGCAGAACTATTGCGACATTTTTTCAAAAGCGTGGAGGAAACCCATGGTTTTGGCGACGTTTGCTAATAAAAATGCTTCTAAATGTGCCGCCAAATTTTTTTCCAGCACACATCGTTCACATGTTGCCGCTAAAACGAAATTCATTTCTATAGCCACGTTTTTTACTTAAACGTTGCGGATAATAAATGTTTTGGCCACGATTTTTAAAACGCCGCAAAATAAACGTTGCCAATAAAGACTTTTCTTGTAGTGGCATTACCTCGAGTTTTTGCTATTCGCAGTCCAACACTAAAATTGAACTAGATTGATCTCTATGATGTGAATTTCACTATAGCTTGGCCAAATGCCCTAACATTTTTACCATAGGTTCATCATGACCAAATTTAGGAATGGTCAGAAATTTATAATTTGCTTAATTATTTTGGCCATAAATAAAAATTCTTTAAAGATAGTGCACACCTCACTTTACACATGAAGTACAACTTGCAGAAGTCAAAGTGCTCCCAATATTTTATCACTGCGATGTAATGGTGAAATATCATGAATGACTGAATTTCCTAATTTTCCATAGCATTTATGACCACTATTTTCATATTTAAATATTTGTGTCAATTGGTCACATTACACATTAAGTATCAAAATAACTCACTCAAAAATTCTAGAAATCTTACCATAAGTTTATAATGATCTAGAAACAGTCTAGTCAAACTTTCAGAATTTTCCAGACAATATTAACCATAACAATTTCATTACTACATAATTGTGACAAAGGGCATTTCTGGTAATTTACAGTGTGAATGACTTCCAAAAATCCTATCAAAGCTTTCAGAGGTGTATTTCAACATAAAGTATCATATGGCAGAAAACTGGATTTTTCTCAGGGAATTAGGTTATGTTTAATTAATTTATGCATTTATGTGACATTCAATTCTAATCAAATAACTAATAATATCAACTCCAAAATTCCCAATAAAATTTCTAGAGATCGTGATTACTCTAAATCATCATGTGGCAGAAAATCAGGATTATCCTAAGTCATTTGGTTACTTTCGTTTGATTAATACACTTATCTGACATTGATATTATTAACTAAATACTTAGGATTTTTCATTCCACAAATCCTAACTTTTCTATAGATGATGCCCTCCACCGTAATATGGGTATTGTCCAATTATCATGAGCATACAACAAGTCATTTGTGATAAATTCATAAAATACCTAAGGGTGCTATATGCACACCACCCTTCCATACACATCCTTCATTTATATGAGTGTATATTAATATACAGTGGTCCAAATGACCTCATATTTATACATGTGACTACTTATTGCCTAACATACAAGCCAACCAAGATTTAGGTCGTTTTGAAATTATTTAACCATATTTATTTCAATAATATGAAAAATCATATTTATCATGAAACCTTACAATAATATTGTCCAAAAATTCTGATTTCTAGGCAGGGAATATATCTATGGTGTATACCCTTATGCACAAAATATTAGGCCTATCCAAACAACTATGTGGGCTAGATCTACAAAATAATGATTGGTCCCCCTTTAGGACATATCTCAAGAGAATGACCATACAGGGAGTTGTAGGCCACCAAACCTGGTGATTCAAAGCCTTATGGATAGTAGACCTCAAGGGAAACAAAAGTTGTCTCGGGCAATGTTTTCTAAAAAGGCTTCTAAGGGGTCTAATTTTCGGGAATAAATAACTGATAAATGTGTGAGAACTATTTCAATTAATATAATGTGGTCTGCGTGTAACCATTCGCTTAAATCTGACGGTCAGGGGTCATCGTCCCCGATAGCTGACGATCAGGATTCATTCTTCTTGTAGCCTTTGTTCCTATAATTTCCGGCCATCTGAGGGCCACCACTGTTGGCCACCACTGCCACCACCTCCGTTGAGGTGGTGGCCATTGATTGGCGGCGACACGGACACCGGAGGAGGCGTCTCCGGCGAAACCAATTGGGTAAATAGCTTGGCAAAATCTCCCTCTTCTCATATGGATGGCGGCTAAATTGAGCCCAATTTCTCAGCCTAGAGAGCTAGACAACTAACATAGATGGAGAGGAGGAGAAATGGACCTCTATTGGAGCTCGGCAACGAGTGTTCTGACAGATGGCCATGGTTCTCTCCTCCTCCGGCGAGCTTGCCCGATTTGCCGATTCTCCACCAATGTCCCTCTTCTCAGTGGCTGGTGATAACTTCTCTAAAAAGAAGTTATTATCTCTTTTATTTTAGTGAATATTGAGAAAATATACGAAAGATAACGATTAATTGACTAATAAACATTATATCTTTAACTGTGGACATTTTTATCGTCAAAGGTGTAATATATTTATGCAGGAATGTGAGAAATCCATGAAAGAACGGGCAACTGTAGGCTGGAATTAAAGTGCAGGGCGGATTGCAGCAGTTTGGTCATGACCTGGTCATAACATAGCGGTTTAAATTAATTCTGCTGAACTAAAAACGTACAGATTTTCGAATTACTTAAAATGGGGCCAGCAACTTCTTTATGAAAGGACGCACCTATTCAGAAAAAGCTGTGGCGTGCAGAGATTAAAAAGGAGTTTTGGACAGTTTAGGAGGTACGGGGGTCACTCTTAAAAAACTAGAGAGAGAAAGAGAAAGAAAGAAGGCTTTGAAAGAAGAAAGAGAAGACAGATTTGCGTGGACTGGTAACTAAAGAGGACGAATTCCTGCACAAATATCTAGACTCCGAACAATGTCTTGTAAGATCTTTCCAATTTGGTTTTTCATTTCAAGGAACATGAACTAAACCTTCTTATCTTGTATGTTGTGATGTACTGGGTTTTGTTGTGATGTTTTATTTACAATTTCTCCGTAAGATTTCTTGCTTTGCTATCTTTATCAATATTATGACTTATTTCGAAAGATTTGAATAATGTTTATCTCCAATAATTCGTGGTGAGATTCGAGAGAGGAATCGCGATTTAATTAAGATAAATACTTAATTTTATGCGGCGAGATTCGAGAGATGAGTCGCATAGATATCTAATTTAAATCTTTTACTTCTATACTACACCGCGAGATTCGAGAGAGGAGCGGTGTGTTTGCATCATAATTTTGATATAATAAAAGAGAGAGGAAGAGATTCCATCACCTTATTAGCAAGATCGATTTGATCAGTTTAATTTACCTTGCATTTTTCTAAGTTAGAGATAACTAGAGAAGTCTAGGTTATGGGAATTTAAGGATCGAGAGATTATGATTCCTAGTCTTTAATCGAGCAAGATAGTAAAACACATATAATGCATCGGTATTTTTAGCAAATATCACAACAGACCTAGGAAAGCAATATACAAGATTCTTTTCTCTCAAATTTGATAAAAATATAATTTAAGTACTTTAGTTTTAAAATTAGTTTTAAATTTTCTGTGATTTAGTTTCATCAAACCAATCGAATTACTAAACTTGGATTTAAGGAAAAGAGTCAGCTAATACTCATAAGCGTTAGAGTTTTCACTTCTCTGAGGGAACGATCTTATCTCACTATTATATTACTTGATCTGGCACATATACTTGCGTATATACACGTTGGGCGTATAAGCTGGCTCGCTCCTTAGAGCCCTCTGAAGATGATGGTGGGGTCAAATGAGGGTGGTGATGGGTGTATAGATAGAATGAGGAGTATGGGTCATTGACCATGAATATCTTGCTCCCTCCCTTGTGGCTGAGCGGATGCTATCCCCTGAAAAGACTACTCATGGCTTGAGGGGGGCGGCTAAAGGCTTGGGCAAAGAGGTAAGGGGCCATGGAAGCTCCATTACTCAAAACACCTTTGATCTTAAGAGAAAAATGTCATTTTGCCTCCAAACATATTTTCTCTCTCCAATTTCAAGAGTGGGGTGCCAATAGACTTGTGACCATGCTGATTTTGCTTAGGGTGGGGCCTTGGTCCACTTGGATTCCAATTGTGCTTTTGATTTCTTCCTTAAGGCCTTATGTTGGCCATGGTTGACTTTTGAGTTGACTTTTGAGTTGACTTTGTCAAATTGGTGGGTGGGTTAGCCACACTTGATGGTCATGAGTCACATGACCTTACCCAAAGTCCATTGGACCATGGTGTTACTCAAATTGAGTTAATTTATCCATATGGTGTCAGTTTGACCCAAATTAGATTAAGTTTGACTTTAGTCAAATTTGATGGATTGGTTGACCACTTGATTGGGGCTTTTAGGTCCAATAGCTCCCTGATGAGATTAGAAGGCTGGGGGTGAAGTCAATTTGGCCAATTGAGGGTCAAATTGATCTTTGATTGGGTTGATTTGGGTTATGTTGACTAAGAGTTGACTTTGGTTAATTCTTTGAAATTATGTGGAGCCAATTAGTTATTATTGACCTAATGACCTCCCTTAGTGATTAGGAGGACCTAGGTGAAGTCCATTTGATGTATTGGGGGTCAATTGAGCCTAATTGTGTTGAATATGGCTATGTTGACCTAAGTTTGACATTGGTAATTAATTTGACCCATTTGGTTGACCAATTGCTGGGGCCCTTGGTTAAGTGAGTCTCTATTAGAGTTAGGAACGTAGTGGTGAGTGTTGGATCGATAGGCGCCCTTAGAGGGGGGGTGAATAAGGAAATAAAATTCTTTTTATAATTTTTAGACAATTTACTTAATTGTTTAAAGTAAATTAGAATGAAATAACAATTTAGCTTAAATGAAGAAACAATTGTAATTTACAATTTTATAATTTAGAAACAAGTGCTAAATTGTTATATGATGAAAGAGATTAAAATAAACAATTTAGATAAAGTGATTTGAATTGAAAGCTTAGTAACCAATATAGTAAAATTTATGTCAAATGAAAGAAATCAAGTAAACACAAAAAGAGACATGATTGTATTATATGAAAAAAATGTTTACATAAATTTGATTTCAATATCGCTAGAAATTGGAGGCGTACAAAAGTAAATATCTTTTCCTTTTCTATACCGACTTGTATCCCCACAAACCGGTTGGCTTTAGCCTATCCTTCCCCGAATATGGCCTCAAGCCGCTCTAGCCAATCCTTCCCCGGATATGGCCTCGAGCACCCCTAGATCTAATATCCTAAACCTAGTCGCCTACTAACGCGGCGAATTACCCCCTAAGCCGCACAAGGACCTAGTCGCCAATACAAGGCGAATTCTACTACAAAAATTACAATAATGAAAAAAAGCAAATAACAAAAAACTTCCTCTATGAGATTTCTAAAGTTGAGGATGAATGATCGTTGTAGCACAAGTGAGGTTGAAGTGATCGTTCTTCGGATGCAGCGTGGGGCCTTCCTTCTCCAGAAATCTTCTTTGGCTTTGAGTGGGAGATGAACTTTCGGCAGAGTAACAGCTCTGGAAATTTGGCACAAGTAATCTCTCTGGAAGATCTAACTAAAAGGAGAGAGAACCCATCAATTTATAGACCTTGGAGATAGCGCCAGCGGTAGCTCCTAGCGCCTGCGGTAGCGTTCGTGTGGAGCGGTTGCGAAATCGTCGGCGGCATGGCGCTGTGCACGAACTTGAGCTAGCGCCAGGCGGTAGCGCTAGCGCTGGCGGTAGCGCTAGTGCCTGCATTAACCCCTAACGCTGGCGATAGTGCTTCAACTCAGTTTGTTGGTTCCAAGCTGCTTTCTACCTGTGGAGTATTGCACATATAGGTCCTGTGCACTATAAACACACGACAAGCAAGATCAAATACAATTTGGGATTTGTTATTCTCAAACAAAGGGATGTAACACACATGTCCAACAGTGAGGTCAATTAGTACTTGTGGATTTAATTTGGCTAATTTGACCTAAGTTGTCTTGTGCTCACTTGTGAGCACTATGTGAGTTCACCCCAACTTAGTGAACTCTAAAGTCATCTCCTTGCATCCTCTCACCCTTCTCTCCTCATGTTATGCCCTAACACCATCATGGGGTTTAGTAAGATTAGGGATGTTACATGTTGCTCCTGATGCTATCTCCAACATGCCTTGGCGTGATGTTTCTAATTACCTTGCTAATGTGCAGATTTTTGATGTAGGTGGAGATGAGGTGGAAGAAGCTAAACCAACTAGGAGTGATCTTACCTCGAATCTATCACTTGAAGTGGATTGCATAGTGGATGAAATTGTTGTTGATGTTGATCTAGAACATGTTCCTAATGCATTACAAGACTTTGCTGAAAGTTAAGAGAAAAAGGATGACCTTGTGATAGTTGAACCTAGGATAGATGTGGCCATGTTGGCAATGCCACTCGAGTGAGAAATCAATTAAGAAAAAAATGTTACTTGGGATGATCTCGGATCTCCTATGACTAAGAATTCGACACTTAAAACTGTTAAAAGCGAATTTGTTGGTATTAGTGAGAGGAAAGAAATGTGGTGGAGGTAGCCGCAAGTGAAAAATAAGAGAAGAATTGTTGGAACGAGCGGCCAGCTCGGATGCCAATAGGCCTGAGAAGGAGGAGATTGGAGATTATGGGGGTTGCCCCTACCAAACTCAAGTGTATTATCCCCTGCCCTTCTCAACCTATGGTGGAGTGCTACCACAAATCAACATACAATTGATTTGCTTTAAATAGTTCTTAAGTAAAACTTTGGAACTATCCATTTTAAATATAATTTTGTTATCTTGTGCACGTTAAACTTGTTATAAATTATCTGATATTATCTAAAATAGGTATTTGGCATGGCTCAAGAATGTTAAACAAAGTGCTATTGGGAGCGCACCTCAAGTTTATCTTGCTTTTCATTATTTTTCACATACATTGTATGATTGCATGCTGGTCCAGCTGGAGGCTCTAAAAGCAGCCTCGTTAAACCTTATTTTTTAGTGTTTTGCATGTTTACATTTTTGGTGCTAAAGCTTTTGTAGCAACTGTGTTGTGTGTCTTTACCTTTTTGTAGGTTATCTCATGCTTTTGGACAGTGTTGGAGGAAGCTTGTTGATTCAGGTAACCTTATTCCTCTCTCATTTTCTCCTAATTCATTTTATCTTTACATCATTAATATCATGGCAAATTCTAAGTGTGGGCGATGGGATGTGTGTTGATTCATTTCATCTCACTTGTATTGGGTCTATTATGTTTGGTGAAAACTCTAGTGTGAATCATGTTTATCAACTATCTGGATATTTTGTTATGTTTGCTCTATCTTCCTTGCCAACTTTGTCCCCTATGGAGATGATGGTATTCAATTACTTAGACTGTGTTATCAACATCTATTGTCCTATTTTCTCTTAGTTTCACTTTTATGAAAAGTAGATTTATATTAAATGTATTGAGATAGAATTGAATTATATTTATTTTGAGTGCATAATCTGAAATATACTTGCATAATTCATTGCATGGTAGTGAAAGTTGTTATCGAATGCACCGGTGTGTGAAATCACTTTAAAGAAGAATTCCATGCTCGCTTGAAATCAGGGAGTTCGTCGTAATTTTTGGGGTTAACTTGACATAATCTTGAAGTATTGCATAATCGAAGATGTGGTGTAGTAGGATCTATGCCTTTTCTTGGACCAGTTAAGCCTTTTCTACCATTTGAAAGGAGATTAGTTTTTAATATTATTAAAGCTCTTGTTTAAGTTTTACTTCAAAAGTAATGATATGTATATAGGTGTTGTGTGAGTAATAACAACAAACAGTAAGTAGGCACAACAATACATCACAAATAAGAAATAAAAACATAAACAAATAAGGCACATCCAGATGACACAAGATATATAGTAGTTCCCCTCAACTTGGTACATCTACTCTTCTACCCACTGGTAGGAATCCACTGGAGGTTGTTGATCAGGTGCCCTCACACCAAGGTATTTTTGTTCAGGTGTCCACACACCAATGGAGGTTTGATCAGGTGCTCAATTCACCTATAAGCTTTTGATCAGGTGCTTATAAACCAAGATGCAGGTTTTTGCTAAGGTGGCCTGTCACCGGGAGTTAACTTTTCAAGGGAGTTATAACCCTTTACAAGATGGGAAGGAGAAAGGGAAAACAGAAAATGGTTTGTTGTTCTTCTCTTTCTAAGAAGACACTTGAAGATCCTGATGAGTTGTTCAGTTGGATCTTGATAATGTTGTTGAAGAAAGCTCCCCCGTCTGATTTAGATTGATGACAGCTTTATGGATGGAGCTTCTTCTCTAGATTGCAAATCCTCTATTCTTCTTGCATTTTTGATCCCTGAGCAAATGATATAGATTTGGTGTCTCAGGCTGTAGAAGATCTGCAAGAGAAAGGGTTAGCAAAAAGAAGATAATATATTCTGATCTGTTCTTCTTTTTGCTCCTCTGTTTTTCTTCTTCTTCTTTTCCTGTACAGCAAAATATAATATGTTCTGTATGTATCTTCCTGCTATCTTCCTTCTATCTTCCTGATCTTCCTGCTAGCTTAATTTTTCTCTTCTCTGCTCTGTATATTAATCTGGAGAGCAGTTCGACTGATTTGAATCCTTGTCGACAGAAGAGGAAAGAATTAATGTCTCTTTCTTTTCCCAGATCCTCGAGAAGATAACTTGTCGTGTTTAGTTTGCTGCAACGGCTCTATTAATTAATGCTGCAACGGCTGTATATTTAAGACAGCAATATATATAGCAATATATAAATAGAATAAATAAAATATTGCTTTAAATAAATCTGACAGCATATATATAATATAATATTTCAGACGAGCTGAAAGATATTAAAATAATGCTGGGAGAAATTCGTCGAGCTCAGCTTCACGTTCGTCGAGCTCATCATTTGATTCGTCGACCTGATCATTTAATTCATTGTTCTGAACTTCTGCTGAATATTCATCGAACGCAGACTTGAGTTCGTCGAACGCAGGATTTCGTCGACCGCTGATCTGAGGTCTGTTCGTCGACCGCTGAGATAATCTATTCGTCGACCATTGAACCGTTGAGACGGGATCGTCGACCGCTGAGATAGGTGATCTTCGTCGACCGCTGAGATAGCTGGATTTCGTCGAGCGCAGAATGCACATCATTCGTCGAGCGCAGGGCGCCGTTCGTCGAACGCAGATGACCGTTCGTCGAACGCAGCGAACTTATGTATTTTTTATTCTTCTCTTATTTTTCAGCAAATTATATATATATATTTATATTTATATTTCTTGTATATTATATATATATTCTTTTCAGTCTTCTACCTTAATAGGATTTAATCTAAGTTATAAGATATGTTATGAAATAAACTTAGACATTAAAGGTGGATCCTAACTCAAATCAAAACTAAGGTTCCAACAATCTCCCCCTATTTGAGTTGGGATCCTAATCAAAATTAAGACTAGGTTCTAACAATCTCCCCCTATTTGGTTTAGGATACCTAAGCATAAAAAGTCTTTTAATAACTTTAGGGTTATAGATTATTTTCTTCTTATAAAATTTATTTAAGCAATTCTGATTTCCTAAATTGTGATTTAAATAGGATTTTAATAATGTGAATTTCTAGCTGTTATTAGATTATAAGAATTTTAAAATCAAAAAGATAATGTCTGATAGCTTCTTTCTATAGAATCCCCTTAATCAGAAGAGACTCACACTCAGAGCTCTGATCATTTCTGATCTATGCTATTTGAGTAGACTGCTCAACTTGATTTTAGGAGAAAATCTAGAAGAATGTGAAGTTATCTGATATTGCTTTAAAAAAAATCCAAAGAATCTTATAATTGCTGTTTAATTATAATTTGAGTAAAAGTATTAAACAGTTAAAACAAAATTGCCTTATAGATAGATAAGTTGGCCTTTTTATTTCATTGAAATATAAATTTGAATTTTTAAATTGGTTTTGCTGAACATAAAGAATTTTCTTCTTAACAGGTTGTTCAAATGTATTAGCTTTAATGAACTTATTTTTTAAACAGATAATGTGTTCTGCTGATATTTTAAAATTTTCTTGAAGTTTATTATATTCAGAAGTCAAACTATTTATTTTTGTTAACTTCTTTTTAATTTTATTTTCAGATTTAATTAAACTTATACATGGTGAGTTGAAAACAAATTTAAATGTATCAGAGGTAAAAATAGGAATTGAAGTTACCTATTTTACCTTAGTTACCATTTCTGCTTTAGATTCTGCATCTGATATGTGATATGAACCATATATTGCCAACATGCAGAAATTTCTGGCCTTCTGTTCTTCTTTTTCTTCTTCTTCACTTAGAGTAAGTGATGGTTCTGTATCAAAAATGATGTTAGTGAAGGAAGTGGAAGAAGATGGTTCATTTACCATCCTTGAGAGGGAGTTCCAGATGCTCCTTGCTGAAGTGCAGTCAGCCACTTTAAGAAGAATGTCATCAGACATTGATTTAGCCAATATGTTCATGGCCATGACATCAGCACTGATTAACTTTTCTTGATCATCTGTTGAAGAGATTGAAGATGGAATTCCTGTCAAAATGGAATTATAAATATCTTCATCTATTGCTTTCATATATAATCTGATTCTAACTTGCCATAAATCAAATCTATCCAAATTACAAATTGGTGGATTAAAAAATGAAAAATCTGCAAGTGCCATTTAGAAAAACCTTTTTAAAAACAAAATAAGAACTAAGTGATCTTTGTGATTTCAGGTGTTAGCCTGTGTGAAAAATCAACTTGCTTTGATACCAATTGAAAGGACAATTGAGTATCAGTTAAAGATGATTAATACAATCAACCAACCTCTGATACCAATTGAAAGGAGATTAGTTCTTAATATTATTAAAGCTCTTGTTTAAGTTTTACTTCAAAAGTAATGATATATATAGGTGTTGTGTGAGTAATAACAACAATCAGTAATCACAGCAATACAGCACAAATAAGAAATAAAAACTTAAACAAACAAGGCACATCCAGATGACACAAGATATAAAGTAGTTCCCCTCAACTGGGTACATCTACTCTTCTACCCACTGGTAGGAATCCACTGGAGGTTGTTGATCAAGTGCCCTCACACCAAGGTGTTTTTGTTCAGGTGTCCACACACCAATGGAGGTTTGATCAGGTGCCCAATTCACCTATAAGCTTTTGATCAGGTGCTTATAAACCAAGATGCAGGTTTTTGCTAGGTGGTCTGTCACCGGGAGTTATCTTTTGAAGGGAGTTATAACCCTTTACAAGATGGGAAGGAGAAAGGGAAAACAGAAAAAGGTTTGTTGTTCTTCTCTTTCTAAGAAGACACTTGAAGATCCTGATGAGATGTTCAGTTGGATCTTGATGATGTTGTTGAAGAAAGCTTCCCCTGTCTGATTTAGATTGATGACAGCTTTGTGGATGGAGCTTCTTCTCTAGATTGCAAATCCTTTGTTCTTCTTGCAGTTTTGATCCCTGAGCAAATGATATAGATTTGGTGTCTCAGGTTGTAGAAGATCTGCAAGAGAAAGAGTTAGCAAAAAGAAGATAATATATTCTGATCTGTTCTTCTTTTTGCTCCTCTGTTTTTCTTCTTCTTCTTTTCCTGTACAACAAAATATAATATGTTCTGTATGTATCTTCCTGCTATCCTCCTGCTATCTTCCTGCTAGCTTCTTTTTCTCTTCTCTGCTCTGTATATTAATCTGGAGAGCAGTTCGGCTGATTTGAATCCTTGCCGACAGAAGAGGAAAGAATTAATGTCTCTTTCTTTTCACAGATCCTCGAGAAGATAACTTGCCGTGTTTAACTTGCTACAACGGCTCTATTAATTAATGCTGCAACGACTGTATATTTAAGACAACAATATATATAGGAATATATAAATAGAATAAATAAAATATTGCTTTAAATAAATCTGACAGCATATATATAATATAATATTTCAGACGAGCTGAAAGATATTAAAATAATGCTGGGAGAAATTCGTCGAGCTCAGCTTCACGTTCGTCGAGCTCATCATTTGATTCGTCGACCTGATCATTTAATTCACTGTTCTGAACTTCTGCTGAATATTCGTCGAACGCAGACTCGAGTTCGTCGAACGGAAGGATTCGTCGACCGCTGAGACGGGCTGGATCGTCGACCGCTGAATATTCGTCGACCGCTGAGACGGGATGGATTCGTCATGCCCATTCACCCTTGTTTTGACAAGCTGAGCATTTACCTTATTAATTTGTTTCAGCTCCTCCTCTCAAACTCACCAAAGCCAAATTGCCAACTCAGTTCCACACTTAAGCATTTGCTCATGTTCCGTTTAAACGTGTTGTGGTTAGAGTGGAGATGGAGATTTTCATTTTTGGGGTATGAAGTTTAGCTTGTTACGGGTCATTTCACGCTCCGGTAGACCGGTTGAATTGAACCACCTTAGCTTACGAGCAAGTCGAGCACGCAAACCGTCAATGAGAGAATTGCTAAATAACACGAACACGTTTTATCGTGGAAAACCCGAAAAGGTTGAAAAACCACACGTTCGGAGCTGTGCCGACCAAATTCGACCATCTTCTTGTTTGTTACAATTGAAAGCTGAGAACTCGAGCGCGACAGACCGCTGCTCGTTACAATGGTAGAGAAAGAAAACTTCGAGTGTGACAAGCCACCTCTTGAGAGACTAAGTATTTTTCTGAGAACGAAACTGAGATTCTTGAGTGACCTTTCGTAACTTAAAGGATTCTGGACTCGCTTAAAATGTTATCTTTCGAGGCAAAGGGAAATATTCAAAGGCACAAAGGAGACCTTCGAAGGCTCGAATCAAAGGCACAAAGGAGACCTTCGAAGGCTCGAAGGAGATCCTTGAAGATTCGAAGGAGATCTTCAAGCGCCGAAAGAGAATTCCAGGGAAATCTTCAAAGGATCTCTTCCAGGCGTGGAAGACTAGGTGTCTTGAAATGAAGGCCCTAGGCTCCTTTTATAGCCTTGGGAAGGGGTAACCCGGTAATTTTATCGTCGTAACCACCTAACAGACGAATCACGCTGGTCGATTTGGAGCACGCGGATCGCCACTTTTTGGATATTCCCGTCTTGCCCCCCGGACAGTTCGGACTGCATGGGCAGTTTGGGCAGCTTCGTTGACGGCGTTAAGCGAAGTGAACTGGACCTACAATCTAAGAAATTGTGAAAGGTTAATTGTCGCGCACATCACGAATATGGAAGCTTTCTGAGCGCGCAACGAACATGGGAGCATTCTGAGCGCGCAACGAACACGAGAGCATTCTGAGTGCGCAACGAACACGGAAGCATTCTGAGCGTGCGGTGAGCGCGAAGGCATTCTGAGCGTGCAACAAACACGGACGCGTTTTGAGCGCGCAATGAACACAGAAGCATTCTGAGCGCGCAACAAACATGAAATCGTTCTGGGAGAGCAGTGAGCACGGAGGCATTCTGTGCGCGTCGTGAACTTGAACCCAAACACAACAGGAGAGCGATGTTGGGGAGGTGCGGCCAAAAGAGGGAGAGCGCACCCCACTAACGGGGGTGCTCCCTTGGTCACACCCCTCAAGTGACGGTGGTGCGGGTTTTGTCGTACCCCCTAAAGCGGGTGGCCGCACCCCCAAGTGGGTGCATTTTGGCCACACCCCCAAATGGGGGGTGAGGATTTGGCTGCACCCTCCAAAGGGGGGTGCGGCTTGGTGATAGTTAACTTGCCAGTAGTCTAACTCACATAGAGGGAGGTGAATAAGTTTCTTTGTTTTTTCTAATTATAATTTACTGTTTTAGTTGTTTAAGCAAAGTAAAAGAGAGCACATAAAAACACACAACTATTTATAGTGGTTCTCCAAGGTCTGGGTACTCCACTTTTCCTCTCCACCTTTCTAACAGTGTGTTAGACAATGCAATCTCCTTCAACACTCAGCTCAAAGAGCTTACAACCTAAATCTCTCAGGATTTCACAGGTTTGCTCCAAAACCCTACCTCAGGCCATCAACCCTACCCCCAGACTTATCAAGAAGCCCTACCTCACAGTTCTCCAACTCCTACAGCTCAGTGACTCTCCTATTCACCTACTTAGGTCTATCAAGAAGCCCTACAACTCAGTCTGGGAGTACTGCCCTACCACTCAGGCACACATCCCTACACTCAGGCACACATCCCAACTACTCAGAATAATAGTGTTCTTACAGATGGATGATTCTATTTTTGCAATAGAAGATTATATAAATAAAACCTTCAGCTTGATTCTCCCATTGTTGACCACAACAGATGCTGTTTTGAAGCAGGACTGAATAACAGCAGCTCTAGACCTAGCTTTACCTGATCTTCTTCTTCAGTAAATTAAGGAAGATCAACTTGTTCTTCTGAATGCACACAACAAGAACTACTTATCTCTCTTGGATTGATTTGCTTGCAGCTTTATGAGAGATTTCTTCACAGGAAGAAGTTGATGATCTTCAGCAGGTTCATCAATATTCTTGTCGTCAATCAGTGCTCTTCTATTTGCCCTAGCTATCCTTTTTATACCTCCTGCAATATTCAACGACTCTTAGTAGTGCCTATTCACAACATGGACAAGAATAGAAAAGCTTATCTTGCTTTCTTGTCCCTCCTGCAAAAGTATATCCCGTTAGAGTATTGGCCATGTTTGAGTTTGTCTCATCGGATGGGCTGAGACAGGCTTCAGTCTCAATGGCTGAAACACTCTTTGTCTCAGCAGATCCGTTGAGACGGGTAGTCTTCTCAGCGGTTAACTCAGCATGCTACACAGCTGAGACAGACTTCTTCTTAGCGGTTACACAGCTGAGTCTCAGTTGTTCAGCTGAGACCAGACTGTTATCTCAGCAATCTTGTTAATGAAAGAGTCAATACTAAGCATGTATAAACATGAAATAGAAATGACTTATCAAATACAATATGCACTTAGCAGTGTATGTGATGCCTCTTCAAATCCAAGGAACATTGAAGGGCAATATTCCCAACACTTGGCCGCACACCAAAAGGGGGGGGGGGGGGTGCGACCAAACCCGCATCCCAAAAGGGGGGAGGGTGGGCCAAACCCGCACCCCCAAGTAGGGTGCGGCCTTGGTTGGACCCCCAGAGGGGGGGGAGCAAACCCGCACCCCCAAGGAGGGTGCACCTTGGCCCCCCAACAGGTTGGACCCCCCAGGGGGCGGCTTGGCCGCACTCCACATGGGGGTGTGGCCGGCCGCACTCCCCGAGGGGGGTGTGGCCGGCCTTGGACGCACCCTGTGAGGGGGAGGTGCGTATTTGGGCTAAGTCGGTGCTACGACGGGTAGGTGTAATGGGGGGCTGGCGAGGTGCGCGACGAGGCCGACGACGAGGCTTGGTGGCGGTGAAGAGAGAGTGACACACACACACACACAGAGAGAGAGAGAGAGAGAGAGAGAGAGAGAGAGAGAGAGAGAGTGGGGGTTGCGGTTACCCCCTTGATGTGGTATGTTTACCCACATGGGTGCGGTTAGTGTGTACACATACGTGCGCTCCGGTGGCTATTTGGAGGATCAAAGAGACTTAGAATTACGCGAGAATGGGTCTATTGGAATCGTATCGGCGAGTCGGTTGTGGTCGCGGTGAAAAATCACAGGTTCGACCGGGTTCGACCAGGTCCGTTTTTGGGAACCCATCAAGCCTAAATATGCATTTTAGTACGCCCAACGTACCTTGCACATAGTACACTGTCCATAACTCCGGAGGTGACCATTGAAAGAAACTTTATAAAAAAGGGGATTGTGAAGGGCAACCCAAGTATGGCTAATGGCAGACCAATAATTTTAAAATAATGCCTTATTTTTGCTCCTAAATTTAATCCTAAAAGCAACCCAAACCTAAAATGAAGCCCGTTCGGTCCCGCTCCTTCCCCGCTTCTGTGTCGCCCAACATCTACTTCACCGACAACCCTGCTCTTTCCTCGTTACCTTCCCCGCTACTTCTTCTCGCCCCTCGTATTCCACACACAGGAGTAGAACCCGCTGATCCATGGCCAACGGGTGCCCTTATTTCTTCCCAACCAACAAGCGATTCAGAGTTGGTAAATGGCTCAAGTCAGTTCCAGAGCACTGAAGTCTGAAAGGGAAGCAACTGATGATTTCATCTACAAGTCTAGGGTTCTAGATTTTGTCGAATCCGAAATGCGCTATGGTAACTCATTTATTCTCAGATTTTGTTGAATCCCTCTTAGATCCGAAATGCGTTATGGTAAATCTTAGAATTTTTCTTGGTTTTTTATTTCTTTCATTTTAGATTTGGTAGATCAAGAGATAGAGCAACACATTACACCATTTTTTATCATTGACTTGAGTATCCATTTCACCACTAGCATATGCTTTCATACGAATAAGTTAGTGTGTTGGGCACGCAATATTGCAAAAAGTCTTGGATTTGTGATCACCATTAAAAGTGCAGACAAATTGACATCTAGAAGCAAACCTAGAGTCATGCTTGGGTGTGATAGAGATGGATGCAAACGTGTCGGTCAAAGTTCCAAAGATCGGAGTAATAAGAATATTAGAAAGTCTTCATCTAAACGTTGTGGATGCCCTTTCACATTGAAAGCATTGTGAGAAATGCAATTGGTACTGAATGAATTGTTGATGTGAAATGTGGTGTTCATAATCATAAGTTGGTGCACCTAGAAGCTCATTCCTATGTCGGTCGGTTAAATGATGCCGAGCAGAAAATAGTGCATCATGTTATTATATCGAGTTTGTTCACATCTTTAAATTCCAGTCATTCATATTTTTACCGCTACATTCAGCTCCTCCAACATTCTCAAGGATAATTTCTTGTGCATTCATAAATGATAATCACTTTGTACAACTACTAATGCATGATGATTGCCCGCTACCATCGACATTTTCAATTTGGAAGAGATATCGTATGGATATTGCTGCACAATGGGATCTTGATTTTTACGTAGTGTAAAACTACTAAACCATTGTTGTCCATATTTTATGACTTCATTAAGTAATGTTTTTTTTTTCAAATTGGCTATTGGTAGTAGTTGGTGGAGGTTTAGATTTTGGCCGGTTCACACAGTTTTTGGACAGAATTATTCTCATATACAACCACGGTAAAATAGTTGCTAAACTGCTTATATTTACCTTCACATTCAGGCTAAACCGCTTATATTTAACATATAGTTCACATACAGTTCACATACAATTCACATACAGTTGCTAAACCTTTTAGGATCCGTTCGTTTGGACGGAATTGACTTTCTAGAATTAGCATTCATGATTAGAAATTCAAATCTAATGTTCGGCGCAACGAAATTTACGAGGATATTGACTTTTATATGAAAACTCATGGCTTTGACTTTGAACTAAAAAATCAAATCGTCAGTTTTTTCCTCCACCCATGAGTTTTCCGCATAATCGAGTGTTTTTGCCAGAGTTTTTCGGCCTACGCTTTTTTTCCTGTCGGGAGTGGGTTTTTCCGCCGGGTGCGTGTTTTTCGGTCGGCGCGTGTTTTTCGGTCGGACATTCATTTTTTGCCTAGGCTGGCGTTTTTCGCCCGGGCGCGCGTTTTTCGGTCAGTCGTGGGTTTTTCGGTCGGCTGGGCAATTTTCACCCGGGCATGCATTTGTTTTGCTTGCGCGCACTTTTTTCGCCCAGGCGTGCTTTTTTCGCCCGAACGCGGTTTTTCCGCCCGAACGTGGTTTTTCCGGTGGAACGCGATTTTTCCGGTCGAACGCGCTTTTTCCGGTCGGAAGTGAATTTTCAGGCCAGGTGCGATATATTTTGCCCGGACGCGATATTTTTTGCCGGACGCGATTTTTTCTCCCGAGCGCGTTTTTTTCGACCGGGCGCAGTATTTTCCGCCCGGGCGAGATTTTTTCCCCCGGGCGCGTTTTTTTTTCGCCCGGTCGCGTTTTTTCCGCACATGCAAAAAAACGCGACTGGGTTGAAAAAATGCGCCCGGGCCAAAAAAATTGCGCCCGGGCGAAAAAAATGCACCCCGCGTAAAAATGTGACCGGGCAAAAAAATGCGTCGGGGCGAAAAAAATGCGCCCCGGCAAAAAACGCGACCGGGCGAAAAAAACGCGACCGGGCGTAAAAAACACGCCCGGGCGAAAAAAACGCGCCCGGGAGAAAAAAGCGCCCTGGCGAAAAAAATACGCTCGGGCGAAAAAATCGCGCCCGTGCGAAAAAATCTCGCCCAGGAGAAAAAAACGCGGTTGGGCGAAAAAAATGCGCCCGGGCGAAATAAATGCGCCCGGGCGAAAAAACGCGACTCGGCGAAAAAAATACGCCCCGGCGAAAAAATGCGACCGGGCGAAAAAAACGCGCCCGGGCGAAAAAATCGCGCCCGGGCGAAAAAAAACGCGCCCGGACGAAAAAATCGCGCTCGGACGAAAAAATCGCGCCCGGGCGAAAAAAACGCGCTCGGGAGAAAAAATAGCGTTCGACGCTAACGCTTATTTTGAGTTGTATAAAATTATTGTATAATGTCAATTCTAATACCAATTCCATTATTCAGCCGAACAACTTTTGTGCCTAAATTCTAATTCTGTTGACTGAATTCAATCTTACAGCCTAACAAAAAAATTGGAATTCTGTACAAAGCCAATTCAAGTAAATATTGGTTTTCATCGAAAAGCGAACTCCAGAAAACCAATTCCGTTCGAATGATCGGACCCTTATATATATTTAACTTCACATTCAGGCATCTATGGTTTTTCACTGGTGGAGCAATGCTAAACATCTTTTTGGTTGGTTTTGAATATGCTTTTCACTGGCTGCTATGGCTTTTAACTTTTTTGGCTTACTTCACATTTAGGCTTTTAACTTTTTTTTGGCTAACTTCACATTTAGGCTTTTAACGGTTGGTTGGTTCTGAACATTCAGTCAGTTATGCCTATACACAGTTTGTTTTTCTGTAAGCTATATCAAATATGTATTTCCACTGGCAGCTTTAGAAAATATGTATTTTCGTTTTTCTGTATAGCTGTATCTGTCCTATCTAGCACTATAGTAACCAATTATGCATCCTGTACAATTTTTGAAGACCTTAATCTATATCATTCTCTTTAAATTTTGATTATAATTTTGGACGCTTGATTATTTTTACAAGTGTGGTTATTCCTTATTAGACAATTGGTTGGTTCATTAGCTGTAAATGTCATGCTCTTGATTTTGACCAAGTCTACATCTTATTTTGCCATAATGTATATCCTGATAATACCCTTCAGAAAAATTACTTGAATTACTTCTTTTGAGTATGATTTTTTTTTTTACTTTTTTTGGTCTGCCAATAACAAATTGGTCTAAGAAAAAATTATGTTTTGCCATCAAAATTGAGCTGCCATTAGCCGAACTTGGGTTGCCTTTAACAATCCCCTAAAAAACAAAACACACGTTCTTCACTGTTTCTTCTTCCTCATCTTTATTTAAAGAGAGAAACTTATGGTGCGTTTCTCTCACCTAGAACTAATTGAGAGAGAAATATAGCCGTATGATCTAAGATTGGACGGTATATAAAATACTGACATTATTATTATTTATAAATACAAGAGTATTTAGGAAAAATACAACCGTATGATCTGTGATCAACGGCTTAGATGGGCTCCTCTCACCCTGATCTTAGGTGAGAGTAACTCACTTGCAAATTTTTCTTATTTAAATGACTTCCTGCCTTTCGTCTTTCCGTTGTCTTCGGCAACCATGACCTCTTCTCACGAGCCCTCCTCTCTTCTGAACTCTACCGCCAGAAAACTCTCCGGCCACACTATTCACGGCGCCACCACTTTGCCCGCCAGCTATATCGTACGCAGCCCGGCCGCCGTCGAATCCGAGTCCGTCGTCAAGGAAGAAATCCCAACGGTCGATATTTCCCTACTAAGAAACGGGAATCTTCGTGAACGGTCAAGGATCATCTCTGATATCGGGCGAGCCTGCAGGGAGTGGGGCTGCTTCACTGTACGTCGTAGAAAAGCTTAATAAATGAATCCCATCGATGAAGTAAGAATTATTATATATTGAATGAATAAATAAAAAGAACTTCTCGCGATTGCTTCAGGTTGTGAATCATGGAATAAGTGAGAGCTTGCAGAGGGAGATGGTGGAAGCATTTGGTGGGTTCTTCAACCTAACAGAGGAAGAGAAGGAAGTTTATCAAATGAAAAATATTTTTGACCCGATCTACCATGGCACCAGCACTAATTTCATGGGGCCCCATGTGCGCTTCTGGAGGGATTTTCTCAAAATTACGATCTACCCTGCGCTTCACTACCCAACAAAACCCACCGATTTCAGGTTCTTCTACTTCATCTTCCTTACTGAGAAATTATAACTCTCATGCCTTCCTAACTACATTTATTTTGGTGATTGTTATCCGCACTACAGTTTTGGTTATTCGCACTTTTTTTGATGAGTTATTACGCGCCTTTTGAAAATACGTCTTGTACATATATTTTAAGGAAAAATGTTCAACATGAAAGTTGTAGATCTCGTCGAGATCTACAACTTTCGCGTTGAAAACTTTTCCTAAAAATGCATGTACAACCAAAAATTCGCTATAGTTACGCACATATTTCAATCAGGGCGGCAATACGTCTTGTGCGTGCATTTTTAGGAAAAGTATTCAACATTTACAACTTTAGTGTTGATCATTTTTCCTAAAAATGCTCATAAAAGACGTATTTCTGAAAGACGCGTAATAACTCATAAAAAAAGAGTGTGGATAGCCAAAACTGTAGTGCGGATAACAATCACCTTTGTTTTTGGGTCAAGAAATTATAACTCAGAATGCTTTGCCAGGACAAGAGATCCTCAAATTCACGCTGAGCATCATTTTTTTTAATATTAACATTATTTGATATTATTTAAAATTTATTTACGGCTTAGGGTTAAGGCTGGGCATTTTATTCGAAACTCGAAAGTCGCTCGAATATTGAGTCGAATCGGAATCAGTTACAGTTAATTCGACTCAATTTGAGTCGATTCAATTTGACTCGAATCTGATTTCGAGTCGATTTCGGGTCAGCCTTGAATCGCTCGAAATATGATTTGAATGAGCTCGAATTGATTAAAAATATTATGTATTTATTAATATATTATTGTTTTAAAATTAAAAACACTAAATTTTAAACCTAAATAAAAATATTGAAGGCTTTAAATGTTTTATTTGCTAAATTTAGATGTTTCCCAATTTAATTTCAAGTCAACTATAAATAAAGAGAAAAACTGCTTCATTTCGAGCCAACTTGATTCGATTTTGAGTCAGCTCGATTTGACTTCGAGCCAACTCGATTCAATTTTGAGCCGGCTCGGAATCGAGCCATTTCGAGTCGAGCCGACTCGACTCGAAATCGATTTCGATTTTGAGCCGATTTCGAGCTGAGTTTGACTCAAAAATTTCGATTACGAGCCGAGCCAAAATCGCTCGAACTCGACTCGATATCAGCAAGTCAAGCCGCCACAGCATCTTTGAAGCCAAATTGCAACTAATTAGAGACTATACTACTTTGAAATTATCGACTATTAGTAGATTTTTACATAAAAGCGCATAATTAAAGTCTAAGGTGGCGTTTGGTTCGGCTGATTGCCTGCTGTGCGGTTTCCAGAAAACAGAGTTTTCAAGTGAAGCGGCGTTTGGTTCGGCTTATGGCTAAAAAGCCGGTTAATTACTTTCGTTGTTTCCTTATACCTCCCAGCCGCGCTGTTAAAGTCTAAATGACCCAGAGTTACATGACCTATGGTAGGGTATCAACCACAACCAAAGTCTTAGCTTCACCGATAACATACACACCACTAAAGCACACAAATTAACACCTAGACTCTGGTTCTGTTTGGTTGGGCTGTTGCTGATGGAAAGCTGCTGATAGGAAAAGTGCTGATTCTGGAAAACAGAGTTTTGCTAAAAAAACTGTTTGGATGAAAAGTTGCTGATTCTGGAAAATGGAGTTTGTAAAACGGAGTTTTGAAAAAGTTGTTTGGAAACAAAATGGAGTTTTGAGGGATTTTTTTTTCTCGCCAAATATCCGAAAAATATATATATTATCCATCATATAATAGCAAACACAAAAAAATAATGTCCACATTAACCATATGTCATGATATCTCCTACGATCTAGATTCATACAACTGATCCGCTACACTATCACGTAGCGCGATCATCTCCTCTACACCACCTGCAGTGTCAGGGCATATATCTTGCCGCTCTTGTGTGGCCACTCCATCAACTCTACCCCTTTGCTCGGACTCACTGAAATCAAAATCAACAAGATACACACACAAATATATACACCAACACACATCACACCAACACACACATCACACCAACACACACACAAACAACAACGCATACGCATACAAACAACAACACACACACACACAACACATACACACGCAACAAACAACACATATACATAATACACATACATACACACAACAAATACAAACCACAAATAAACACAACAAACAAAAAAAACAACACACACATAATACACATACATACACACACATATACACCAACACACACATCACACCAACACACACACAAACAACAACACATATACACATACAAACAACAACAACACACACACACACAACATATACACACACGCAACAAACAACACATATACATAATACACAAACATACACACAACAAATACAAACCACAAATAAATACAACAAACAAAAAATCTGAACAGAAAAAATCAAAAATCTAAACTTATAATACCATTCAGGTTTACAGTGGACACAAATTTATTAAAAATCAAGCTACCTGAATGCAGCTGCCGGAGAGGTACAGAGATTCGCAACTCGTCATCGTTAGGAAAATCCCCACCAGAGCAGCAATCGGAAACTGTGAATGGCTGTGAATGCAAAGTGAATGGCTGTGAATGCAAAGTTTCAAAAATCCCCACAGCTGTGAATGCAAAGTTTCAAAAATCATGTCAGTAAAAAAAAATTGAATGATTTCTGCCGGAGAGGTACGAGCGAAGGAATGAGCGAGTCGAGTGATTTCGGCGGCTAAAGAGAAGGAGAGAGCAACAATACCTGGATTCCGGTGGCTGCAGGTGAGGAACGAGCGAGTCGGCGCGATAGGGGAGATCTGTTAAGTCGGGAATGGCTTCAGGCGAGGGATTGCAGGAGGAGATCTTCGAGATCTGGGCTCTGCCGATGGGTTGCGAAACGCCCGACTTGTTTTTGTTTCGCCGCCGGGAGGAGTCGCCGTCGACGGAATCGGGGAGCTGCTGGCGCTAGGTTAGGGGGAAGACGGGGACGAGCGCGGAATCGGGGAGCTGTTGGCGCTAGGTTAGGGGGAAGACGGGGACGAGCGCGTGGCTTTTGCGGCTAAACGCAAGAAATCAGCGCGGATGGGTCGCAGAAGAAAAAGTGCGGAGGTAAATAACCGCTGGTTGGGAGATAAGCCGCGCCAAACGGAAATAACTCCTAAAATTGCGGTGCGTTTCATCAGCACCGCACCTAATAAGTCTAACCAAACGGGCACTCTATTTGCAACTTCAGAACTTCCTGAAGGTCAAAGCTTACACTACAAAAAAATTGGTATATTTAGTGATGAAAATTTTGGTCACTAAATATTGTGGTTTGGTCACTAAAAGTATTTAGGCTTCATATGGCGCGGCTTACTTGGTCTGGTGAGTTTGATCAAAAATGACATTATCATAGAATGTATGTTTGACAAGACAGGTTATGGCCGCTATAAAGAAAATAAACTAATTTTGTGCATAAAATAAACTAAGTTACTCGATGAAGAAGAAACCCTCCAGTTCCATCCCTACAAATAATAGAAGAATCCATGGTTGATTCACAATAAGTAGAGCAAAACGAAAAGAAGAAAACTAAACTACAAATTTGGATGTTGAAGAAATTCAAACCGGAAAACATCAATACTATCACTTTCTGAGGAAGTTAGAGGCCCTGGGTTGCCCACATAAGCTATGCCCCATTGCTGTCTAGATGCCCCCCACAGCCCTGCTTTCTCAAGTAGGCATTCTGAGCGAAAAGTTATCGGTTATGATTCATACAAGAAACGCGAATCAGGGGCTCGTCAGGAGAGCGCCAATGCAATCTGGCTGCCGAGCTACCTCCTGCTTCCTAGGGAGAAGCATAACTCAACAGATAAAACAAATGATTCGCCTCAAGTTACCACTCCATGCTTGAGAAATATTCGATGCAGCGGCTCGAGAAACTCGGTCGAATTCTGCGCCTGATTTCGGCAGATCGTGAATGTAGGAAATCCACGGAAATGCGCCTGCAATGATTTCGGTAACAGATTCAAAACAGAAATATATAATAGTTGAACATCATATGAAAGAATTTCAACCAGAAACAATCACCCTCGAAAGGAAGAAAATGAAACAGAGTGAAATTATTTATTTTGTTATAGTGGATGTTAGCCCCATAGATATCCCAACTAATTATTATTCTTCTCATTTTCCGCTGGACGTACATTTTTTTTTTATCTTTATACATCAATTTTCAAAGGAAAAATAGCTTTTGATTTAAACAATAATATACTACGTCATTCTGTTTATAATACTCATCCAAAAATTGTTTTTTAACTACTCTCATTTAAACTTCTAACAAGATGATCTTCTTATATAATATCTATTAGCTTCACACTTTGAATATGGATGTGCACTCTTGAGTTTGGACGCGAATGCAGGAGTCATATTCTTCTAGTGAATTTTTTTTATAATATAAATTATCAGAAGATCATTAATATGTTGAATTTGATGCCCTCCATGGGAGAATATGTTGCACATCAATATCTTGAGTGGAGGGGGTGACACTAAGGCTCCGTTTGGGGGGACTTATTTTCACCGGTCAAGCGGTTACGACCGCATGAACTGGACCTCAATTAAGGTCCGGTTCATGCGGTCGTAACCGCTTGACCGGTGAAAATAAGTCCCCCCAAACGGAGCCTAAGTTATTTAATAAGGAAGATGTGGACAAGGATGACAAAGCAGTGTAGATAATTCAAGAGTGAATGAGGATTGGTGTGGGATGGACAATCCAAGTAGTACAATGTAATCCCCCCCCCCCCCCCCCCCCCCCACCTCAAAATCTAGGGGCCCTTTTCACCAAGGTGAACGTTTTTAAGTACTCTTTGTATGTTAGTTGAGCCCACTAGACCCTAGTGGGTCAATTAACAGAGAAAGGGGGTCTGGAAGTTCGGTGGGATGTGACAGACAATGTTTTTCATAAGAATGTGAGTTTTGTCATCTAATATTTTTTATGCCTCAAGGTAAAACCCTTCAAGGGCTTGTCTAGATCAAAAAGGTTGATGGAGTTGAGATATAAATATGTAGGACCATTTTAAGTCTTGGAGTGGGTTGCAGAGGCAGCACATTACCTTGGTTCTGTGTGGAATATGGAAGATTTTGTAACAAGTTTCAAATCTCCACCTTAAGGAAGTTCATGTTGGAGCCTAACCAGAAGATCGATGCAAAGTAATTAAATGTGATTAATAAGAACTTATCAAGCATGATTCAGGCAATCCATGTAGTAGATTTGAGATCTTAATGTAATCACCAATTTCCAGTCAAGATGCCTTTAAAACATGTAGATCAGAGAAACTTCACATGAGAAAGAGTGTGTATAAAGAAGGTGAAGATAACTATGATTACTCGAATTCCTTACTGAGGTAGCTTATGGTTATCGACACACTGTTAGGTTTCGTCGACACATTGATACAACTTCTGAGAAAATCAGACTTGCCTGATACAAATATCGACACATGATATGCCTCTAGATGGAATGACCTAATATTATATTTAATATCACTTATATTAGTTCATTCTTGTGAGCATCAGGTTGCATTGCATACACTATATCATGTTACAGACTGTCGACGCATCAATAGTGACGTAGGACGAATCTATAGGCGGCGAGATAAACCGCGACCTAACCCTACATGCTATGCAAATTGGACGGCATGAATCCAAATTAGATAATAAATTTAAACATCACACGCAGTTAATTCACAGCAAGACACAGTAATTAATTAGGGCGAAACAAGCTTATGCTTTCCTCCGCGTGGAGGGCCAAAGCAAGAGCACGCGGCGAATAATTCCTTCCTGCAGTTAGAGATTAGTCCAGGCACAAATAACTTAGAATAAAATGAACAACCACACCAGCATGTGATAATCCAAACGATAACAATGTTTTACAACCCAATTCCAATACAAAAACACAACACAAATAAAATAGGACTGCTGTATTTTTAGGAAAAAACTGAAGTTTTGGAGAAGGTTAAAGGTTTTCGGGTGGTGGTGGACTGGATCGGGTAAGGGGTGGTCGAAGGGGGCGTGGGGGGGCTGGATCTGGGTGGCACGGGGCTGGATCTGGGCTGTAGCGCCCAGATCTAGACAGATCTGAGAAGGGAGGGGCTGTTTGGAAGGTGGATCCACGTGGGAGGGTGCTAGGGAAGCTGGACTAGGTGGGGAAGGAGGTCGGCGGCCTGCTGAGATGGGAAGGTGGCTGCTGGGTCAGATTGGCGGCGAGATCTGGAGAAGGAGGGACGGCGGCTGTGCTGGGTTTAGGGTTGCGGGTGGCTGATGTGGAGGGCAGGGGCTGGAGGTTATGGAGGGGCTGGGGCTGGCGGCTTCAGGAGGATAAGAGGGCGGGTGGCTTGGGTTGGAGAGGGCTGGCGGCTGGGATTGAAAGAGGGGCTGGCGGCTGGGATTGAGAGGGGCTGGCGGCAGCAGGGAAAACAGGAAAAAGGGGGTTGTTTTGGTGGCGGGGAAGGAGAACAAGGAGGAGATAAGATAACTTACCCAAGGAGTCGTCACCAAGGGGTTCCACGGAGTCGGCACCGCGGAGAGGATCACCGGAATGAAGGAAGAAGCTCTCCACACATTCAGCAATCAAAATACAGCAGCCCTACATCTCCTATTTATAAGAAATGAAGATTAGGGCACCTGGAATCAACGGCTATGATTGGCCGTTGGTTTCGGGGCCAAAACTACATGAAATAATAACCAAAAATTACAAAGCTATATATGAAATCGACTCGCAACACGAATCCGAACGCATCCACGGAGTCAGATCGTCGATCCGGGCATGTCATATATGGTAAGTCGCCAAATCAGCCCTGAATGGGCCCAAAGCTCGTCCTCGCCTCTACTCCGCATGAAATAGGCTCCCCAAGGGAATCAAATGATCAGATTCGACTAATTGAATATGGTTTCTTGTTGGATTAAAATGTTTTATTTTGCAATTTTAAATCATTTGAATTCATTAGATCAATTGGCTTCCCATTCTCAGGCTATGATTAATCCACATTCTACCAAGGAAGTATAAAAGGAGGAGTTAGAGCTCCTTGTATGTCATAAGGCTTCTTTAGTCTAGTTTCCTTTTCCTCATCACCCCAGCCATTCCTTCACACATATAATGAGTTGATGGAAGTATCTCTACTGAAGCTCAAGATCTTGATAATGGCTAGTGTATTGACAAATGGAGGCAATTTAGAAGTGGATCGATGGACGAAAATGGTGGAGATGGTGGAGTGGCACATGAGAAGTGTAAAATTTCTTCTCCCAATTTATATTTCTTTCCATAAGTTGAGTAAAATTTGTGAGGAGTTGGGACCACTAAGATGAACTGAATCTCATATCGGATTGATAGGAACAGTGACATGGCTTAAGTAATAATTCAAAACTCTAAATATCAGAGGTGAAGTTATGTAGGAAAACTTTATAGTTAAGTGTGCTCTAGTGAGATTAGTCCTAGGATAGTTGACCAACTAAGAAGTGCTCATTATATTGTCCACCATGAAAGGGACAAAACTGCTCGGTTTAGCTTAGTATAAGTTGGGTTAACAAAGTGGACAATTCCTCTTTCATTCTGGGTGATGAGCGTCATATTAGGCATCTTGGGATAAAGTAGATTTGTACTATTTGTTTAGGATAAATCGTGTTTACTAGTCTATACATTTGGAGTGTTTGGATGTGCCTATGAGAGCGCGCGAGTAAATCTATGGGCATTATGTATCTAGATATTTAACATGTCTTATTATAGAATCTAATGACAAATATATATGATATTGTATGAGATTTTGGGAGTTCATGGAGTTAGGCCCAAATTTGAAATAGATTCACTATGAGACTAAAGATGTTTCAATTATTGCATTTGTTTTGGATATATAGTCTGTGAAAGGACAAATGGATAGATATGATAATGTTGGGTCCAACGTTCATTCACTTGACCCGTAGCGCCATTTTCTACTTCCTTAAAAAAGTAGCGCCATTCCCATCAGTCCGGACTTTTGGGACAGTTGGTTGTGTTTGATCCTACAAGTGGTATCAGAGGGGGGTTGTGAGTTCGAGACGGGGGCGCTGATTAAATTCCGAAATTTTTCTACCTATGTGGGTCCCGGCGGGTCAGGCGACCGTGACCATGTGAAAAACCACCTCTGAGCCATGTGGTGCGCCACTTCTGAGCCATGTGGAGCATCTCTGAGCTTGCGGGTCGTGCTGGACGCTAAGTGGGGGGGGGGGGGGGGGGGGGGGGGGGGGGGGGGGGGGTTGTTGGGTCCAGCGTTCCTTCACTTGACCCGTAGCGCACTTTCCTACTTCCTTAAAGAAAAGTAGCGCCCTTCCCATCAGTCCGGACTTTTGGGACAGTTGGTTGCGCTTAATCCTGCAGACAACATCACACAGCTCTTGTCACACATATCGCGATCATACACTTATTGATGTCCGGCAATCGAGACATCATGGGGTGTCCATTTTGATGTGAAATATGTAAACTCAAGTTAAGTGTAAACTTTCGGTGATAACATGTGGAAAAACTATTAGTTTTAGCATAAACTTGTGATGTATTTGGAGTGTTTGGATGTGCCCATGAGAGCACGAGGGTAAGCATTATGAATCTACATATTTATCATAATTATTATAAAATCTAATGACCATTGTATGATGTTGTAGGATATTTTGGGAGTTAGACCAAAATTTGAAATGGATTCACTATGAGAAGAGGTTTCAATTATTGCATGTGTTTTGGTTAGTCCATGAAAGGACAAAGGGACATATATGATAACATCACTCAAGTCAGACATGTCGCGATCATACACTTATGATGTGTGGCGATCGAGACATCATGGGGTGTCCGTTCTGATGCTAAATATGTAAACTTAAGTGAAGTGTAAATTTACGGTGACATTTGGACAAACTATGAGTTTTAGTATCATGGTCGTGTATTTATTTCAAATTGTACATTTCAATGACTGTTACGGGCCTCAAAGCGTCGGATCCATATTGGGGGCGCACCTACCGTCGTCGCCAACCAACCGAAGCCACCTGACGTGTTATGTTAATTTCTTAGTACTTTTAATTTTAGATGTTGTCTCACTTGTAGTAAGCCCAGGTGAGGGGCGCAAACTCTATGTTGGTTTTTAATGTCGGACCGAGCTGGTTCGTCTTGGTGGTTTTGTGGACCTATATGGTCCGGTTGGGTATGGAGAAAAAAGGCAAGCAAGAATTATCCTAAAAAACCCTCTCTCTCTAAACCCTCTCTCTCTCTCTAAACCCTCTCTCTCTCTCTTTCTCTCCTCACGACCCAGCCGCGCCCTAGCTAGCGCCGCGAGTATCGCCCGGCGGCGTCGTTGTCGCTCGACGTTAGCGGAGTACTGGCCACCACCCTCTCCTCTCTCTCGATTCCTTCCTACCTTGCCCTTCCCCTCTTCCGCCGGTTGTTCACCACGGGTTCCTCCCAAGAGGGAAGTTCGTCCTCCTCTTCGGGTCCTCTCACTCGGTCTAGATCCGCAGCGATCCGAGCACACAACAACTTGGTATCAGAGCTAAACACCGGGATCTCCCTTCCCCGAAGCTACCGCGCCACCCTAACGGGTTCTCGCCGACTGCCCCTGCCGATTCGGCCCGCCCGAGCCACAGCAGGGCTTCTGCCCTCACCGAACACCCCTCCTCTTCCAATGGCTGATGGTGGCCCTTCCCTTGCTCAACTCATGGAGATGTTTCAGTCCATGTATGCCACGCAAAACGAGAAAATGGAGGCCCTTAATGCGCGCCTGGACGCCGCCAGTGGCGTTCCGCCGTCCCCGCCCTATCCCGCCGCAGCCCCGTCCGAGAGCCGGATGGATTCAACACCGCCATCGCGCGGCGACCCTTACTCCAACCATCGTTTTGTCTGGATGGATTTTCCCCTATACGAAGGGCGCGAAGACCCCCTTCCATGGCTAACTCGCTGCGAGTTTTTCTTCACTAATCAACACACTCCAGACGCGGAGCGTGTGGGCGTGGCTTCGTTCCACCTACTCGGCCCGGCGCAATTATGGGTCACACAACTGCTCTTGGAGCATCCTGCCATTTCATGGCCTGATTTTCGAGCCACATGCTCCCTCCGCTTTGGACCGGCGATGTCGGGTAACCCTCTCGGCGATTTAATTGCTCTCAAGTGCACGGGCTCCATCGACACCTACCTCGAGCAATTTCAACTGCTGCTCTCACGTGCCACGACCGTGTTGCCAACCCAACAGATCTCATTCTTCACCGCCGGGTTGCCGGAACGCCTCCGTTGGGATGTGGAATTTCAAAAGCCCCCGGATCTCCTCACTGCTATGAGTTTTGCCCGCGCTTTTGACCGCCACCTCGCCTTGGATGCACCGTCGCAGGGCCGCCCATGGCCAACCACAAATTTCCAGCGACCACCACCGTCGGATGGGGATCCTCCCCCACGCCCGGCCTTCCGCCGCCGCCTCACCCGTCCAGAGATGACGGCCCGCCGAGAGAAAGGCTTATGTTTCAATTGCGACGAGTTATACACTCCCTCGCATAGGTGCAAACGCCTCTTTTGGCTAGAGGTTGACGACCCCACCGAGGACGATGACGACGGCTATGTCGAGACCGGTACCCCTCACCTATCCCTCCATGCTGTCGAAGGACCCCAGGAGGGCTGCACCATTCAGCTCTTCGTGACCATCATGGGCACCGCACTCCTCGCTCTCTTGGACACGGGCAGTACCCACAGCTTCATCCGCAAGGACCGCGCCCTCCAACTTCAACTCCCTTTCATAACGCGCAGCCACGTCACGGTCGCCGTGGCCAACGGACAACAAATGTCGTGCCCGGGAGTTTGTCGCCGCGTAGAGTTTGACGTGGACGGCTCTTCATACCAGACGAACCTTTTTCTCGTTGATCTTCGGGGGTTCGACATCATACTGGGTGTGCGTTGGCTGCGCACCTTGGGTCCACTCACATGGGATTTCGACCGCATGACAATTTCTTGGAGCACGGGCTCTCGGGTAGTCCAATGGCAGGGACAATCTCCAGGACAGCCCCCCTCTTCCTTCCTAGTGCATACCGAGCCATCGGTGCCCTCCCTGCCGGCGGCGGAGGAACATTCCACAGCCCTGGCGGCTCTTCTTCACTCCATGCCGGCTCTTTTTAGCCCGCGTTTGGGCCTTCCTCCGAGGCGACCACAGGACCATCGCATTTGTCTTCTTCCGGGCGGGAGCGGCCCCGGTGGTGGTACGACCGTACCGATACCCCTACCTCCAGAAAGACGAGATTGAACGGCAGTGCGATCTCCTCCTCCAGCAAGGTCTCATCCTCCGCAGCATTTCTCCGTTTTCCTCTCCGGTGCTGCTGGTACACAAAAAGGATAGCACGTGGCGCATGTGTGTGGACTACCGCGTCCTCAACGCTATCACCGTCAAGGACAAATTTCCGATTCCGGTGGTGGACGAGCTCCTGGATGAGCTACATGGCGCATGTTATTTCTCCAAACTCGACTTATTCTCCGGGTTACCATCAAGTCCGCATGGCGGAGCCGGACGTGTAGAAGACGGCCTTTCGAACGCATCACGGTCACTTCGAATTCCTCGTCATGCCCTTCGGCCTGACCAACGCGCCCTCCACCTTCCAGGCGTTGATGAACGAGGTATTCCAACCCTTCCTTCGCAAGTCCGTTCTCGTTTTCTTTGACGATATTTTGGTGTATAGCAAATCATGGGAGGACCACCTACACCATCTCCGGGCGGTTCTGCAAATGGCCCACCGGCACCACTTCGTCTTGAAACCGTCAAAGTGTTCATTCGGGCAACGTTTCGTTGCCTACTTGGGCCACGTGGTCGATAATTCCGGTGTGGCGGCCGATCCGACCAAACTCGAAGGCGTAGCGGCATGGCCACAACCGCGAAACATTACAGACCTCCGCGGATTCCTCGGCCTCACGAGCTATTATCGCCGTTTCATCCGCGATTACGGAGCTGTGGCCGCCCCTCTGATCAGTTTATTACGGAAGAACGCATTTGCGTGGACCGACGCCGCGACCGCGGCATTCCAGGCCCTCAAGGCTGCCTTATTGGCCGCCCCCGTCCTCCGCCTTCCGGATTTTACCGTTCCGTTCCTTGTCGAGTGTGATGCCTCCGGGTTGGGCTACGGAGCGGTGCTGCAACAAGAGGGTCATCCTGTGGCCTACTTCAGCCGTCAGACGGTCATCCACCACCGGAAGTTACCGGCCTACGAGCAAGAACTCATCGGGCTCGCTAAGGCAGTTCAGCATTGGAGGCCATACTTATGGGGCCGGCCTTTCATTGTGCGGACCGATCACTTCAGTCTCAAGTATCTCTTGGAGTAGCGCCTCACAACCGTACCGCAACAGCGATGGGTTAGCAAATTACTCGGGTTTGATTTCCAAGTGGAGCATAAGGCGGGCTCTCTCAACCGCGCCGCAGACGCGCTTTCCCGCCGGGACGCCCCGCCACCAACAGCACTATGCGCCATCTCTTTTCCGACGGCCGACCTGCTCTCCTTGCTCCGTCAAGAAGTCCACGACTCCACCAGTCTCTCCGAATTACTGCGCCGGGCGGAGTTGGGTATTCCGGGCGCCACGTGGACAGCTCGCCAAGGCCACATCTATTATCACGGACGACTGTATGTCGGCCCAGCATCGCCCCTCATTCCCAAGATCGTGGGCGACGTCCACCTCCGCAGCCATGAAGGAGTTCACCGCACTCTTCAACGTCTCCGTTCGGAATTTTATTGGAAAGGGATGCGCCGTGACGTCCATGAGTTCATCTCCACATGCACCGTCTGTCAACAAAATAAGGCGGACCATCTATTGCCAGCAGGGTTGCTTCAGCCTCTACCTATTCCCACTCAAGTTTGGGCGGACCTCTCGTTGGATTTTGTGGAGGGACTTCCCCCGGTTCGCGGCAAATGCATTTTGATGGTCGTGGTGGATCGATTCTCTAAAGGCGCCCATTTCATTCCCCTCGCCCGGCCGCTCGTCGCGGAGCACGTCGCTCGCGTTTTCTTCCAGGAGATCTTTCGCCTACACGGCATGCCGGAGACGCTGGTGTCTGACAGGGGCAAGGTTTTCACAAGTAATTTTTGGCGCGAACTCTTCGCCCTTAGCGGCACCAAGTTGGCGTTTTCGTCCGCCTACCACCCGCAGTCGGACGGGCAAACCGAGGTGGTCAACCGCACCTTGGAGATGTACTTGAGATGTGTGACCGGGGACCGGCCGCGGGAATGGCTGCGTTGGCTACCATGGGTGGAATATTGTTACAACACGGCATATCATACGGCCTTGCGGACCACGCCGTTCCGCCTCATCTACGGTCGCGATCCCCCGCGCTTGCTGTCCTACACGGGCGGTTCGGCTAGACTGACGGCCGTAGATCAAGAATTGGAGGACTGTGACGCGTTCTTACAAGCTGCCCGGGATCGCCTGCTGCAAGCCCAGCAACGTATGGAGATTTCCTACAACCGTGGGCATAGGGATCTCACCTTCACGGTGGGAGACTGGGTGTGGGTACGCCACCGCCCCTTTCGCCAACTTACGGCCGCACGCCCTCCCTCCAACAAGTTGGGTCCGAAGTTCTTTGGTCCCTTTACCATCACCGAGCGCATTGGCGACGTGGCTTACCGTCTCGCCTTGCCACCGGAGGCTCGCATTCATGATGTCTTCCACATTTCTCAGCTCAAGCAATACGTGGGGCCCCCGCATTCAGGCCCCTTGGTCCACATTCCATCACAGCTTGAGGACAAGCTGTCTTCGAACGAGGAGGGTGATGTTACGGGCCTCGAAGCGTCGAATCCATATTGGGGGCGCACCTACCGTCGTCGCCAACCAACCGAAGCCACCTGACGTGTTATGTTAATTTCTTAGTACTTTTAATTTCAGATGTTGTCTCACTTGTAGTAAGCCCAGGTGAGGGGCGCAAACTCTATGTTGGTTTTTAATGTCGGACCGAGCCGGTTCGTCTTGGTGGTTTTGTGGACCTATATGGTCCGGTTGGGTATGGAGAAAAAAGGCAAGCAAGAATCATCCTAAAAATCCCTCTCTCTCTAAACCCTCTCTCTCTCTCTCTTTCTCTCCTCACGACCCAGCCGCGCCCTAGCTAGCGCCGCGAGTATCGCCAGGCGGCGTCGCTGTCGCCCGACGTTAGCAGAGTACTGGCCACCGCCCTCTCCTCTCTCTCTCGATTCCTTCCTACCTTGCCCTTCCCCTCTTCCGCCGGTTGTTCACCACGGGTTCCTCCCAAGCGGGAAGTTCGTCCTCCTCTTCGGGTCCTCTCACTCGGTCTAGATCCGCAGCGATCCGAGCACACAACAATGACATTGGAGTCTAATGACTAGCGTGTGATGTTGTATGAAATTTGTGGAGTTAGAGGAGTTAGACCCAAATTTGGAATAGATTCAATTTGAGGCTGATGAGGTTTCAATTATTGCATGTGTTTTGGATAGTCCATGAAAGGACAAAGGGGAGGATTGAACAACATCACTCGTTTCATACATATTGATATCATGAACTTATTAATTTGTGGTGATCGAGACATCATGGGGTTTCCATTCTGATGTGAAAGAGGTAAATAAAAGTGTAAATTTCAGAGGTGTAAATTTGTGTCGTATCGTGGTCGTATATTTATCCCAATTTATACATATGGTTGATGGGTCGAGTGGTAACCTGAGGTATAGTTAGGGTACTTGGGAGGAGGGGTATCATTGCAAATGCCGTACCTCGCATTACACCCTTTCAAAATTACTTATCCTTGTAGGAAAGGTGGCAATGGGGCAAAGGTTGTCGACCTTGGAAGGGAAACTCATCAAAGCGTCATGCAATAGTTATTGTTAGAAAAGCCCATATCAAAGGCCCATAGTTAGGCCCATTATTGTATTGATTATGTATTTATTTCTCTCTCTCTCTCTTTTAGTCCCACATTGTGTATAGGTTTTTCTCTCCTCTCTTCTCTCCTATAAATATGTATTCTCTCCTTGTATTTGGGTACACAAGTAATACATACAAGCTCCAGCTTTTCCTACATGGTATCAGAGCGAACGATCCGAAATCTGCGGTCTCTATTTCTCTGACCGTCTGCGAGCTTCCCGGTCTATCCTTCCAGACCGCCAGCTCGCTCACGAGCTCTTCCATTCTGACCGCGCGGCCAGTCTCCTTTCTGTCCGCACTGTCCTCTGCGGTCTCCTTGTTTTCTAACCGCCTTTCCTCTGTGGCTTACCTCTCTCGTGGCTTCCACCTTCGCTCCAAGCCCCGCACCTCCTTTTATAGGCTCTCCAGTCTGACAAGTGTGGGGCTCACTCTTCCTCCTGCCCGCGCGACCTCCGCGGTCACTGTCTCTTCCCGCTGCGATCACTCGCGCGCTGTCTTTCTTCTCGCGGCGGACTGTGATCTCCTTACGGTGTTCTCTACCCGCTGAACTTCCCTCGCGATCTCTCCTGGTCGCAGCGACCTTCTCCTAGTCGCGAATCTGCTTCTTGCCGTGTTCGCTATCCGCGGACCTTTTGTTCTCGCGATCTCTCCTGGTCGCGGCAACTACCTCATAGTCGCGGTTCCCCTTCTCGCAGCGCCTTCTATCTCTGACCGCTGCGGTCTGTGCTTTGTCGTTATCTCTACCCGCAAGTCACACTCTTCACAGCGATCTCTACGCTGCTTCTCCTATCCGCGGCGGCCTTCTCTCTTGACCGCTCCGGTCTCCTTGTTTCTCTTCTCGCTCCGGTCTCCTTCTTATCCGCGGCGGCCTCCTCTCCTGACCGTGCGGACTCTTTTTCATCAGATCGCCAGCTCGCGTATTCCTCCCCGGCTGTCCGGTCTTTGCGGTCTCTGCCCCTGGTCGTAGCCTTGCTGGCTGCTGGTATCCTTACCGTGACCGGGCGGACTGCTCTCCTCAGACCGCCAGCCCACTTCGTCTTCTCACGCGGACTGTTCTTCCCTGTCCGCCAGTCCGCCGTCAATCTGCTACAATGGGCTCGTCTGAGAGTTCCTCGCCCTTGCCTACTGAGACCGTCCACCAGCACCCTCCTACTGAGCTCCGTGATGAGTTGCGGATTACCACTCTCTCCCTCTCCGGGAAGAAAAACTTCATTCCTTGGGGTCACTCAATCCGTCGGGTCCTCCAGGCCAAGGGACTTCTGGCTCATCTGACCGATGACCCCCCGACTCCTACTACTCCTGAGTGGCTCAAAAATGATGGACGGGTCCAGACCTGGATCCTTAACTCTTTGGAGGGCGAACCATATGAAATGGTCATGTACCTGCCCACGGCCAAAGGGATATGGGACGAGCTCCACTCGTTATACTCCGGCAAGGACAGCCTTCAAAGTCTCTTCGACATTATCTCTGACCTTCAGGCTCTGGACACCAGTGGACCATCCATTACCTTTGTTGTCGCTCGGGTCAAGTCTCTCTCCGAAGCATGGCTTCAACACCAGCCGCCCACCCCTGATCTTGCCACTCAGCGCGCGCAACGGGAGGCCGTCTGCATTGCTCTGCTAATGGCCCGTGTTCCTCCACACCTTCTGAGTATTCGGGCACAGGTATTGGCCTCGACTCCCACTCCCTCCTTATCGGATGTCTGCTCCATGCTACTCAAAGTATCACAACCTCCGGAGGCTCTTGCTCCTTCCTCACCGGCTCTTCTCCAGAATGTCCCAGCTCCGTCCTTTCCTCCTCCTTCTAGCCGAGGAGGTCGGTCGGCCTACCGTGGAAGGGGCCGTGGTGGACGAGGACGGCCGAAGTGCTCGTTCTGTGGTCGTGATGGCCATTATGAGTCCACCTGCTTTCGAAAAACTGGCAACCCTCCTCCTCCTCCACGACCGACTGCTGCAGTTGTTGAAGATAGTTCCTCGGCCTCTCGTGCCGATCTTGAGGCTCTCCGACTACAGTTTCAGCAACTCCAAGGGATGATGACTCCACCTGCCTCGGTCGCCTCCGTCTCCAGCCCAGGTATCGTTTGTCTCTCCACTAGTCCTCGCTGGATAGTGGATTCGGGTGCCACTCATCATATCACCTCTCTTCAGCCACCAACGTATTCGGATGCTCCTCATCCGAAGTGTATCACTGTGGCCAATGGAGCGACTGTCTCTGTGTCTGGCTCAGCTGACCTATCTCTCAACCCATCCATTTCTCTCCGCTCGGCACTCCATGTTCCGGGCTCCCCGTTTAACTTACTCTCTGTTAGCCGTCTCACCACTGATTTGGATTGCTCGGTAACTTTTTCACGATCTTCTTTTCTGATACAGGATCGACGGACGGGGACTACCATTGGTAAAGGGCAGCTACGCAACGGGCTCTACCTTCTCAACGATTCACCCACCATCCTCGCCTCTGTCTCTTCTGCTGACTGGCATCGGCGGCTTGGCCATGCTCCCCTCCCAATCCTCAAGAAGGCACTCCCTGATGTATCTTTTCCTGCTTTTCAATGTGAATCATGTATTTTCGGCAAACAGCCGCGTTCATCCTTTCCTGCACATTGTACTCGGAGCTCCGCTCCTTTTGATCTTATTCACTCCGATATCTGGGGTCCCTATAAAATTAGTAGTATCTCTGGATTCCGTTATTTCATTACTTTTATTGATGATTACTCACGCACAACATGGCTATACTTACTTCGCGAACGCTCTGAATTATCTCGGGTGTTTAAGGCATTTATCCTTGAAACCCGCAATCACTTATCTACCACCGTCAAAACGCTCCGCACCGATAACGCTCGAGAATACACTGGCAATGAGTTTTCGAGTTTATGCTCTGAATTCGGGATTATTCATCAAACCTCATGTGCCTACACCCCTCAACAAAACGGTGTGGCCGAACGAAAGAACCGACATCTTCTTAATATGGCCCGCTCAATCATGATTCACATGAACGTTCCTAAGATCTATTGGCACTTTGCGGTCTCTACCGCCTGCTTCCTTATAAACCGTTTTCCCTCCTCCGTACTCAACGATGCCAGTCCGTTCAGTCTACTTTTCCCCTCTACTCCTGCATTCCCTCTCACACCTCGAATCTTCGGGTGCACGCGTTACGTTCACTCCATGGGACCATCTACCGATAAACTAGATCCCAGAGCAACTAAGCAAATATTTGTTGGCTACTCTCATACACAGAAAGGCTACGTCTGTTATTCTCCTCTTACTCGGAAAATTTCGGTGTCCGCTGACGTAACCTTCCGGGAAGACCTGCCATTCTTTCCAGATCCAGCAACACATTCTCCATCACCTACTCTCCCACAACCTGTCATGCGGCCCATCCTCCCGGTTAACACACCTCCTCCACTACCTCTACCACAACCACTCCCTACTCCGCCTCCTTGCCAGCCACCTCTTATTCAGGTCTATTCCCGTCACAACTCCCGCCCCGTTGCCCCTGTGGGAAGACCTGCCGGGAAGACCTGCCATTCTTTCCAGATCCAGCAACACATTCTCCATCACCTACTCTCCCACAACATGTCATGCGACCCATCCTCCCGGTTAACACACCTCCTCCACTACCTCTACCACAACCACTCCCTACTCCGCCTCCTTGCCGGCCACCTCTTATTCAGGTCTATTCCCGTCACAACTCCCGCCCCGTTGCCCCTGCGCAGTTGTCCTCATCCTCTGGTGTTCCAAGTCCTGCTGATCCGGTAACAGAATCCACCGCTCATCCAATGGCGAGCTACGTATCGCTGCATCGTCTCTCTCCTCCACTTCAAACTCTTGCTACTTCTTTGTCTACTGTGGCTATTCCTAACTCAGTGCAGGAAGCTCTCCAACACCCTGGCTGGCGCGCTGCCATGGAAGAAGAAATGACAGCTCTCTGGGCAAACAAAACCTGGACTCTGGTACCCCGGCCCCCAGGTCAGAAACCAGTTGGCTGTAAATGGGTCTTTGTTATCAAACATGCTCCCAATGGCACTATTGATCGGCTGAAAGCTCGCTTGGTCGCTCGTGGATATACTCAACAGCATGGCATTGACTATGAGGAAACCTTCTCTCCAGTGGCGAAACTGAACACCGTTCGCGTGCTCATCTCGGTTGCTGTACATCAACGATGGCCACTCTATCAATTGGACATCAAAAATGCGTTCCTCAATGGCGATCTACAGGAGACGGTGTACATGGAACAACCTCCCGGGTTTGAGACCACGGGGGAGTCATTGGTCTGCCGACTGTTGCAATCACTGTATGGTCTCAAACAATCCCCGCGAAACTGGTTCAACAAGTTCAATAAGGAACTTCGGGTACTTGGTTTCAAACAGAGCTCGGCAGACTCCTCTCTGTTCATTCGCCATCAGCCAACTGGAACAGTCATTCTGCTAGTCTATGTGGATGACATCGTCATTTCTGGAGATGACGTCAACGGGATACAGAAGGTCAAACAACATCTCAGCACGGCCTTTCAGACAAAAGATCTAGGAAATCTCAACTACTTCCTGGGTTTAGAAGTCGCCAGACGATCTGATGGTCTTATCCTCTCTCAGCGAAAATATTGCCTCGACCTTCTCCACGATGCGGGTTACTCTGGATGCAAGCCAGTCAACACTCCAATGGATGTCAATCACAGGATATCTGCTCAGGCATCTGACACTGATCATCTGCTGCAAAATCCGGAGTATTATCGCCGTCTGGTCGGAAAGTTAATCTACCTCACCGTAACAAGACCAGATATATCATTTGTTGTAGGTATTGTCAGCCGATACATGCATGCTCCTCGGAGTTCTCACTTGCAGGCTGTTGAACGAATTCTCCGATACCTTAAGACAGCTCCTGGTCAAGGCCTTGTGTACAAAACCTCATCTTCAACTCCAAACCTAGTCGCATATTCAGATGCTGACTATGCTGGTTCCATAGATGATCGGCGATCAACAAGTGGTTTTTGCACTTACTTTGGAGGACACTTGATCACCTGGCGGAGCAAGAAACAAGCAGTGGTTGCAAGATCTTCAGCTGAAGCAGAATATCGGGCAATGGCATCGGTAGTATCAGAACTAACGTGGCTTGAAAGCCTTCTCACGAATCTTGGTATGAAGCTTCCCTCACCTGCTCTCCTTCTCTGTGACAATCAAGCTGCAATACACATAGCCAAGAATCCTGTCTTTCATGAGAGAACGAAACATATTGAAGTAGACTGCCACTTCATTCGAGAGAAAGTCCAGATGAAGAAAATTGTATTGAAGCATGTTCCGGGTACTGAACAGGTTGCGGATGTCCTCACAAAGGCACTGTCCAGTACTCTCTATCATCAGTGCTTATCCAAGCTTGGCGCCTACGATTTGTACGCTCCAGCTTGCGGGGGAGTGTTAGAAAAGCCCATATCAAAGGCCCATAGTTAGGCCCATTATTGTATTTATTATGTATTTCTCTCTCTCTCTCTCCTTTAGTCCCACATTGTGTATAGGTTTTTCTCTCCTCTCTTCTCTCCTATAAATATGTATTATCTCCTTGTATTTGGGTACACAAGTAATACATACAAGCTCCAGCTTTTCCTACAGTTATAAATATATATTCTTGATTATCATATAATGTATTTGCAAATTAATTATGTAAAAGGTCATAATTAATTATGATGGACAATTTTGTAGTGAGCTACGCACATACTCTATGTTTCCCCTATTGCATTGCTAATGATAATTTTGTTTTTAGTCTGTGTTAGTTGGTTTGCTAAATGAGCTCTTTAATATCATCTCTATTATGCCTCTTTTTGCACGTGTTGTGTCCATGAGTTTAGGTCATATAAAAGTCACATACAATGGCAGTGGGAGAAGGGGTGCTACAATGGATTATATTAAAAAAATGACTCATGTACAATATTTAGAGATTTCATTACAATTTATTGACATTTTTTTATAAATTTAAATCCTTACATCAATCATGGTTTTTAATTTATTATCCATCTCACATCAATTTGTTGTTTTCATCCATGCAGAAGGGTATCTGAAGAATATGCTCGTCAGACCAAAGGGATTATTAATCAACTTCTAAGAGCAATATCAGAAAGCCTCGAACTAGAAGAAAGTTTCATAGAGGAGTCTCTAGACCTTGCCTCAGGCAGTCAAATACTTGTTGGAAATCTTTATCCTCCATGCCCACAAGCAGAGTTAGTCATGGGTTTGCCTCCTCACTCTGACCCTGCCGTTTTCACTCTTCTCATACAAAACAACACAACCTGCAATGGCCTACAAGTGTTGCACAATGATAAATGGGTCATAATTGATCTTATCAAGCCATCTTTCTTATTTCTTCTAGGAGATTTCATTGAGGTATATTTATGTTAGTCTCAAGCTTGTTACCAAGCTTATTATATGGTATCAAATGTTTCATTTTGTGATATCAATGTCTTGATATTTTGATGATATGTAATTCTCACTCACATTTAGATATACATCAAAATACATACCATTTGTTAATTTGTAAAGGATAAAATGGACCGTTCAATTTATTTAACCTAGATCGACCAAGAGTAGTGTTGCGAGTTCCAACATTATGAACCTTAACATCAATAATCACACCTCATCCAAGAGTTGTGTCGTAAAGCTTGGTAGGCCGACCTTGTTGCTGCCCAACCTAAATGTTGGGTGGCCACCCATCAATTACTCATAACTGTACTTAGAGGAATGGATGGTTGGACCCTGTCCTAGCCTGGCTCGACCAGTCTATCCCATGTAGAATCTTTCAATGAGGGTTAGGCATGACTTAGGTATGGAAAAAGTGAAAGTGCAAAAATAATCTAAGAATCTTAGCCTAATTACTCTAGATAAATAGAGTATTAAAAAAATTCATATATTCACAAATTCAATCACAGTTCACGGATTATCACAGAACAATAAAGAAAGAACATAAAGAAAAATCAATGCAATAGAGTAATCAATCCAAATGACACGAGAAGTTTAGAGGTTCCCATTAAATTTGAGTGTCCATTCTTCTACCATAGGTCGGAATTAACTATCCACAGTCGACAACAGGTGGAGAGAGTCTTATGATAAAGATACTCGAACAACCACAATTATGAATCTTTTAATAATGAGATTATAATAACCACTAAGTACTTTTTATAAAGAGACTCTTAAAGTCAAATCATGAATCCTTAACATATGGATTCTAAATACTTCTTGTAGCAGTTGTTCAAAAGAATATTGATCTTTTACACAATGTGATCCAATCTTCAACATGTTCAAACATGATCTTGAAAGAATATTGATCTTTTACACAATGTGATCCAATCTTAAACATGTTCAAACATGATCTTGAAAGAATATTGATCTTTTACACAATGTGATCCAATCTTCAACATGTTCAAACATGATCTTGAATTATATGCAGTGTGGATACAACTTTAAATTAATATATTCTTATTCTTAAACATGAGAAGAGGGAAAATTAAGACAAATTACTTTTCTTCAGGAATTGATGAAAGTAGAGCAATGTTTCCGAAAAAAAGAAAAGAATTAGAGAGAGACAAAGAGCAGTCGGAAGCGAAGCAGAAAAATTAGAATTCGTGGAAGAAGGTAGACTGTATTCTATATAGCTTACTATATATATATACTACAGTCATATCCCTTCAAAATTCAAACTCCTTAAGAATATAGCAAGTCTGAACCTTTCTGATTCTTGAATTTTTAGCTAATAGAATATCCAATATTTTAGGAATATTCATTCCAAAATTTATGTGTCTTCCTTTATTATTCCTACAACAACTCAATCTAAATCCAATACAACTTTAATCACAGCTTGAAATTAATTAAGAAGATTTTTCGATATTCTGTCACAAGTCGACGCAAACTCTATTTAAACGACAACTACTATTTGACGAATTGTTATTGCACTCCAGTTTACTAACTGTTTTGTTCTTAGCTCTGAATAACCTCAGCTTACTATGATTATTGAGAAGTCGACCTTCTCTTAGGACGATTTCAATGTGCGCCAATTACTACTCAATGTTTACTTCATTCCTTCAGTTGTGCTTCTACCTATCACATGTTAAGTACAAACTGACTTCATGCCTTTTTATACATACTTTAGGCATATTTTATATAGCTTAACATAATTTGATACATCAAGTCAAAAGTTTCTTCCTTACAAAACTCTGGGCAAGACCTGGTCCTGAGCACAATATACCAGGGACCAGTAGACCTTGGTTGTCCAGAATAAAGCCAAGGTCTGTCGGGCCTTTTATGTATGCCTGCCAGTCATACAAGTGTCTGGGTACAATTTAGGGAAAACTAACTAAAATTTTTGTCAATATGAACAATGAAATTGTAAGTGTGGATTTCTCATTAACCACTTAATGAAATTCAAAATAAAAGTTCGTTGTAACTTTTCTCTGAAACATACATGATATGTTGAAAATTTAAAGTGAACTTGGTTGTATATATGTAGTTACTGTTTATGTTCAAATTCCATTGGAATCGACATTCATCTTCCTTGTGAAATCGATGCTCTTTGGAAATCGACGCACAACTCCTTTATCCCACTCGACGTTCAGCTGGACAAATCGATGCACATCGATTACTTACATATCGACGGATGGTGTCTTCATTTATTCCATGCTCCAACTCCTATGTCGACGCACTGGTTTTTCGTTTGTACGGTCGTCGAAGTCTCCATCAACCTCAGTACCCCAGCTCATATATATATATACACTAAGTGAGGCGCATCACTCAGTGAATCCAATTTTATAAATAAGGAAAAGCGAGGATACAATCGGTGCGGGAATCACCCCCGGACCACCAGATATAACATGGTGTCGTTACCCAAAATCTAAACATACAGAAGGAGAACCGAAATCTAACACCCTGAGATAAACAGAGTTAGATATATCGGCCTTGATGAGTGTACGGAGGTCAATAGGAATGAAGGCATTAGTAGTGAAAGTGCAGCTTGTATTACTCCTCAAAGCATACTTCGTCATAGCGTCCGCCACCTTATTGCCTTCTCTGTGAATATGTGCGCATGAAATCTCCAATGAATTAACCATCTGAATAATACTCTCACCATACTCCCAAATCCTCCACTGATTGAAGCTCTTGTTGTTGAAACATTCCACAATAATTTTGGAATCCACCACAAATATGAAACCGGATTATATTGTGACTTAAACATAGGGAGATCCCATCCATTAGAGCCAAGCATTCCGCTTCCAAAGCATCCTTGTCGCCATATGAGTGAGCAAAACCCGCAAGAAACACCCCATCTTTGTTTCGAATACAACCTCCACCACTTGCTTTGAGCAAAATCGGGTCTGCCGCACCATCTGTGTGTAGGAACCAATCGGCATTAGAGCCACCTATCCAGTCAAACGCCAGACATTTAAATTGTTTCTTTTTTGGATTTAGACCAAACCAATCGAGAATCCATTTCTCCTCCATGGATCTAACGGGAATGAGGTTGAGACCCTTAAAAACCCAACCAATCATGTTATGAATATCCAAAATCATTCTTTTCGTAGTCCCATGCACCCCTTGGAATTTTCATGAGCACCTTTCCGACCATAATTTCCAAGTACAAATAACTACGGCACATAGAATAAACTTGTGAAAGCCCGGGGAAAATACCTTGCCATTGTTCCAACAAAAGTTAAGCTTAGAACAAAATGTGCGGCCTTTATGGATAGCACCAAAGAAAAACTTCTCATAATGATTTCATACCGAGTTGGCCATTTCACTAGTGATCTATAGATTCAATAGAGGGATGAAGATCACAGCACATACATTTAGATGTGAGTTATACACCAGCCTTCCATAAGTTGATGTCCAGAGGTAGAATTTTCATTAATGCCTTCCAACAAACCAAAGAGTACTTAGGAGGCAGAGGTTGGGTCCATACCCATTTAAATTTGTAAGTTTCATATGAGTTGTAAGTCATGGACCTGTTAAAACTTTTAATGGTGAAATCTCCAGCAGTATCCAATGTCCAGACTAGTTCATCAAGACGCTCACAGATTCTGAACTGGGACTGCCCGACCAGCGCAAGAGCAGCGCCAGTGCAGCCAATCGGGAGCTGAAACAACCCGAACTCATTGAACACTTCCGCCACGGAGAGAGAATAATCCCGATCAGGATGAGGGTCCACTAACTCCGCCAACGGCCTATTCCCGAGCCAGACATCGTTCCAAAAATTAACTAATCCCCGCCCGATTATCCATTTGATGTGGTCCTTCATATGGCGGTAAAATTTTAAATTGCCTCTCCAAGGCCCATGCGCATTGGAGTGAAGATCCAGGATACCGGTGTTCCTCTTATTATAGTATTTTTCCTTGATAAAATCATGACATGGAGAGGCCTTGGTGAGAAAGTTCCATATCACTTTGCACTTGTAAGCTTTGTATATGTCTTGCATCCTAGAAATGCCAAGACCACCCATAGAGATAGGCATGCAAATCTTTTTATAATTTATCCAGTGAAACTTCAACCCGCCATCAGCTCCCGCCCATAAGAATCTCGCAATGCATATATCAATAGCTTTAAGAGTGTACAAAGGAACATTACATCCAAACATTGCATAAATCATAAAGCTAGATAACACAGATTTGAAGAGAGTAATTAGCCGCCCCGCCTGATTAAGAAGTTTGGTTCTCCAATCGTGTATCCTGTTTTGAACATTTGCCACCATACTGTCAAAATAACTCGTTCGAGCCCTGCCTTTAAAAATTGGGATGCCCAGATACTGTAACGGAAAGTTGTGAATTTGAATGCCAAGGACGCCCGAAATTCGTTCCGCACGGGATATCGGGATACTTGTCGAAAGAAAGAGTTGACTTTTGGACTTATTAACCAATTGACTAGAAAATTTTCATATCTGAGGATAAAGGCATGCAGAGCTTTAGTGGTGCGTATATTCCCCTTGACAAACACAATCGTATCATCCGCATACAATACGTGAGAAAACCTCAGCCCTTTATGACAAACAGTGTACCAATTTGCCATACCAGCTGAGAATTGATGTGATATCCCTCTACCGAGAACCTCTTCAGCAAGAATGAAGAGGAGAAGAGATAAAGGATCTCCTTGTTTAAGACCACGTGAAGAGCCAAAGAACCCACAAATTTTACCATTAACCATAACATTGTGACGCCGTGGCAAACAAGCATCTTCACTAATTTGACAAAGTGTAAAGAGAACCCAAATTCAAAAAGAACATAGAACAAAAAGTCCCAATCAAGACGATCGAATGCTTTCTCCATATCCAGCTTGATGATCATGTTCCCCCCTCTTGATTTTTTGTTGAGTTCATAAGCTAATTCCTGAACAAGGTGTAAGTTTTCCGATATATTCCAATTTTTAACAAAGACCCCTTGCTCCATAGAAATAACAAAGGGGAGGATCAATTTCATTCTAGATGCTATAACTTTTGAAAATAATTTAAGAGAGAAATTAGATAGAGATATTGACCGGAATTGAGAAAAAATAGCCGGAGATAACACTTTGGGGATAAGAGTGATAATATAGGATGTGAAAAAATGGTTGAGGTAACCTCTTGATAGGAAATCATTAACGACGTCCACCACATCATTTTTAATGATGTACCAACAATGATGATAGAAACCACCCCCGAGACCATTAGGACCCGGAGCACTATCCTTAGAAAGAGAAAAGACTATGTTGTGTACCTCAAGTTCATTTGCAGGCGCCATAAGGGACTGGCAATGGCATGGAGTGATGAGTTTAGGGATGTGCTTTAGGAGCTCAGTATCCGGTCTGGTAAGTTCAGAGTTGAGAAGACTAGAGAAGTGGTCAACCGCTTCCACACAAACCTCCTCCTCAGAATCAATTACATTACCGTACTTGTCTTTTATGATTGATATTTGTGTAACGTTTCTTTTACTTTTAACAAGCGCATGAAAGTATGCCGTATTTTGTCTCCTTCCTTTATCATTTTATCCCTAGATTTTTGCTTCCAGTAGATCTCCTCTTGAAGTAAAACCAGATCCATATTACTTTGAAATTTAGCAAGTGATTGCTCATTCTGCAAGGTTGGGATGTCATCAAAGCTCTCCTCAGCCTTTGCCAACTACTCCTCTGCCAACTTCACCTTATGGAAGACATTACCAAACTGTTTTTGATTCCAAACCTTCAAGCACATTCCTAATATTTCTCAATATATGCTCGAGTGTAATTAGTGCATTGCATCCCTCTGTATGTTTAAACCAACTGTCCTCTACCAGCTTATTGAAATCACCATGATGATACCACATGTTTTGGAACTTGAAGGAAGAAGGACCACGACTTGCCTCCTTCATTGAGCATTGAACCAGAAGAGGGCAATTATCAGAATATTTCCTCGCAAGGTGTGTCACTGTGGTCCTGGGCAAATGACACTCCCAATGCCGGTTGATGAGCAATCGATCCAAACGCTCATACACTATATGTATCCTAGCCCGTTGGTTGGTCCAAGTGAAAGCATTACCTTTGAAGCCAATGTCGACAAGAGAAGTGTCCGCAATCATCTCCCTAAATTCATTCATTGCCCTATTGCAGAAAGGAGCTACACCCTTTTTTTTCAGAAGCACAAGCAACACAGTTGAAGTCACCAATAACCCCCCACGGCAAAGTGTTGGAAGCATTGAACTTTGCTAACTCCAACCAAAGTTCTCTTCTTTCAATACCTATAGGTATATATATACCTATTCTTGAAATAGAGGAGCCCTAATCCTTAATTTTCTCTCTCGTGAAGTAGCAGCCGAGAAGAAAAGAAAGGTAGGGATGAAGGATTTTCTCTCACTACCTTCTTTCTAAAACTGCCATCATCTCTAACCTCCATTTGTCACCATTCTTGGTTTCATTTTGTAGACGCTTTGAAGGAGTATGCCATTGTGTGGGTTTTTTACCCTAGTTGTATTTCTAGGAGGCCGTAGAAGGTTTTGAAGTTTCTCCGTAGTTTAAAGTTCAGTTTTTTCTCTCTATGTTATTTTGTTTCTATTGGACTCATTCAGACTCATATAATGTTGTATGTCTCTATGTATGTATGTGTCGTTGTCCTGATGTGGTTGTAGCAAACTTGTTTTTCCTGATTTCAAGCAAATCTTGAATTTTATTTTGGTGTTCTTCTTCTGGTGGCTTGCAAATCCTCGGGGTGTCGAGATTTTCTACATTGTATCAGAGCTACATGAGTTTTAGCAAAGTCTGCTAAGTTCCTATAGTGAAGAAGATCGGTATACCAAAATGGAAGGTCCAGGATGATTTGCTAGAGGTCTTGGGATAGAGTTGCTCACTCAGACAGATTTCAAGAAATGGAAATCATGTATGGAAGGCTATCTGTTAGGAGAAGACTTGTGTGAGGTTATTAACGGTGATGCGCAGGAAGAAGTGATTGCGACCGGGGACAACGGCTTGAAGTTGAAGGCATGGAAAAAGACAAATGTGAAGGCAAGTACACGCTCAAACGGGCAATATCTTCAGACTTGTTTGATCACATCATTGGGTGCATATCGTCTTCGACGATTTGGGCATCTCTTGATGGGTTCCCTTTATAACTTCGGCGCGGGGATGGGTTATTCAACCATCCTTTTTTGAGTTGGAGAATTTATTAGTTTTGCAGGAGTGTCTTGCAAGACAGATGTCTAGGTTCTCTATCTCGGGGGGAAGAGAGTGAGGTGTTGTTCTCAGGGAAGAAAATTTGGGGTAAGAGGAAGAAGAATGTTGGAGAGGGGCCTTCTACCTCATCACATGGGGGGATGAAGGCAAATTTCCTCCTAGGAATGATGGAGGGCAGAAGGTGCCCAAACGTTATAGGTTCGGTGAACCGGTCACTTCAAGAGAGATTGCAAAGTGATTCTAAAGCTGAGGCACGTAGTGGAGAAAGGAGAAGGATCCAAGGATTAAGAAGGGTGGGGGAATTATTTCTTGGCAGATATGGAAGCGACGTCAGTGGATTTCTTATCCTCCATAAATTTTTAGGATAATTGGATTGTGGACTCTGGGTGTGGTCATCATCGCACCGACAATGAGTTGAAGTTCTGCTCCCTTCAGGCTTTTGAGTGGAATGATGCGATCAGGATGGCAGATGATTCTATATATGAAGTGGAGAATGAGGAGACTGTTACACTGAGCAGTGATGGTAGTGCACTCAAGTTGAAGAGTGTTTATTACGTGTCAGAGATGAATAAGAACCTCTTCTTGGTGACGAATGCGGTGGATGTAGGGTATCATGTTCCCTTTGGGCCATATGAGGTGAAGTTCTATAGGAATTTATCTTCTGTAAAGGCTGATGTTACTCACACTGGGCGGTGCGTGAAGGATTTGTTTGTGCTCTCTACAAACTCTTATATGAACAAGATGAAGACCAATGATAGTACGATGATCTAGCATGAGAGGTTGGGTTATGTGGGGATGGAGAATTTGAAGGCTATGGCGGTGAAGGTCCATGTGAGAAGCTTGTCTAGCCTTTCTTCTTTTAGAGATGGCCATATTTGTGAGGGTTACCAATTTGGGAAAGCATATCGCCTCCCATTTGACAAGTCCCTTTACAGGTGCAAGGCATTGTTGGAGTGCATCCACAGCGACTTGATGGGTCTGTGTGCCACACCCACAAACTCAGGGAAATATGCATTTGTTTGTGAGGGTCACCAATTTGGGAATGTGCCTCCCATTTGTTTGACAAGCCCAAAGGATCTCGCGGAGAGACAAAAGATCTCTGCGGAGAGCCAAAAGGTTCTCCGCAATGGAGATCCATTTGGCTCTCCGCGGAGATCCAAATGGCTCTCCGCGGAGATCCTTTTGGCTCTCCGCGGAGATCCTTTTGGCTCTCCGCGGAGATCCAAGAGGTTCTCCCCGGAGATCCAACGATCGAGAGAGGAGAAAGACGTCGTCGAAAGGGATCTGAACTGAAGACGTCGTCGAGAGATCCAATTCAGTGGACTGAAAAAAACAAGAGGGAATGGCGGACTGAAATCGTGAAAATAAGAGTGGATCCCACCGAAGAAGAAGGGATCTCACCGAAAGTGAGGCTTGGAGCTCGCCGGAAGTTTCGGCCATGAAAGGGGCGGTCAGATCTGGTGAGAAGAAGCTCGGCCATGATGGAGAGATCTTGAGGTGGGAGGAGTTGGGTCGGCCTTGGATCGCTGTTATAAGGAGAGCAGGAGCAGCTCTCTGGATGGAGGAGAGTTGATGACGTGTTGTTGGAGGTCGAGGCCGCCGGAGTTTGGAGGGGTCGCCGACGTTTGAGCTTCGGTAGAGGAACTTCTGGCCGTCGTCGGAGCTTGGAGGAGGGAGGAGCTCGGGAGCTTGAAGGGAATACGGAGGGGAGGGGGTTTGACTGAAATCGTAGTAATAAGAGGCTTAATATATTTAAAAAATGATTTTTAAATGATTTTCAGTCAAATTCAGTGAACCAGAGTGAAGCCCGACCGGGGGGGCATGGCTATGCAGCGTATATGATCAACAAGTTGTCGTTAAGCCCCAATAAGTTGAAGTCTCCACATGAGTTAATGTTTAGATAGATGCGTAGTGTGAAGCACCTACAGGTGTTTGGTGCTACTTGCTCTGTGCACATCTCAGATGCTCTAAGAACCAAGTTGGATGCGAAGGCATAAAAGTGCATATTCATTGGCTATGACGAGCGCAAGAAGGGATGAAAGTGCATGGATCCGCAGACACACTGGTTCATCATTTCTCGTGATGTTGTGTTCGACTAGCTGATGCCGTATCATGGATTTTCTAGCCTGGCTATAGAGGAAAACGAAGGAGAAGGAAGAGATGAGAGAGTCGGTGAAGACTCTTTGGTGGAGCTACATGTGTCTTCAGGTGCTCCGTATTCATCGGGTTCTAGTTCAGGTGCTTCCGGTCTTAGAAGTATGGGGGGAGCGATGCTCCAAATTACACTGGCTAGGGAGCTGATGTTGAGGATGTTGTTGGAGCGATGGAAAGTGGTCCAGCTTTACGAAGATCGAAGAGGACTATCATCCCACTTGATCGATACATGGAAGGTAATCTTATTAGTATGTGTTCGTTCTTCTTTGCAAGACCTGTTGAAGAGCGAGAGTCGTCATGTTTTGAGTACGCCGCTAGCGTAAAGGAGTGGGAGTATGCCATAGATGAGGAGATGCTTTCCCTCAAGAATAATGAGACTTGGTATCTTGTGACCAAGGTGGGTGCAGTGTTACTCCATTCACGTGAAAGTAGGTGTACAAGGTCAAGAAGAAGGCGGATGGCAGTGTGGAGCGATACTAGGCTCAACTTGTTGCTCGGGGATTATCACAGCAATATGGAAAGGATTATGAGGAGACATTCAGACTGGTGGCAAAGATGAGTTCGGTGCGGATGGTGATTGCGTTGGCGGCGTGCCAAGGTTGAAAGTTTTGGCAACTCGACGTGAAGAACACTTTTCTTTACAATGAGATTGACAGGGATATCTTCATGGTGAAACCGTCAGGGTATGTATCTGAGTCACATCTGAAGCATGTATCCAAAGTGAAGAAGGTCTCATATGGTTTGAAGCAAGTGCCTCGATCTTGGTATGGGAAGATTGTAGTGTATTTATTGTTTTGTGGGTACTATACGTCGGATTCTGACTCGAGCTTGTTTGTGAAGACTAAATGTGGACTTCATGTTCTTGTGTTGTTGTATGTTAATGACATGCTTGCCACAGGGAATGATGACAAAACGGTGGCAATACTTAGGGCAGAGCTATCCATCCATTTCGAGATGTACTTAGGGGAGTTACACAATTTCCTTGGTTTGGAAGTGGAGAGGAAGAAGAGCGGTGTGTTTGTATCCCAAAAAGGCTATGGAGAGCGAATCGTTGAACGATTTGGCATGAAGGGAGAAAAGAGAAGCTCTACTCCACTTGAAGTTGACTTTAAGCTTTGTCGGGACCAAGGTAGGGTCCTCTTAGATCCCAAGACTTTCTGGGCTCTAGTGAGGAGTTTCATATATTTGACGATTACACGGCCGGATATCTCATTTGCGGTGGGCCAAGTAAGTTGATATTTGTATGAGCCTAGGAAGCCTCATCTGGAGGTGGTGAAGGTAATTTTGAAGTGCGTGAAATCAATCCTAGACATGGGGTTGTTGTATGGAAGGGGCACTAGCTTCAATTTGCATCGGTTCACAGATGCTGACTATGGTGGAGATACTGATGATCGAAATTTGACATCAAGATATGTCTTTATGTGTGATTTAGCGACAATTTTGTGGTGTAGTAAGATGTGAGAATCGATGTACATCTCCACCACTGAGGCAGAGTACAAGGTGTCGTCCTTAGCGGCTTAGGAGTACATTTGGTTGCGCGGGTCGGTGGAGGATATTCATGAGAAGGTTCGTAATCCAACTTTGTTCGGTGACGACAATGAAAGTAAGTTTAAACTTATTACAAATCATGTTTATCATACGGGGACAAAGCATATTGAGATCAAAAATCACTTTGTACACAAGAAGGTACTTGATGGATCTCTTATCGTGGAATATGTTCGGATTCAAGACAACGTCACTGATATTTTCACAAAGCTTCTGTCTAAGGGGCCGTTAGAGCGTCTTCGCGGACTGCTCAGACTGGCCGGTATCCAAAATTTACTTTAAGTGGGAGAGTTGAAAATTTAAAGTGAATTTGGATGTATATATGTGGTTAATGTTTATGTTCAGCTTCCATTGGAATCGACGTTCAGCTTCCTTGTGAAATCGACGCTTTCTGGAAATTGATGAACAAATCCTTTCTCCCACTCGACGTTCAGCTGGACAAATCGATGCATGTTGATTACTCACTTACATCTAGACGGACGGCGGCTTCATCTATTCGATGCTCCAACTTCTATGTCGACGCACTGGTTTTCATTTGGATGATCATCGATGTCTCCCTCCACCTCAGCACTCCAGCTCATATATATACCTAATCTTGAAATAGAGGAGCCATAATCCTGAATTTTCTCTCCCGTGAAGCAGCTAGCCGAGAAGAAAAGAAAGGCAGTGAAGAAGGATTTTTTTCTCACTACTTTCTCTCTAAAACCGTCGTCGACTCCGACCTCCCTTTGTCACCGTTCTTGGTTCCATTTTGTAGACGCTTCAAAGGAGTATGCCGATGTGTCTTTTCTACCATGGTTGTATTTGTTGGAGGCCGTATAAGGTTTTGAAGGTTCTTCGCAGCTTTCAGTTCAATTTTTTTTCTCCCGGTTATTTTTGTTTCTATTGGACTCACTCAGATTCATACAACGTTGTATGTCTCTGTGTATGTTTGTGTTGTTGTGTTGATGTGTTTGTAGCGCACTTGCTTTTCTTAATTTCAAGCAAATCTTGCATTTTATTTCGGTGTTCTTCTTCTGGTGGTTTGCACATCCTTTATAACATCCCAGGTGTACAACCTTGTGTCCGCCGAGGAGGTAAATTGAGAAACGGATATAGGCGAAGCATGCAGGCGAGGGGAGTGGGGGCTCGCCGCCTTGCGACGAACAGATCACAAGGGCGAGGCGAGCGGGGGTTCGCCACCTTGCGACGAGCAGATCGCGAGGGAGAGGCGAGTGGGGCTCGCCGCCTTGCGACGAGCGGATCGGGAGTAGGCTCGTGCTCGCCTAGGTAGGTCGCAAGGGAGGAGGCGAGCGCCGGCTTCGTCAGCCCCGGGGATTTTGGTGCAATATATTATTCATATTTATTCAGGCCTGTCTGCCTATAGCCATCTCAAACAGTGGAGTTTAGTTGTTGGCAGACCATTTTGGACTGCGCTTAACAAAACCGAAAGACGGAATTAAGTTATTGGCAGACCCAGTTGAGAAAACTATATATAGACCATGAATGACACCTTTGGAGAGGATTCTAATTCTGGAGCTTCTTCCTCCTCTGTACAACTCTGGTTAACTTCCAAGGCTCTCCAAGGTGCTCAGCTTCAGCTTTGGCTTGGGAAGGAAAACACTCTAAGAACTTCCGGGTGTGTGATGGGACCTCTGTGAAGCAGCCAAGGGTCAGTGCTTAGTTCTGAGTTTTTGGTCAAGTTCTTCCAGGTGCCAAGTAAGTACTAGCTGCCCCCTTTTTGGGGTCCAAACTTCTCGTTGGACCGATTCTCGGTTCCAACACCAGGTCTGCAAATAGAATATAACATGAGTCTGACCGGGATCCTATGACATAAAATACACAAAGCCTAAAATGATAATAATTGATACAAGAAAACTTACTAAAATAACTCAGAGTAAACAAAAACGAAAGCTAAACAAAAGCAAAAAAATGGGGCCTGAATGCACACATCTAATAGGAACGCAGTACAGGAATGACGAGGCCTTAAGGTCTTACATGACTTTCAAAAAAGAAATACAGACATACTAAAAGGGAGAAGCGAATCTCATGCTCTTCAGCAGCTCTTGGGCTCCAGCCCACTACACACTGCGACGAGCTACGCCACCTGAAACCAAGAACAAACGGGCGGCAAATGAAGATCAGCATGGGGCTGACCAACACAACGTAACGACTCGTCCCCCCGGCAATCCTAGCAGACTCTGGGGCGAGTACATCACTCTCCTGCAAGTACGTACACAAACCAAAATATGCAAAACAAGGAACGAAGGACAAAGAGCCAGGAGACGCGCTAAGCGTCACCTTTTAAACTACCACGAACATGCCATGAACACACCGGAAATGTAAGATCTAAGCTTCAATGCCCAGTATAACAGTACGACCGCGACTCGATCAATCGTAGCGACATGAGAGACCAAAACCTACAACTGTCCTATAGAATGGACAGAGAACCGATTTGGGATATACGACCTACAACTACCCCTTTTTAAGGTGGCAGAGGACTGGTCAAAAGATCCATGACCTACAACTGCCTTTCTGATATGGCAGAGGATTGGTCAGAAGACAACCTACAACTGACCTTTTTAAAGTGACAGAGGACTGGTTTGGAAGGATACGATCTATAACTGTCATTTTAAAGTGGCAGAGGACTAATCTAGGAAAGCACAATCTACGCAGGGACGGGGATCCGCCCGTCCAACAAAAGCCCACAAAACGTCATTCTACCGAGCTCAACACAGGCCCACCTAGGAACGGGGCATTCACGAATAAAACCCACGAATTCAATTCCTACAAACACTACGACGAATAGCACGGTACATTCTCGTTCGCGTACCTAGGGCTAATCACAAAGCACATCACGGAAAACATCACGGATCTGGGCATACTGTCACGGGTAGGCTTCACATAGCATGCCTAAATCCAGACTCGTACGTCGGATCACTAATGCACATTTATGCTGGGGACGGACACAATCGACCCAGGGGTTCGCAATGAACGAGAGAAACACACATCGCGTCCAATTGGAGGCGGGTGGCCCTCCTAAGCAAAGTAAAAGAAGAAAAACTACACCGGGGTCGCAATCCCAGCGCCTGGCGGAGTCCCCGCTCTCCACCGCGTAGTGGGAGAGGGACTCTAGGTGCATCTCACACAAACGTGCGTCGGGGTCGCAATCCCGCGCCCTGGTGGAGCCCCGTCCTCAACCGAAATGAAGTGAGGGGACTCTCATTGAACGAAAATCATCACAAGCACACAAAAATACCAAAAGTACGGCCCTAAGACCGGGGAAAAGAGTCGTTACCCTTGACGCGCATCGCGGAGGCATCGGGATGATCGTAACGGCTGCCCTACCACGGATCTAACCTCGACTCGGCTCCGCACACGGTTCTCGGCAAGAGATCTCCTCTAGAGCCTAGGTCAAGCGCCAAAACAGCAAGCCGTAGACGAAGAAGGGGGAGAAACAACCTCCTATTCCTCCACAAAAGCTGCAGGCGGAGGAAAGGGGCTCCGGCAGCTTGCAGCTCTCTGCTACGGGAACTCTCGGCGGCACTCCAGTCGGCGCAAGCAGGGCACCCGGTATCCTGCAGCTCTCGGGAGAGAAAGAGAGAGAGAGAGAGAGAGAGAGAGAGAGAGAGAGAGAGAGAGAGAGAGAGAGAGAGAGAGAGAGAGAGAGAGGGAGAGGGAGAGAGAGAGAGGGAGAGAGAGAGAGAGAGGGAGAGGGAGAGGGAGGGGGTGTTGTGGCTGCCCTGTGCGAACGAGAGCGAGAGAGGGAGCTAGAGAGGAGAAATCGGGAGAGGGGCTTCCTGTTCGGCTTCTCACACTATCTGAGAGGGAGAGGGGGTGTTGTGGCTGCCTTGTGCGAACGAGAGCGAGAGAGAGAGAGATCGAGAGGGGTGCTTCCTGTGCGTCTGCTCACGCGATCTGAGAGGAAGAGGGGGGAGATCGGGCAGGAGGAGAATGGGGAGCGGAGATTTAGGGGTTTTATTAAAACCCTAACTCACATCTGCTATCGGCACCCCATGCCCTCTATTCGCACCCAAAGCTAGTTTTAATTAAATTATGGCGTTACATCCTGGGGGTGTTGTGATTTTCTACATGATAGAATATTTAATCATAGGTTTATATGGAGTTTTAATGTTCCACCAATTTTACTTACATCTATATTAAAAACTTCTATTTTTCCTGCATAGCAGTAGCTATCATTGCTCTGGTGGTTGGAGGACTTTTTTCTCGACAAATTGATAATTCATTAGATGCTCTTCAGATAGTTTTTTTTTTATCAGTATCAATAATTACAAAGGACATTTCAACATTGTCACTCCAACATTTATAAAATTGGATTTCACCCTAATTTTTATATGAAATGCCTAGAGAGCGTTAAGAAATCTTTTAGTTTGATGATTTTGAAAGCGGCTCAAAGGTTAGAAATTTGAACTAGTTTAAGATCCGAGTAAAAGTCTATAGGCCATCAGGTATAGTAACAAGTTATGTACCCATGTAAAACTTGAAACTCTCAAATATTTACATAAAGGAAATTTACAGATATTGAGAGGATGACGTGAGCTTTGCTGGCTATGACCCATTTTTGGCAAGTAAAATCCCAGGGTAGAAAGCTTTTTAGCGCTACAACCTAGTGGACTCCCGAGAATGCACAATGTGCTCTTCTCATTACAAAATGCACTAATTTGCGCATAATTAGAGCATAGGTGCGGCAAAAAAATATGCCCCATCCTCACTCTCCAGAACGCACACACGCACGCCGTTCTCCAAATGCACCCCTGCTCTTGGCACTCTGGAATCAATAATATTAAAATATATGTTTTTGAACGGAACCATGTAATGATTGTTAGATGTTGTTGTTGTTTCCTCTTCGTCTTGTTCTTCTCTTCTTATGTTGCTTCTTCCCTCATAATAGTAAATTTATAGTGTAGAAATTTGTTGTTGCTTCTTCCCTCGTATTAAATGTAATGATTTGATAATCATTCCATTTAATATGGTGGTAACTTGAGTAATGATTTTGTAACAGATAATTAGCAATGGGAGGTATAAGAGCGTGGTGCATAGGGTCATGGTTAGCAATGAGAGCACGAGGATATCTGTTGGGATTTCAGTGTTACCGCCGGTAGAAAATGTGGTCCTTGCACCCGCCCCCAGCTTGCTTGAAAGTTCTATCAGCCCTATTGAACTTCGCCGCCTCACCGTCAAAGAGTTCTTCGCTTTGAAGTTTCAGTACAAAGGGATGAATTCTGCTATGGATCTTATAAATATGCGATAAAGATTGTTTTTGTATTAATATGTAATGAATGCATCAACCATGTGTGTGTGTGTGTGTGTGTGTGTGTGTGTGTGTGTGTGTGTGTGTGTGTGTGTGTGTGTGTGTGTGTGTGTGTGTGTGTGTGCGCGCGCTATGTACTGTATTTATAAAGCATTTATGCATGGAAATACCTATAACGACAACATGCATGCCAGGAAAGATGGTTGAGCTGAGAAGCAAGCTTGGTGTACTAAGTTTAGCAAGTCTGTTTTTTATCGAAACACTTTCCAAGGCAGACCTATTGCATGCTGGATTTTTCTCCTTTCTTTTTCGTTTGTAGATGGATTTGATGAATGAGAACTATCGAATAATCCTAAAAATTCAAAGTAGTTGAATTAGGCTTGAGAGACAACGATTGTCACCGATTGAGACATCATCCCCACCAAAATGCGCCTTCGTGCGCTACTCCCTAGAATGCACGCCCCGGGCGCCACTCTCCAGTGCGAACCAATGTGCGTCGCTCTTCATACCACGCCCCCGCGTGTGACTCTCTAGAATATTGAGCCCTCACGCGCCGCTCTCGAGAACACACCCAGTATGCCGCTCTTGTAGATCATCCCAACTAGATTACTACTTGATATCATTCTAAAATAGATGTGTACTCAAAAATCATTGCTTGTGGATTTCCTGAACTTGGGCAGATCCCATGGTTTTTCTTTTTTCCGGGTTTTTCACGCAGAAACTCTAATGTCGACTCCATTTTAATAGTATGCGCATTTGATTGACTTGAGCGGAGGCGAACATAATCTACCGAATGCAATGCGTGTTTATCGATCTACAACAAAGACAATGTCAAAAAATGAGCCAATAAATATAATGGAGCAATGTTATATGCAGTCCACTTTTGGCTTTATGCAGGCCGCGGATATATGCATGCCAAAAAATTACTCATGCAGACCAAATTTCATATTTACAGACCATATTTAAAAATCAAATTAATATTTTCTTAAATAAATCACTAAGCAAAATATAGCATTCATAAAACAAGTAGAATATTATGCGTGCAAGGTTACGTTGAATGTCCCTGTTTCGTAAGTAAAATCAGGGAGAGCTATTGTCGGCTAATATTTGAGAAATTACGTTGAAGGAATAGTAGAATTTCTCAACTATTGTTATGAAATATCAGATGCACTGCTACAATAACTTAGACATTTTTTATAAAATCTGAGATACAAATATATAAATTTGCATTTTCTCGGCCATTTTTGTTGTATTTCAATTTTTAATTCTAAAAAAAATATTTATTTGTTATAAAGGAGTGTCCAACGCAAGGTTGAAGGCTCATCGGGAGAAAACAAGTAAAATAACTTATTATTTTAGAAAGCTATTACGTTTACCTTATCACATTATAAAGATTTTTGGTAACAAAAAAAACAGTCACAAGCAAGATGCGTGAGCAGTCATTCAAGTATCACATCACCTCTGGTGACCTATTTTTTTCTTGGCTACAGTTGCTAAACCTTCGAGCAAATACCCATGAATAGCTTTAGGCCAGTTGTAATTTAAAAACACATCGGACTCGAACAAACGAGTAAACTCATTGGGGACACGGTCGCATGGAAGAAAAATGTTATGAAATTGGATCGAGTACTACGGTAGCGCGACGGAATAAATCGAGCAAAACAATTACGCAAAAATAAATAAACGAGAAAATTTGAAGCACACACACAGACGACAAACATAAATACGTGGTTCGGAGAGGACCTCCTACGTCCACGGGAAAAGCGCGCCAGAAGAGATCCATTGATAAACGGAGGAGTTACAGAGAGGTTACACAGAGACCAAATCACGGTCGTAGACAAACTCAAGGTTGGAGTCCCGGAAGCCGGCCGTCGGAATAGAGCCCGACCAGATGTCGCTCCACCTGGAGCCGACTGGATGCGCCGCTGTTAGCTCGGCCAGATGCCGATCCCGCCTGGACCGGCCGGATTTGCCGTCGCTAGCATGACCGGATATCGATCCCGCCTGGACCGCTCGGAGTTGCCGTCGATAGCACGACCGGATGCCGATCCCGCCTGGATCGACCAGAGTTGTCGCCGCTAGCACGGCCGGATACCGATCCCGCCTGGATCGACCCCCCTGATGTCGTTCCGTCTGGATCGACGCTGAAGCCGCCGCAACACCGCCCACAGAAGCCTCATGCACCTCCTCCTCCTTGTCTCTCGCGAATATATCAGATTTCTCCTATTTTCAGCTATAACCGGCTCCTATATATATATGATGAGAATGCATCTCCATCATTAGGAAATAAACTCTTAAATAAGAGATAGCCAAATTTAGGTTTGGCCAAAATAGGATATGCATCCTTGAGAAATATTCTCCACATAATGATATTCCTATATAGAGATAATCCTAAACTAGGAAAGAATTACTCCCACGGATCGGTGACATGGCGCGATCCTAACGATTCGGGCGCGATGAGGTGTCATAATCTAACAATCTCCACCTTGATGCCTCGTGCGACAGATTCCACCTGAAACTTGGATCTCCTCCCTCCGGCGAACTACCCCCTCTCCCTGGGGTCATCACGATCAACATGCATCAGTCTGAGCCATGTCAGGACCGCTCTTGAACTTGACTCCTCTCACTGATTTCTCTCGCATGCTCGTAACATTTTCCTCCGTAGATATCTCCTACAACTTCACGCCTCCACCTCCAGCGAACTCCCTCGACTCCTGGTGACGCACACCGACGTGCTTTATTCTTGCACGATAGACCGGGTCTATTACAAGACGACTTGCACTCAAATTCTCACTGTGCAACTCCACCTTCTCCTGAGTGATCCTAAGTTCCTTGGTGGGACCTTTGAGCCAGATGGCTCCCTTTGCGGTGTCTGGCCACTACTGAGATGACTCTCTGCCCTTCTCCTCTACGACTGCGGAGATTTTACCTTCGCTAAGGCCTTTCCTCTGCGCTCACTCTCTCGCCACGAAACTTGCCATGTTCCTCCACCGGTCCTTCCTAGCTTTCCCCTGAGAGCGGTCTCTGCTCTTTATAGCATTTTCATAGGAACCATGATCTGAGGATATTGCTTGTAAAGCATATGCTGCAGAGTCCTGTAGCCTGAGAGGCAGTCGGACCTCTCTCCTAGACTTGTCGTCGTACCTTGAGATCTCGAATTTTGCCGCCATTGCTTTGCTCGCAGAGCTACTGGGCAATCTGAATAATGTTCACGGATCAGATCTGAGAAGATAGGGAGCAGACCGATGTCGTCACCTACCGTTGACCCAAATCTAAAATCGGAACGTCCAGACGATCACCCCCGCGGAACCTAGCTCTGATACTAATTGTTATGAAATCGGATCGAGTACCGCGGTAGAGCAACCGAATAAATCGAGCAAAACAATTACGCAAAAATAAATAAACGAGAAAATTTCAAGCACACACACAGACGACAAACAGAAATACGTGGTTCGGAGAGGAGCTCCTACGTCCACGGGGAAAGCGCGCCAGAAGAGATCCACTGATAAACTGAGGAGTTACAGAGAGGTTACACAGAGACCAAATCACGGTCGTAGACAAACTCAAGGTTGGAGTCCCGGAAGTCGGCCGTCGAAATAGAGCCCGACCAGATGTCGCTCCACCTGAAGCCGACTGGATGCGCCATCGTTAGTTCGGCCAGATGTCGATCTCGCCTGGACCGACCAGATTTGCCGCCGCTAGCACGACCGGATGCCGATCCCGCCTGGACCGACCGGAGTTGCCGCCGCTAGCACGTCCGGATGTCGATCCCGCCTGGATTGACCGGAGTTGGCGCCGCTAGCACGACCGGATGCTGATCCCGCTGGATCGACCGGAGTTGCCGTCGCTAGCACGACCGGATGCCGATCCCGCCTGGATCGACCAGAGTTGTCGCCGCTAGCACGACCGGATGCCGATCTCTCCTGGATCGACCCCCTGATGTCGTTCTGTCTGGATCGACGCTGAAGCCGCCGCAACACCGCCCACAGAAGCCTCCTGCACCTCCTCCTCCTTGTCTCTCGTGAATGTATCAGATTTCTCCTATTTTCGGCTATAACCGGCTCCTATATATATAATATGAGAATGCATCTCCACCATTAGGAAATAAACTCCTAAATAAGAGATAGCCAAATTTAGGCTTGACCAAAATAGGATAAACATCCTTGAGAAATATTCTCCACATAATGATATTCTTATATAGAGATAATCCTAAACTAGGAAAGAATTACTCCCACGTATCGGTGACATGACGCGATCCTAACGATCCAGGCGCGATGAGGTGTCATAATCTAACAGGAAAAAACACATAATACATGAAGTATTAAGCTACTCGAATCATTTTTCTTAGAGGTTGAAAAGGAAAAATGATACCTTTTTTTAAAAAACTGTGGCATACATATAGCCAAATCCGGTATGCATTTAACATCGCTCTTTCTAAAAAACTGTGGCCTGCGTATAGTCAAAACCGGCCTGCGTTTAACATCACTAGTTATCCTCCCTAGAAAATGTTTTGGTACAAGCTTGTACCATTCTCCCGTGCCCAAATGAATAGGGGTTTTCTCACTGGGTCCCACCCCTTTTTCCCCTTTCCCCCCAAATTTGCGATTTTCCCTCCTGAGCATTTCTTCTGCCGAGGTCGCTAGGGTTCTTTCACGCCGCCGGCACCTGGAGTAGCTAGATAGCTAGAGTTACTTCACGACGGAATTGAAATTTTAAGTCCTTCCCTTTCCCGTCAGCCCCATTTCGCCCAGCCGCTCAATCCTAGGGTTTCTTTACGACGGAAGGAGGCCATTACTGCTCCACCGTTCTCGGCAGCTCTTGTTCGACGTTCCCTAAAATGGGCGGCGCAACCGGAAAACGTTGATTTAGGCGTAGAAATCGAAGGAAAAAATCGGATTACCGCCATTTCTAGGTCTTGTTTGGCTTCCCCACTTGTTCAGCATTCCGAACCACGCCTCTGGGACGCCAGACATTGAAGAAACTTCCACCGGAGAACTTACGACATCATCAAGGTATAATATACAGATTTTCATTCCATTCCAGTTTTAATTTTTGTTTTTCCAGTTTCATTCCAGTTGCAAAATCTGCTTATTATTTCAGCTTCTCTTGTAGTTATAGTCCAGTTTAATTCCAGTTACACCAAGGGCGACGTGCGTATGCTTGTTGCTCTTGTAGTTCAATTCTAGTTTAATTCCAGTCGTTGTTACTTGGCTAGCTGCCTCCCAGTTACATTCCAGTTATAAATGGTTTTATTCAAGTTGTGTTTCAATTCTAATTTGTTTATTCTTGTTTTAATTCCAGTTCAATTCCAGTTTAATTTCAGTCGTTGTTACATTGCAAGCGGCATGCCAGTTACATTCCAGTTACAAATGGTTGTATTCCAGTTGTGTTCCAGTTGTAGTATAATAGATGTGATTATTCTTGTTGCTTTTGCAGTAACTGGATCTAGTTTAATTCCAGTCGTTGTTGTTTTGCTAGCATCATGCCATTTACATTTCAGTTAAAAATAATTTTATTTCAGTTGTGTTCCAGTTGCAATATAAATTGAACCTTTGTTGTAACTTCCCGATCGCAGATGCCAAGTTCTAGGTACTTATATAGCAGGTGTGTTATTAAGACCTTCAAACAGAATGCTGTATGTACTCTCTGAGGACTCCCAAGAGACTCTTTCTGAAATGAGAATTCTCCAATTGCTTAGCATGCCTACTATCCAACAGAATATTCCTCTTCTTTATTATATTATCAGGTCGTACTCTCCCAAGAGAAATGCCTTTCTCTTGGGTAATATTTATGTTAAACTAACTATCAATCATGTTGCACTTATTTTGGGTCTTCCACAAAGGGGAAGAGAATTTCAATTTGAGAGAATTCCTTTGTCTAATTCCAAGCATAAGGACATGGTGCAAGAGTTAGCTAACCTCACAATAGAGGATGGGTCACTAACCCTAGAGGCAAGGAGAATAGATGCCCTTATTAAGTATGTGTTGGCAGTTTTATTCTTCCCTCTGAAAGGACTCAAAGTCCCAGCCTGCATTATGAACTTCAAGGGGTTGGGGGAATTTACAACTTTGAACTGACCGAAGGCCATACACACTTTCCTCCACTCCCATTTTGCTTCTATGAGCCAAATTTCTGATGGAGAGGAGCTGTCAAATCTGGGTTACCTTGAGGGTTGCTCCGTTATTCTAGTGGTAAGAAACAACATACTACTTTGCTCTGTTATTCTAGTTATTTTATTCATTGCTTAAAGTTATTTCATATGATGCCATAGGTATGGTTTTTTGAGCATACCTCTTTAGCAGCGACATCGGCAGAAATGACCACTCCCCGAATTCACCGATGGTCCTCCCAGCTTACTTATAGCGCATCGTACTGTTCAAAACTACGAGCCAGGCTGTCAAAGCGCCAGGCTGTAAGTAGTACATCGTTATTTCTTGAATTATTTATGTCAAGAACATATAACATTACGTGCTTGTTTGCGAGCAGGTGCGCAATGCTTTTGTTTATATATCGGTTGAGGAGCAAGATTTGCTCGGTGGAGAAGGAGAGGGAGACTCGTCAAGCTTTGAGGATGAGGAGGAGAGGAGAAGTGTGAAGAAGTTGAAGAGAGAAGAGGAGGAGAAAAGGGAGAAGAAGAGGTTGAGGAAGGAGAAGAAGAGGTTGAGAGAGGAGGAGGAGAAGAATGTGAAGGAGGAGAAGGAGGTGAAGAAGGAAGACAAGGGGAAGGAGGAGAAGGAGCTGAAGGAAGAGAGAAGGAGGGCAGAGAAGGAGAAGAGAGAGAAGAGAAGGGAGTCTCGATTTAAAAGCTACGTAGATGTGGCGGTCGGGCAACTTAAAAATTATATTAAGTCAAAATTTGATGCTTTGACGGGCCTATTAGGGACCAAAGGGAAGTCTTTAAAGGAGGATGAGAATGATGATGAGGAAGCGAAGGAGGAGAAGAAGGTAGATGATGAGTTGAAGGATGAGAAGGAGGAGGGTGAGTTGAAGGAGGATGAGGTGAAGGAGGAGGAGGAAGTCAGCGTGATAAATGCTGATTCTGCCATAGTTTTAAGGAAACGAATGACACCGGTTAATGAGATACAGAAGAGGAGGGCTGTCTAAGAGAACTGGCAAATATACCCGGGCCGAAGTGCAGTTTGTCCCCAAGATAGGGAAGTCATCCAGTTCGTGATGGACCGATACCCAAATCGGTACGTAAATTATTTGGTTTATTCACATGCATAGAAATACTCATGTTATTACCGAAATATGTTTTTCATAGAAATTTTCATGTTCTCTTCAGGGAGTCAATTGTTATTAAACGAGGTAATATTTTTATTTCTCGATCGAGCTTAATTGATATCTTGGGGACCGGATGGGTGTGCTCCTCGCATTTGGACGCATACGCATACGTTCTAAATAGCCTGAAAGAGAAAGAGAGAAGTAACCTCATCAATTTTTTGTTCGTTTCTTCAAATCATGCGGTAAAGAAAGATACAACTTTAATCTTTAATGATTCTTCAAATTTCAATTTGTCATATTTTTTGACGATTTTTGGTTTTTCCTGTATATATGCAGTACCACAAAAAATATGGCAAGAGCAGTCATCGACTAATAGAGCACATCACCAATGAGTCAGTTGGAGTGACTGATGTCATAGTAATACCATGTCATGTTGCCAGCCATTGGGTCTTGTTGGTTGACAATCTGGAAGATCGAAGCTGGGATTTCTATGACTCGATGCCAAATCTCACGCACATGACACCAATGCGGGACCATGTACGTTACTTTATTACTAGATTAAATTATAACTGGATTATGACTCACTCTCTTATTTTCATTAACTACATATGTGCAGATGAGGTACCTCCAAGAAGATACATTTGATGTGCTTCCCGCAGACATAGCAAAATGGCCCTTACACGCAGTCACAGGGCTTCCTACACAGGAAACCGGCAACGACTGCGGGATTTTTGTGATGAAATATATGGAGGCCATTGTTGTTTCTAGACCAGTGGATTGGAGCACTCACAATGGTTGGGGGAAGGACATGTCGAGGATCCGGGCCACAGTTGTTGCGGCCTTTTGCAGGATCTTTCAATCATCATTGCTTAAAGATAATGGATTTAATTATTAACATTTATGATTGACCTATTCTGTTGTTGTATTTATGATGAACAAAATCTTAGGATAATTTTGGAGTTAACATTGTGATAAATGATCTAATATATGATCTAATTTTGGCGTTAACAATGTGATAAATTATGTAATATATGATCCAAGCCTTAGTTTTGGAATCTGGATCATGTAATCGAGTTGCATGCGCCAACTGCAATGTTCCAGACCATTGGATTTAAGGTCTGAAACATTGTTGTTTTATCTTGGATCAAGCAATGCCCGAATATAGAAGAATTAGTCAGCTGCAATGTTCCTGGACATATATACTCATAACCATAAAATTCCTTAGAAGCAGTAATATAAGCTATAGGATCTTCAAATCGGACTAATAAATATTCTATCGATTTACCACTTTAATATATCGGGAATTGCAGAAAAATTATAACATCTATCATCCGGGTGGGTCTCTGAAGTTCGGGTCAACGTTGTAGTTCAGGTAAGGCGGAGTCGTATCAACAAGAGCGGCAGAACTCTCTAGTGATATATGATCTATGAAGTTGTACTCCTTGGGCTCTTGTTTCAAGTTGTCCACAATAGGCTCTTTTCCCTTCGAATATGCTCTTGGCTCTGCAAAGGAAGAATTGGAAATTTTAAGGGAAGCAAATAATTTGAAATTTAAATATATAAACATTAGTAAGAAGGCTAACTTTTTCTATTAATTGATTTCTCCCAATGACTCTTAGGCCGATTGTTTGATAGGCCTTTACGTCGCATTGCGGGTGGATCACGAACCATTTTATTTTGGTTGTCAATTTCACAAACTATTCCCTTTTTCATCCTCTCCTCTTTATCAACTATGTCCTCTGTCTTCCTGGCAACTTCAATCATGGCACTGTGCATGTACTCCTCGGCAATCTTGCAATCCTCTACCCGACGGGTGAGGTCATAGGTACACCTCATCATATGATTCTGAAACACCAAATTGGAATCTAAGTCATTCAAACTAACTTCTTTGGATAGATACAAACTCTTCTTTGCCTTTAGAGTGAATATGCTAAGTATGTATTGGGAAGGAATTTGCTTAACGTTAGCATGGTTATACACCCTTAGTATGTGTTTGCATAGTATTCCTTTTGTTTGAAAGCCTTTGCACTAATAGTCCACATCAAAATTTGCTGAATCGAGGGTTACAAACCAATGTTTAAGATCCTCTGTTGCGTCACAAAGTTGTGTAGCGTAGACAATGTGATTCTCATATATTCTGGATTCCTCTACAATACATACACCAATTGCGCCGTCCATAAATGCTTGCTCAAATATGGAGAAGGTCTTTCAGGTGTATATTTTTGAAATTTGTTTGAGTTGCTGGCTATGCTAAATTTTTGGAGTTACACTACCATGTTTGCAGCAAAAGTCCTCATCATGTTCGGCTCGACGCCAGCTTGCCGTCAATCTATCCAAACCAAGAAACATTCAACTAGTGAACTGGTTGCTTTAGAACAACCATGCAACACATTATTGGCCGACTCACTTCTTTGTGTCGATAATATGTCAAGATCTAAACATGTTTTATTAAAGGTCGTCGACCACTTCATTCTTACCTTATATAGGTCCCGCAACCACCTGTTATCCTCCAAGTTCCCTCTTGTTACCATATCGTTCCAACACTTCTCAAACTCAAGCTCAGAATCATATTTGCTTATGCATTGGTAAAAAAGGATCGAATACCTCTATCATTATTGAAAGCAGGTACCTTTGACGAGACTTTTTTTGAGATGTGCCATTGACACAATCTATGCCGACTATTGGGAAGAGTTCTCTCAATGGCAACGACTATTGCTTGATCTTGATCTGTGAATATGGTGGTGGGTTGTTTCCCACCAACAAACCTCAAGAAAGTCTTGAACACCCAGCAAAATGATTCAATGGTTTCCGTTGCTATGAAAGCTCCGCCAACAAATATATTCTGCCAGTGGTGGTTAATCGGAATAAAGGGTGCACAAGCCAAATTGTACTTATTTAATTGATATGTTGTATCAAACACAATCACGTCGCCGAAACAATCATAATCGAGTTTGCTATGCCCGTCGATCCAAAAGAAACTAATCAGTATATTCATTTCATCAGTTTGGATATCGAACGAAAACATATTATCCTCGGATTGTCTATCCTGCAATACTTTCGACATGCTGATAGCGTCTCCACTGTCTATTAGCACTTTTCTTTCACGTTGGACAAAATTATAGGCATCTGACTTACAAAATCCAACGTTTTCAACACCGCCAACCTCATCTGCAAGGAAGTTGTATGCATCGGTTGTTCTAATACCGACACCTGTCATATTTTTTAGGAGACAAGCTTGAACATTAGATATACTTCGATGAGATCTCAAAAGATGCTTGTCAATGTCTGATGCAAGTGAGTGATTATGTTCTTCGACGAACTTCGTAACCTCCCAATTCTTACCTTCTATGTCCGCATTAAAGTATATGCTGACAAGACAATCTGTGCGAGTATCCAGATTACGGTACTTTTTGGGTTCGTCATTGAGCAATTTGGACACCTTCAGACCGGCTTTTGCACAACTGTACCCTCGACCCTTAATAATTCGCGTGTGTGCCCAATACGTGATATTTTGCTTCCGCACACTAAACCCAGTTCTGTGGGCATAATCGCAGTACATAAAAATATGCTTCTTCCTCACTGTGCACGACTGAGAATGATACAGTTTCTTTCTGTCATTTAGGAGGATAATTCCAGTTGGAATTAATCAGATTACAGTTGGAATGAAACATATTACAGTTGGAATTACACAAATCCAGTTGGAATTTAAAGGGCTCCGGTTGGAACATAAACTTTGCAGTTCTACTTAGAAAACACATGAAAAGTGCAGATTTATAAATGCCAAAACGTAAAAGAAAGAACAAAAAGGAAAGTGTTTCCACATCCACACTGTAGAGTAAATAGTAAAAACTCGCATTGCCAAAATAATCGACGGAGGGTTTCTCATATGCTTCCTGCATGATGCCCAACTTCAGGAAAAACAGAACAGGGGAGCCTTGTAAATGACAGACTGATATTGGTGGTCGACGACCTAGATTCAGGTACTCCAACTCCTAGTTATCACGGAATCCAGAAAATCGCAACTCCTCCAGCTCCTAGTTATCACGGAATCCAGCTCCTCCAACTCCTCCAGCTCCGCTCTAGCTATCTAGCTACTCCAGGTGCCGGCGGCGTGAAAGAACCCTAGCGACCTCGGCGGAAAAAATGCTCAGGAGGGAAAATCGCAAACTTGGGGGGAAAGTGGAAAAATGGGTGTGACCCAGTGAGAAAACCCCTATTTATTTGAGCACGGGAGAATGGTACAAGCTTGTACCAAAAAAATTTCCTCCCTAGAAAATGGAGAACATTGTATGTATAGAATTACAATTTCTGTGGATGATTTAATACATAAGCTATTAAATTGCAATCATCGATAAAAGATTGTATATAAACTGTTAAATTATATTTATAACAAATTAACTATCATCGATAAAAGATTTTTAATATAGTTTTATTGCATCATCAGAGCAGGGATAATAATTCATTAAGATTACTTAAATATAGGCTTTATCATATTGCAAGATAACGATAACACGAAGACTACCAATAATAATATAATTAACCTAGCTTAGCTTCACCGTCCTACCATCAATTTATAACAAAGTTTCACCATCCTGCCATCAGTTTATAACAAAAGTTTCGCCATCCTACCATCAGTTTATAACAAAGTTTCACCGTCCTACCATCAGTTTATAATAATGTTTCACCGTCCTGCCATCAGTTTATAACAAAGTTTTCCCATCCTGCAATGCCATCAGTTTATAACAAAGTTTTCCCATCCTGCAATCAGTTTATAACAATGTTTCACCGTCCTACCATCAGTTTATAACAAAGTTTCACCGTCCTATCATCAGTTTATAATAAAGTTTCACCGTCCTGTCATCAGTTTATAACAAAGTTTCGCCATCAGTTTATAACAAAGTTTCCCCATCCTGCCATCAGTTTATAATAATGTTTCACCTTCCTATCATCAATTTATAATAATGTTTCACCGTCCTACCATCAGTTTATCTAGCCAAATATTATCATTACTATAGCCATCTGAATTTATTCAAATTATGCGAGTGAGTGCAAGCACACGCACACATAGCCAAACTGTCTCAATGTACCCATCGACAACAGCAGCCAGCCGCGCACCGTTCCATGTGGAAGTGTGTGACGACGGCAATACTAAACCGATGCTCAATGTCTTCCGTAAGCAGTGCGACAGTAATGGAATTGGATGGCCAGCGAAGATAAGCTATTGATACTGCGCTATGTTCCGTACGAACGATCGAGCGTCTGTACGTGCCGCATTGGGAGAATTTCGTATAATGAATACTTTCTGGTTTATAATTCAGCGTGATTTATACTATCCCGAAAAATGTCATTAAAGAGATTAATTTGTACATGCTTAAATTTAATTATAAAAGCAGTGGATAAGATGTTGTTAATCTATCAAATATTTATGAAATACTCCAAGGAACCTCATATAATCAACTGTTGTGGACACGAGAGTAGAACGATCAAAGAAATAGAAAATTAAAACACATAACCCGTAAATTTATGTGGTTCATCTCAAGATGGGCTACGTCCACGAGCAGCAGCAGTCCGTTTTCACTAGATCAAGAACAGAGCCGTTATAAAGAAGTTGGCGGATTTCAAATTAATCCTAGAACTAGAAAAAGTTTATATAGTGTACCCATAGCAGAATGTTTGAGGCTAGTTACCCAATTTAGAACATCCATCTGTCCGACACAAGCAACGGAGCAGAATTGTCTATGTTTATATCTCTCTCTTTCCTCCATTTAAAAAAAAAAGTAGAGAAAATATAATTGTTACAGTCAACGCATGATCGCCTGAGTTGAAGAAGCCGAAACCGCCCTTTCCGCCCCCAACACGCAAACACGCACGAAACGCACGGCGCGCCCCACCATGACCGCACCCCACTATTGGGGTGCGATTAGCCCGCACCCCACTATTGGGGTGCGATTAGCCCGCACCCCACTAGTGGGGTGCGAATAGCCGCACCCCCCATAGTGGGGGGTGCGGCCAAACCGCACCCCATGAGGGGTGCGCCAAGCCGCACCCCATGTGGGGTGCGACCAAGCCGCACGCAGGTGGGGTGCGGCCATGCCGCACCCCATGAGGGGTGCGGCCAAGCCGCACCCCATGTAGGGTGCGGCCATGCCGCACCCCTTTGGGGTGCGGCCAAGCCGCACCCCCTTGGGTGCGGCCGAGCCAAGCCGCACCCCATGTGGGGTGCGGCCAAGGCGCGCTCCCCCCTCAAGTACGGTCGCGTCGCCCCCCCCCCCCCCCCCCCCCCCCCCCTTTAGGTGCGGTCGAATCACTCTCCCCCGTAGCAAGGTTGGGGTGAGTCCCCCCTCTTCCGGCTCGCCGCCCGCTTTCCGGGCTCCGGACTCCGTTCAGAGCACTTCCCCGTTCGTTACACGCTCAGAACACTTCTGAACGCGCTCGGAGCACTTTCACATTTCGGGCACGCTCACTTTTTGTCTTTCTAGCATGCTCACTTTTTGTCTTTCTAGCATGCTCACATTTTGTCTTTCTAGTTTCTCAGATCGCAGGAACGGCTTGTCGCCTTTTTCGCCTTAAACAAAGCTGCCCGAACTGCCCGATCTGCCCCAGGGGCGAGACGGTCATTTATGAAAAATGGCGATCTGTGTGCTCTGAACCGGAAAACGTGATTCGTCCGCCAGGTGGTTACGGTGGTTACAACGACGAAATTACCGGGCAACCCCGGGTCAAGGCTATAAAAGGAGCCCAGAACCTTCATTTAGGGGGACCTTGCCTTCTGCACCCGGGAGAGCTCATTGAAGATTTTCACGGAATTCTCCTTCGGCGCTTGAAGATCTCCGTGGACTTGAAGATTTCCTTCATCCCGAAAGGCGACTCAGCATTCTCACTTTTGTTCTCCGGAGCATCTCACTTTTGTTCTCCCGGAAGGCGACTCAGCATTCTCACTTTTGTTCTCTAATATTCTGAGAAGGAAAAAGACTTAGTTTTTCTGGATGTGGTCTGTCACCTTCGGAACTCTCTCTCTCTCTATATATATATATATATTATTGTAACGAGCAGCGCCCTGTCGCGCTCGAGTTCTAAATCTCTAATTGTAACCCCCCAGAAGATAGTGGAAGTTGGTCGGCACAGCTCCGACCTCGTGGTTTTGTACCCTTTCCGGGTTTTCCACGTTAAAAAGTCTCAGTGTACTCAACGAATCTCTAATTGACTGTTTGCGCGCTCGGTTCGATTTCGGTTCGATTCCGAGCTAAGGTGGTTCAATTCGACCGGTCTACCAAAGCACCCGAGCGACCCGCAACAGTTTGGCGCCGTTTGTGGGAACCGAGTTCCCGAACTTCTGCAAATACTCACTAGAAGAAGCACTAGCCGCCAATTACAATGGCGAGAAGAAGTGCTCGCACCACTGAAGGATCAGTCCCGAAGGGGCGCGTCGACCCAGCTCCCTCACACTCGCTTATCAATGCGCCTCTCGCAGAAGAGGCAGCGCCTGCGCCCGCAGCAATAATGGAAGGGCGCATGCGGCAGATGGAAGAACAACAAGCCGAGATTCTGTCTGTTGTAAGAAATCTCGGGGCTCCTCAAGTTCCCGTTCAACCGCCAGCGTTGAACGTTCCGCCACCCCCAACTCCGAGTCATGCCCCGAACGAGGAGGTCGTTCGAGAGGAAGAAGCCTCAGAAGAATTCTCCGGCGCAGCAAGCTCCGCTCATCCTGCTACCCCAGCCAGAGGCCCAGGAGCTGACCACCATCACCGTCTCCCAGGAAGAGCTGTCCCTGGTCGAGCAGTAGAAAGAACCACGCGAGGGGAGATACGCGACATGATAGCAGAAGAATATGGCCAGGCGGGGCGACGCGCAGCTCTCGCCCACCGTCCCGCGCATCACGGCTCCCCGCTATCACCTCAAGTCCTGACCCATCCAGTTCCAAACGGTTTCAAGCTTCCCAACATCGAAACGTTCGATGGGACGGACGACCCGTTGGAACATGTCAATCACATCACCACCGTCATGAGGATTTACAGCGCCCCCGATCAGCTCCTCTGTCAAGTGTTTCCGGCAACTTTGAAAGGACAAGCGCGCACTTGGTTCCACTCTATGCGAGATGGGGCCATCAACAACTTCGCAGAAATGGCGCAGCAGTTTGTAGACCAGTTCACCGCCAATCGTAGGATTGTCCGAGATCCCTCCCATCTCTCAGGAATCCGCCAAAATGACGGAGAGACTCTCAAGGATTTTTTCCGACGCTTCACCTCGGAGGCTCGGCAGATCCCGGGGGTCGACCCCGAGCTCTTGTGAGGAGTCTTCCTTGGAGGTCTCCGCCCAAGTGACTTTTACTCAGCTCTAATGAGAGAAACCGTACCAAGCTATCCTGACCTCGTTCAGCGAGTCGAGGCCCAAATAGCAGCAGATGAGGCAATTGAAGCGCACCGCCGGCAGTTCGAGGGGAGCTCGAAGAGGAAGAAAGAGGAGTCGCTGCTGCAGACAGTTCCCAATAAGAAAAACAAGCATTACGACAACCCCAGCCGAGACCGAGGGTCTCACCAACATCAGGACTACACTCCCCTAAACACTACCAGGACTAACGTACTATACGTTATCAAAGACAACCAGACGCTCCGCAAGCCCAGACCCCTCGCTAAAAACTCAGGGGACCAGATAAAATATTGTGAGTTCCATCGTGGACAAGGACATGACAAGGAAAATTGCTCCAAGCTTAAGGATGAAATCGAGCGTGTCGTCAAACAAGGCCTGCTGGGGAAATTCCTACGAGACTAGGCGACGATTCAGCTAGCAGGAGATCAGCTAGCGGCATGCTAGGAAGGACCGGGAGCAACCCTTAAGGCAGTCATCCCCGAAGAAAGCTTCATAACCATTAGCGGGGCTCTACCAGCGCCACTGAAATATTCTGTCAACTTTGTTTCTGTAAAAACTTTGTGTAAATTGCCACTACTAATTGTTTTTAAAGTTAATCATTTCAGGCATGTCATATCCTGGGCTATCGAAACAACGTAAAGACGTCCATTTGCATAAACAACAGATGCCTTTGGGCAGTGCGCTAATGAACAACACCTGCCTCAAGGCAGTGCGCTAATGAACAGCACCAGCCTTAAGGCAGTGCGCTAATGAACAGCACCCGCCTCAAGGCAGTGCGCTAATGAACAGCGCCTGCCTCAAGGCAGTGCGCTAATGAACAGCGCCTGCCTCAAGGCAGTGCGCTAATGAACAGCGCCTGCCTCAATGAGTGCGCTAATGAACACCGCCTGCCTCAAGGCAGTGCGCTAATGAACAGCGTCTGCCTCAAGGCAGTGCGCTAATGAACAGCGCCTGCCTCAAGGCAGTGCGCTAATGAACATCCCCTGCCTCAAGGCAGTGCGCTAATGAACAACACCTGCCTCAACGCACTGCGCTAATGAACAGCACCTGCCTCAAGGCAGTGCGCTAATGAACAGCACCTGCCTCCAGGCAGTGCACTAATGAACAGCACCTGCCTCCAGGCAGTGCGCTAATGAACAGCACCTGCCTCAAGGCAGTGCGCTAATGAACATCACCTGCCTCCAGGCAGTGCGCTAATGAACACCACCTGCCTCAAGGCAGTGCGCTAATGAACAGCACCTGCCTCAAGGCAGTGCGCTAATGAACAGCACCTGCCTCCAGGCAGTGCGCTAATGAACAGCACCTGCCTCCAGGCAGGGCGCTAATGAACAGCACCTGCCTCCAGGCTGCGTGCTAATGAACAGCAACTGCCTACGGGCAGCGCGCTCACAACAATATCTCACTGTCGTTGATTGAAGGTTCGCCCTTCTCCTCCGCTGTAGAGTCCCGGCGTCGTAGGGGCCCGCCCCCTTACGTTCGCCCCCGGTTTGAATACACCAGCTATTCACCGGCCATCTCGGGGCCCTGTCCTGGTGACTTCGCACCGCCGTCGATTGAAGGTTCGCCCTTCTCCTCCGTCGTAGAGTCCTGGCGTCGTAGGGGCCTGCCCCCCTTACGTTCGCCCCCGGTTTGAATACACCAGCTATTCACCGGCCATCTCGGGGCCCTGCCCTGGGGACTTCGCACCACCGTCGATTGAAGGTTCGCCCTTCTCCTCTGCCGTAGAGTCCCGGCGCCGTAGGGGCCTGCCCCCCTTACGTTCGCCCCCAGTTTGAATACACCAGCTATTCACCGGCCGAGCCTATATTATGTAAGAGTCGCGAGCTCAGACTCGCGCAAACTGATTTCTTGTTATTATTATGAAAAACTCGCAGGCTCAAACCCGCGCAGACTCATCCGTTATCTTGTAAAAGGCCATCAAGCGGTTCGGGTATCAACGCTAAATAGCAAGCCGACAACAGTCTCAAAGTACGAACACCCTTCGTCGGCCAACTTGAAGCATCTTCCCTCAAATCGACACTTCGACAACAACCAGGGCAGCAGGGCCACGAGAACGCTATCACAACGCAGCGTAGAACGAGGTGTTCCTAAACAGAACAAGAAGTCAAAAGCAATAGCACGCTCATCCTCCGACAGCAATTCCTACCCAAGGCGCCGCAAAGAAAGCAATGACCAAAGCCGCCACAGAAGAATAGAAACCTCCGAACTCCTCTGCGCAGAAGTCCGGACTCCGAAGGTTTGAGGGGCTTATGTTACATATCCGTAGAGGCCTTGGGGTGCGTCTAGGGAAAACTCCACTAAAGGGAGCTGGGGTCAACAGTCAACGCATGATCGCCCGAGTTGAAGAAGCCGAAGCCGACATTTCCGCCCCCAACACGCAAACACGCACGAAACGCACGTCGCGCCCCACCATGACTGAACCCCACTACTGGGGTGCGATTAGCCCGCACCCCACTAGTGGGGTGCGAATAGCCGCACCCCCCATAGTGGGGGTGCGTCCAAACCGCACCCCATGAGGGGTGCGGTCAAGCCGCACCCCCTTGGGGTGCGGCCAAGCCGCACCCCCTTGGGGTGCGGCCAAGCCACACCCAGGTGAGGTGCGGCCATGCCGCACCCCCCTTGGGGGTGCGGCCAAGCCGCACCCCATGTAGGGTGCGGCCATGCCGCACCCCCTTGGGGTGCGGCCAAGCCGCGCTCCCCCTTCGGGTACGGCCGCGTCACTCTCCCCCGTAGCAAGGTTGGGGTGAGTCCCCCCTCTTCCGGCTCGCCGCCCGCTTTCCGGGCTCCGGACTCCGTTCGGAGCACTTCCCCGTTCGTTACGCGCTCAGAACACTTCTGAGCGCGCTCGGAGCACTTTCACATTTCGGGCACGCTCACTTTTTGTCTTTCTAGCATGCTCACTTTTTGTTTTTCTAGCATGCTCACATTTTGTCTTTCTAGTTTCTCAGATCGTAGGAACGACTTGTCGATTTTTTCGCTTTCAACAAAGCTGCCCGAACTGCCCAGGGGCGAGACGGTCATTTATGAAAAATGGCGATCCGTGTTCTCCGAACCGGAAAACGTGATTCGTCCGCCAGGTGGTTACGGTGGTTACAACGACGAAATTACCGGGCTACCCCCGACCAAAGCTATAAAAGGAGCCCAGAACCTTCATTTAGGGGGACCTTGCCTTCTGCACCCGGGAGAGCTCCTTGAAGATTTTCACGGAATTCTCCTTCGGCGCTTGAAGATCTCCGTGGACTTGAAGATTTCCTTCATCCCGAAAGGCGACTCAACATTCTCACTTTTGTTCTCCGGAGCATCTCACTTTTGTTCTCCCGGAAGGCGACTCAGCATTCTCACTTTTGTTCTCCAATATTCTCAGAAGGAAAAAAAAAGCTTAGTTTTTCTGGAGGTGGCCTGTCACCTTCGGAACTCTCTCTCTCTCTCTCTCTCTATATATATATATATTATTGTAACGAGCAGCGGCCTGTCGTGCTCGAGTTCTAAATCTCTAATTGTAACCCCCAGAAGATAGTGGAAGTTGGTCGGCACAGCTCCGACTGCGTGGTTTTTTACCCTTTCTGGGTTTTCCACGTTAAAAAGTCTCAGTGTACTCAACGAATCTCTAATTGACTGTTTGCGCGCTCGATTCGCTTCCGAGCTAAGGTGGTTCAATTCGACCGGTCTACCAAAGCACCCGAGCGACCTGCAACAATAATCATTGTTTTTAGCAGCTTTCAAGTCAAATTTCAAAATGGGAAGAATGGATAAGTAGAAATTTGGATGAATACGAGCTTTGATGCTGGTTGATAATAATAAAAAAAGACTTGTACGTGCATTTTTAGGAAAAGTGTTCAACACGAAAGTTGTAGATCTTGACGAGATTTACAATTATCGTGTTAAACACTTTTCCTAAAAAATGCAGGTAAAAAGAGTATTTTCAAAAGACACATAATAACTCAGAAATTGGTTTGCCAATAGCCAATTCTGAATTGCCTTTAACACCACCCTAAAAAAAGACTCTCGTGGTGACAGCAAAATACAATTATTTTCTTATAATAATAAATATAATGTAAATAAAAGCCAAAGGAGCTAACTGCTAAGGTGCTTGGTGTTTTGATTAATACATGTGCCTACTACATCTATCGACAAACATTAGTGTCCGTTCGTACGGAATTAGTTTTTTAGAATTGGCTTTTCGACGAAAATCAATATCTGCAAAAATTCGCTTTGTGCAGAATTTCAATTATGTTGTTCGGCTACATGATTAAATTCAGTCAACAGAATTGTAATTAAGGCAAAAAAATTGTTCCGCTGAATGATGAAATTGATATTGGAATTTACATTATACAATAATTTTATAAATTACATAAAATATTTTAAGAAGTGTGTTTTTCGCCCAAGCGTGCTTTTTTCGATCGGGCGCACATTTTTTGCCCGGGCGCACATTTTTTGCCCGAGCGCGCGTTATTCACCCTGGCGCGTGTTTTTCGCCCGAGTGCGCGTTTTTCGCCCGATCGCGTGTTCTTCCACCGAGAGTGCATTTTTCGGTACGAGAGCGCATTTTTTGTTCGGGTGCACATTTTTTGTCCGGGCGCATTTTTCACCCGAGCGCATGTTTATCGGCCCGGACACACAGTTTTCGCCCGAGTGCGCGTTTGTCGCCGGGCGAAAAACCTGCGCCCGACGAAAAATGCACGCACTTGTGCAATAAACGTGTGCTCGAGCGAAAAAAAACACGTGCATGGGCGAAAAGCGCACGTGCATGGGCGAAAAAACGCACGTCCGTGGCAAAATTTTAATTATAATATTAAAATAAAATACCAATTGTATCAATAAACCTCACAAATGACAACCTCATAGATTGTTATAAACAACTTCTCCATTCGAAACAGCACTACAAACAGCACTACAAATACTGTTCTTTTAAACAGTTTCATAGATTCTGCAATCACTCTGCAAAACAGCTGATTATTCCCCTACTGCTTCTCCAGTCGCTGTAGCTGAGCCAAACTGAGCCTAAATACTCTGTGCCTAATACATCTATCCATAAACTTAAATATATGTATTAATAAGTGTATTATATATTAATTATCAAATAGATCTAGAGGCACCCCCCCCCCCCCCCCCCCCCCCCCCCCTCATCCCTCTTTAAGAATTTTGCAAAATAGATAGTGAATTTGAATTACTCTCATGTAGACAATGAATTTTAACTACTTATATGTCAAAAATGATGACATATGAGAAAGAAATAGCTAGCTCCTGTAATATGAAAGCGTTCGTAATATTTTTTGCATTATGATCATTAAAAAAATTTATTTAAGATAACTTTTATTCTCATGAATGATCCTTACTTATTAGAAGATACACAAAATTTTTTTTCTATAATTTACTACAAATAAAATAATTTATGTTTGATATTAATAACAATTTGCTAATATTCTATTTGATTAAACAATAACAGCACCTTAAATATGAAAGAAAATTTGGTGTAATTTTGTGATGAAAAATATCATATCCTTTTTGTTGAATTTATTTAAAATCATGGAAAATATTTATGTATTTATATGATATTTATACTTATGCTAATTACAAAAATAAATTGATTATTTTAATACAAATATTCTTGTACCAATTTCGCCCAATCAGTATCTTGTCACTTGCTGTGACTTATTTTTAAAACTCTGAAGTCTGAACAGCTGGAATTATGCATTATATACTCTTCACCTAATCTATACATCCATCCATACACCCCTGAAAATATCATTCTCCTTTTTTGTTGTTGTTGTTGTTGGGTTTGGTAGTGTTGATAGCCATGGCCACCTCTGTTCTTCCCTCTTCTGTTGTCTCCTCCCCCAGTGTCAAAGCAATTGTTAATTCTTCACACAATACTGAAGCCACCTCCATTATGCCTTCCCTTTATGTAGCTCGTAATCCAGCCATGGCTGCGGCCGAGTTAATCGGTCATGAAGAGATTCCAACCATCGATCTCTCCTTACTTAGATCTAAAGAAACTTCCGCTGATGAACGAGCAAAACTGATTCAGCGATTAGGCGAAGCCTGCGAGGACTGGGGCTGCTTCATGGTAAGTGATTTTATAGCTAGTTAGCCTCTCCAAACAGCACACCCATGGCCGTGGTTGGTGCAGGTGGTCAACCATGGAGTGCCGGAGGATTTACAGAGAAAGATGATAGAAGCCTACTCCGATTTCTTTGATATGAAGGATGAGGAAAAGAAGCGGTACAACTCAAAACAATTTATGGGCGCAGTCGTGTACAATGCAAGTTTTGATCAAACAACAAATGAAGTGCTTTATTGGAGGGACGCTCTGAGAACCACAGTGCACCCGACCTTCAACTCTCCCGATCAACCTCAAAATTTCAGGTTTTTTTATGTTATAATATATATTTTCTTCTTCGTTGTCGTTGTTACTCACTATGGCGAAATAATCACTTTTAAGTACTTAGAACTGAATTTTTATCAAGTCTAAATCTAAATAGGAAGTTGACATGGGAAAAAGAATCAATTTTTCTTGGAAATTACTCACAAGGGATGTAACTAATTAAATTATTCAGGAAATTAATTCGGAAAATGAGCCGACTTATATAAAAAGATAATCTTCTGCTGTTAATTAACAAAAAAACATTATGAAATTCTATGATAGCTACTTATATATCATAACTCATAAGGTGAAACAAATGCATGCGCATATGGCACAAGCAAGGCATCCCAATAAATACCTATGACACGTTAAGGCTCCGGTTGGCACGGCGGTGGCGGTCGTGAACGCTGTGTATCGTTCGTGAATGTCCGACCTCAGCTAAGAAATCTCATTCTTTTATGTTCAAAACAAGTTTTCTTTTCTTGATTGCGGTCATAACCCTTGTCATGCCAAATTAACATACATTCTATGTCAATCGCGTCTTTGTCCAAACTCACCGGAGAAAAAATGTCATGTCAAGCGGAGCCTAAGACAGACTTTACACAGGCCCAAACGACTTCATCCCACATTGCTAAGGTAAAGGATTCACTGTCGAGCACAAATAAATAAAATGGCAGGTGGGGTTCACAAACCAACCGGAAGATACGAACAAACCAGAATCTCTTCTATATGCCAAATATAGATGCGCAAATCTAAGATATCTAACATTCTATGGAAAGGAATATAAACCAAGAGGAGATTAAGAGACATTCACTTTTCTTCCTACGCCCCCTCAGGGGCGCAATCACAGCCCCGACGCTCTCCCTCTCTCGAGGCCGGGAGCGGCTCTCCGTGTTGGGGGGAGCAGCCTTCGATGGGCGCGCTCTTGCTCTTACAAGCACGCCCCTCCGTCGACACTTGACCACATTTCCGACTTTCGGTCTGAAAAGCGAGTGAAGCGTTTCCACACACTCCCGTGTTCGTTGCGCGTAGGGGTGTAAATTGTTGGAAGCGTCGTATACGGGCACGCGACTCATCACATGTGTTCTTTGACCGAGGGAAGCTTCATGAAAACTTCATGGAAGCTTCAAGGAAGCTTCCTCCACATGCCATCTACCACCATCTACCCCTTGGTTTTGGCCTATAAATAGGCATGAAGGAGGAGGGGTAAGGCATCCACTCATCTCCTATCTCAAGCATTGAAAGAGTTCTTAGAGAGGCCTTTGTGGCAAGCGTCTTGATTTGGGAAGAGCTTTCGGACGTCTCTGCGACGTTGACGAGGAATACTTCGCATACACGGATTGGATCTGGAGCAGACTTTGGCAAGTATTCGAAGAGGCATCTTGGAGAGGATTTGTGTAATCCGTCTCGTCGGCCACTGTCGGTAACTTGCAATTTTCTTGCTACTGTTTATTGTGTATTATTGTGTGGTGCGAAGTTGGTGAAGATCCTGTGTGGATCGAGGAGGGAAAGCCTTGTAATTGCCTATCTGTTTTACACATTTTTAGTGGCGGCTTTTCGGGTTGGACTCCGATCGTCCCGTGGTTTTCACCCTATTTGGGTTTCCACGTTATATCTGTGTGTCGCCTTTATTGTTGTTATTTTGTGCTGTATTTTTGGTTGTGTATCGGCATACCGCTAAGCGGTCGTGCAGGTACTTGCTCGAACTAATTTGCAGGTGCTCTGGTCGGGCTTGTGTGCTCTCTAGCCTAACAAGTGGTATCAGAGGGAGGTTCATTATCAGAGCTGGTATCGGGCTGACCTATTTGGGATTCGAGACGAGCCGACCGGATATTTCGGGTTAGTGATCGAGTGCGGTGGGTGACGACCATTGGTCCGCTCCCTATCCTCTTTGATTCCTTTCTTGGAAATAGTCGGCTCAGAGAACTGAGGTCAGTCCGATCAGTGACAGAGCATAATGGAGTCCACTTCAGGTTCAGGCTCCGAGCAAATGGTAAAACTAAACGGCGCAAACTATCACCATTGGCATCTTCTAATGGAGGATCTGATATGCGTGAAGGGTTGGCATGCTCCTATCTTTGAGGAGATGCCAAAGGACATGGATGCGGCAAAGTGGAAGGTGGAGCATCGGAAGCTGTGTGGGTTCATTAGACGGTTCGTGGAGCCGAACGTCTACAACCATGTGGCTAGCATCACTGATGCGAAGACTTTGTGGAAGACTCTCGAGACGTTGTATGCCAAGAGCACGGGCATCAACAAGCTGTATTTGCTGAAGAAGCTTGGAGAGTTCAGATACCGAGATGGCTCACCCATTTTGGATCATGTCAACGAGTTCCAGGGAATTATTGATCGTCTGACTGCTATGAAGGTGACGTTTGAAGACGAAGTGAATGCTTTGTGGCTACTCAAGTCACTTCCAGACTCGTGGGAGATGGTCAGAGTTTCTCTGATCAATTCTTCCCCCCAGGGGATTGTTTCCATGGAAATCGCCAAGAGTGGGATCTTGAATGAGGAGGTGAGACGAAAGTCTCAGGGGACTTCAGGCTCTTCTTCACGAGCTGATGTTCTTTATACTGAGTCCAGGGGGAGAGGAAGGAGTAAAAGCCGAGGAAGGAAGGAAGACAGGAGTCAGAGTAGGGGCAAGTCGAAGTCACGTTATCAGAACGTGGAATGCCACTACTGCCATAAGAAGGGTCACATCAAGAAGTTCTGCTATTCCTTGAAGAACGATCAGAAGAAGAAGGGGATTGCCACTGAAGGCAATGATGAGGGTCACACGGCGGCCACTGCTTCGACTGAGGAGGACGACGTCATTATTATTGGCGACGACATCACTGCCTCTCTCGCGTGTGATGACCAGTCCTGGATCGTTGATACTGGAGCTTCTGCGCATGTCTCCCACAACAGGGAGTTATTTGCCACCTACACCACTCATGACTGTGGGGTGTTGAAGATGGGCAATGAGGATACGTCCAAGGTGATTGGGCGTGGAGACATGCATCTGAAGACGAGCACTGGAGCCCTACTAGTGCTGAGGGATGTACGGCATGTGCCAGATATTCGCTTCAATCTGATATCGGTCGGCAAACTTGGAGACGAAGGACACTTGGGCATCTTTGGAGGAGATTTCTGCAAGCTGATCAGGGGATCACTTGTGATGGCCCGAGGTTATAGAGATTCTGGACTGTACTACATGGAGGGGAGGCCTGAAGCTGTTCAGGCCAACTCCGTTAGGGACGAGGCATCCACTTCCTTATGGCATAGGAGGCTGGCACACATTAGCCAGAAGGGTTTGGGATGCCTAGCAAAGAAGAAGCTAATTAGTGATATTTCTGGTGATCACTTGGAGAGGTGCGACCACTGTATGGCTGGGAAACAGAACATGATTTCATTTCACAGCCACACGTCCACCAGGAGATCGGAGTCGTTGGAGCTAGTTCACACAGACGTTTGCGGACCACTGAAGGTCCAGACTAGAGGAGGTGCTTCATACTTTGTTACCTTCATTGATGATCACTCGAGGAAGCTTTGGGTCTATGCTATCAAGACCAAAGATCAGGTCCTCGATACTTTCAGAAGATTCCACGCTGAGGTGGAGAGACAGTCTGGGAAGAAACTGAGATGCATCAGGTCCGATAACGGGGGAGAGTACATTGGTCCGTTTGACGAGTACTGTAGAGACCATGGCATTAGACATGAGAAGACCCCACCGAAGACGCCGCAGCTGAATGGCGTAGCTGAGAGGATGAATCAGACACTGATGGAGAGGATTCGGTGCATGCTATCTGAGTCGAAGCTGCCAGGGATGTTTTGGGGCGAGGCTCTTCTTACTGCAGCGCATGTCATCAACCTCTCGCCGAGTTCAGCTCTTCAGGAGGATGTCCCAGATAGGGTCTGGTATGGGAAAGACCCCTCTTACAGTCACTTGCGGGTATTTGGCTGCAAAGCCTTTGTGCACGTCCCCAGGGACGAGAGATCGAAGTTGGATTCGAAGACCCGCCAGTGTATTTTCTTGGGGTACGACTATAGTGGAGAGTTTGGGTACAGGTTCTTTGATCCAGTTGAGAAGAAGCTTGTACGTAGCCGGGATGTTGTGTTCTGTGAGGATCAGACTGTTGGTGATCCTGAGGGGACTGTTGAGTTGGAGGTTGACTCTCGTGCTGCTGCAGAGTCACCTATGGTTGGAGATGATGACGTTGAGGAGGCTGCTGAGCCTGAGCCAGCACAGGGTACTGATACCCTTCCGGATCATGATATCACCACTGATGGTGAACCAGGAGTCGCTGAGGACATTGCTGATGATGTGCCTGCACTGGCCCCTGAGCCTGCCTTGCGGAGATCAGATCGTGCCAGGCACCCGTCCGCCAGATATTCTGCATCAGAGTTTATACTGCTGACTGATGCGGGGGAGCCTGAGAACTATGACGAGGCTGTGGAGAGTGCTGAGAAGCGTCAGTGGATGGCTGCTATGCAGGAGGAGATGCAGTCGCTGCAGAAGAACCACACGTATGATCTGGTGAGACTGCCTAAGGGCAAGAAGGCCTTGAAGAATCGGTGGATTTTCAGGGTGAAGCAGGGAGATTCCTCTACACCTCCCAGATACAAGGCCAGGCTGGTGGTGAAGGGCTTTGGTCAGCGACAGGGTGTTGACTTCGATGAGATCTTCTCACCTGTGGTGAAGATGTCATCTATTCGTGTGGTACTTGGCCTTGCTGCGAGGCTAGACTTGGAGATAGAGTAGATGGATGTCAAGACCGCCTTTCTGCATGGCGATCTTGAGGAGGAGCTATACATGGATCAGCCTGAGGGCTTCAGTGTCAAAGGGAAGGAAGGTCTGGTGTGCCGCTTGCAGAAAAGTTTGTATGGCCTGAAGCAAGCCCCACGACAATGGTATAGGAAGTTTGATTCCTTTATTGAGGAGATCGGCTTCAGGAGGACCACCCTTGACCACTGTGTGTTCATCAAGGAGTATGCTCCAGAGGATTTTGTGATTCTGCTGTTGTATGTGGACGATATGTTGATCGTCGGGAGGAACACTGCTCGTATTGCTGAGTTGAAGGGGCAGTTGAGTTCCGCCTTTGAGATGAAGGATCTGGGTGCTGCGAAGACCATTCTAGGGATGCACATTCGCAGAGACAGGGGAGCCAGATTGCTCTGGATATCACAGGAGCGGTATATCCGCAAGGTGTTGCAGAGATTTGATATGGATCAGGCGAAGAAGGTGAGCGTGCCTCTTGCAGCTCACTTCAGACTTACCGCTGATCAGTGCCCCAGCACACCCGAGGAGATCGAGGAGATGCAGAAGGTTCCGTATGCATCTGCAGTTGGGAGCCTTATGTATGCGATGGTGTGTACACGTCCAGACATTGCGCATGCGGCCGGGACCGTCAGTAGATTTCTCTCCAATCCTGGGAGAGAACATTGGAGCGCGGTGAAATGGATTTTAAGGTACTTACAGGGGACGTCAAACTTGACGCTGAGATTTGAAGACAGTGAGCCAGAGCTGTTGGGCTACACTGATGCGGACATGGCTGGAGATTTGGATTCTAGGAGGTCGACGTCAGGGTACATGATTCTTTTTGCAGGAGGAGCTGTCTCGTGGGCGTCGAGACTGCAGAAGTGCGTTGCACTGTCTACCACGGAGGCTGAGTTCATTGCGGTTACTGAGGCTGGGAAAGAGTTGCTTTGGATGAAGAGGTTCATCAAAGAACTTGGATTCACTCAGGACCGATACACACTCTTGTGTGACAGTCAGAGCGCTATCCACCTAGGGAAGAACCCCACGTTTCACTCGAGGTCGAAGCACATCGACACTCGGTATCATTGGATACGAGATGTCCTGGAGCAGAAGGAGCTTGATCTTCAGAAGGTGCACACTGATGACAATGGGGCAGACATGCTGACCAAGACAGTGCCAAGGGGGAAGTTCGAGCATTGCGTTAGAATCGCCGGAATGGCGGTTTCTTCCGCCTTGATGTGAAAGGGGATAAATTGTTGGGTGCAGTTCCCGTCCTTTGTGGAGAAAACTGTGGATTCGAGTTTTACTAACTCGAACTTGGTGGCGCTGGATCTATCGACATATGGAGGAGACATGAAGGTCTTACCAAATGAAGATTATTAGAATGACACATTTTTCACTTAGTCGAAAAGGGGGAGATTTGATGAGGTATTTTCTCCTAAGTGTGAAAAGAGGCTAGCCGTCTTTGACTTGAAGGAAGCTTCCTGGAAAGAGGGGAAGTCAACATGTGCTCTTAAAGGAAGCTTCTAGGAAGGTGGCCAAAGGAAGCTTCATATTATTTGACATGTGTTCTTTGACCGAGGGAAGCTTCATGAAAGCTTCATGGAAGCTTCAAGGAAGCTTCCTCCACATGCCATCTACCGCCATCTACCCCTTGGTTTTGGCCTATAAATAGGCATGAAGGAGGAGGGGTAAGGCATCCACTCATCTCCTATCTCAAGCATTGAAAGAGTTCTTAGAGAGGCCTTTGTGGCAAGCGTCTTGATTTGGGAAGAGCTTTCGGACGTCTCTGCGACGTTGACGAGGAATACTTCGCATACACGGATTGGATCTGGAGCAGACTTTGGCAAGTATTCGAAGAGGCATCTTGGAGAGGATTTGTGTAATCCGTCTCGTCGGCCACTGTCGGTAACTTGCAATTTTCTTGCTACTGTTTATTGTGTATTATTGTGTGGTGCGAAGTTGGTGAAGATCCTGTGTGGATCGAGGAGGGAAAGCCATGTAATTGCCTATCTGTTTTACACATTTTTAGTGGCGGCTTTCCGGGTTGGACTCCGATCGTCCCGTGGTTTTCACCCTATTGGGTTTCCACGTTATATCTGTGTGTCGCCTTTATTGTTGTTATTTTGTGCTGTATTTTTGGTTGTGTATCGGCATACCGCTAAGCGGTCGTGCAGGTACTTGCTCGAACTAATTTGCAGGTGCTCTGGTCGGGCTTGTGTGCTCTCTAGCCTAACAGTGACCACGCTACCTCGTCTCCCCCTAACTTGCCGAGCACCACTTCGCCGAACACACACTATTCCGGCGAGCACCTACCACTCTCACTTCACGGCGAAATCACCTCGCACTAGCAAACACAACCACTTGCGAGCACAACCCCTTCTGCCGAGCTCTTCCCACTCAACCAAAATTGGCGCGCTCTTCCTTCAACAGAGAAATGGCGGGCTCTTCCTTCCTTCAACCACTGGCTCCTCCTTGCTCTGGCGAGTAACACTTCCGGCGAGCACTCCAACCTCCTCTCCTTCAGGCGAGCTCTCGCCTCCAAACACAGCGAACACTCTCTACTCACGGCGATCTGGGCTAACACATGCGGCGAGAGTGAGCTGGCGGACTGCTCCTCCTCCTCCACTTCAAAACGCGAGCCCTGCTCCTTTCCTCCAAGTCCAGCGCGCGAGCTCCCCCCACCAAACCCGGCGAGATGTACAGGCGGGTCCTGCGGGAAACGTTGAACGCGAGAGAGGCTGCGAGATATGCCTGCGAGAGTGGCAGGCGAGAGATAATGGCGAGAGATAATATCGAGAGGGAGAAGGGGTAGGCGGGTCACTATTCCTGCGGGAAACTAAAATGCCAAGACTCTCTCCCTTCCTCTCTCTACACTCTCTCTCTCTTGATTCTCCCGAAATAAAGTCTCCAAATTTTCTTCTATTCACCCGCGTTAAACAAATTTACAAGGGGGGGCTATTTATAGCCAAAAGAAAAAACATAAACCTCTCTCCGCAATAAATGCGGGACACCCTCTCTCCTCCTTTTCAATTAAAATAAACTTAAAATACAATAAAAAATCCCGTTGACCTGGTCAACGAAATCAACTACCAACAAACTCCCCCTCAAGCTTGGCAGCACATGCCGAGCTTGCCTTTGAGCTTCGCGAACGTGTCTGCCTTCAATGCCTTAGTGAAAATATCCGCGACCTGCTCTCCGGTAGGGCAATACACGACCTCCACGGTCTTCTGCTCTACTTGCTCACGAAGGAAATGATACCTCGTCTCGATGTGCTTGCTCCTCCCATGCAGCACCGGGTTCTTCGCGAGCTGGATGGCCGACATGTTATCCACTAACACTGTCGTTGGCCCTTCCTGTCCATGTTGCAACTCCTCCAATAGGTTCCTCAACCAGATGGCTTGGCAAGTACATGCTGCAGCTGCGATGTACTCCGCCTCACATTAAGATAAGGCTATCGTAGCCTGCTTCTTCGAACTCCATGAGAACGCCGCGGTTCCCATATTGAACGCATACCCGGAAGTGCTATTCCGATCGTTCACGTCCCCTCCGTAGTCGCTATCCGAGTAGCCGACTAACTTCAACTCCTCTCCGGGGGAGTACATCAGACCATGACCTCTCGTCCCGTTCACATACCTCAGGATCCTCTTCGCAGCCGTGAAGTGATCCTGCTTTGGCTCCTCCATGTACCTGCTCACTACTCCAACATCGTACATAATATCTGGTCGGGTGAAGGTCAGATACCTTAGACTCCCAACCAGGCTCTTGAACATGGTTGGGTCAACTCCTTCCTCCTTCGAGTCCTTCCTCAGCTTTGTTCCGGGATCAGCGGGAGTGGAGATAGCCTTGCTATTCTCCATCCTGAACTTCTTCAAGATCTCCTCCGCGTACTTCTTCTGCGAGATGAAGATGCCGCCTTCATCCTGTTTCACCTCGACACCCAAGAAATAGGTCAACTCTCCCAAGTCCGTCATCTCGAACTCTTTCTTCATCATCTTCTTGAACTCTTCGAACATGGCCGGATTGTTCCCGGTGAATATCATATCGTCTACGTACAAGCATACGATCATGATGTCACCATTCTCTTCCACCTTCAGATACAAAGCATATTCGTAGGGACACTTCCTGTAGCCGTGCTTATGGAGGTATGCATCTATCCTTCCATTCCATGCACGAGCCCCTTGCTTCAAACCATATAGTGCCTTGTTCAACTTGCACACCTTCCTCTCCTGGCCCCTCACTTCATATCCAGGAGGCTGCTCGATGTACACATCTTCCTCCAAGTAGCCATTGAGGTAGGCCGACACCACATCCATCTGCAGGACCTTCCACCCATGGTGAGCTGCGAGCGCGATGATCAACCGAATGGTGTCGATCCTCGCCACTGGGGCATAGACCTCGTCGTAGTCCACTCCTTGGACTTGCCTGTAGCCCTTCACGACGAGTCTCGCCTTGTGCTTCTCCACAGCTCCTTCCTTGTTCTTCTTCACCTTGTAGACCCACTTCACCCCGAGGGGTTTGTGGCCTGCGGGTGGATCGACCAGCCTTCAGGTGTCATTTTTCTTTATGGAGGCTATCTCAGCATCCATCGCCGTCCTCCAAGTTTTCTCCTGGGCAGCTTCGTCGTAGGAGCGCGGCTCGCAATCTGCCAACAAATAATATAAAGAAAAATTGTTAAGTGTCGGCGCCGTCTCCTCATAGATCTCCTCCATCCTTCTCATCCTAGGTTGAGGACGATCATCCTTGCTTCCACTAGTGCTTGCTCCACTAGAACTTCCTCCACTTGAGTTGGGAGTGCGAGCTCCCCCTGAACCTCCACTCGGTGGTGATGGTGGCTCCTCTCCACCATCCTCGGCTCCAGCCTCATGACCTTCATCTTCATCCTCGAAGAACATGCCCTTCATGCTCCTCGTCTTCTCATCCCAGCTCCAGCTGCTGCTTTCTTCAAACATCACGTCTCTCGAGACTATGGCCTTCTCTGTCACCGGGTTGTAAAGCTTGTAAGCCTTGCTCTCCAGAGCGTAGCCAACAAAGATACACTTCTCGCTCCTATCGTCGAGCTTCTTCCTTCTCTGTTCCGGGATGTGAGCATGAGCTACACACCCGAAGACCCTTAGGTGCTTCACGCTTGGCTTCCAGCCACTCCATGCTTCAAACGGCGTCATGAACTTCACGCTCTTTGTGGGGCATCTGTTCAGTAGATACACCGCACGCTGCACTCCTTCCGCCCAGAAACTCTTCGGTAGCCCCTTCTCCTTCACCATGCTCCTCGCCATGTTCATGATGGTGAGGTTCTTCCTCTCTGCTACTCCGTTCTGCTGTGGTGAGTACGCCGCCGTCAGCTGGTGTGAGATCCCATTATCCTTGCAGAAAGTATCAAACAGCTTCGAGGTGTACTCCCCACCCCGATCTGTCCTCAGCACCTTCAGTGGCTGACCACTCTCCTTCTCCGCCATCGCCTTGAACTCCTTGAACTTGTCAAGTGCCTCAGCCTTCTCCTTCAAGAAATACACCCAACACTTCCGACTGAAGTCATCCGTGAAGGTTATGTAGTATCTGCTTCCGCCCACTGAGGTGGTCTCAAACGGACCCGCAATGTCCGAGTGAACCAGTTCAAGCTGCCTCCTTGCTCTCCAGGACTTCCCTCCTTCAAAACTCTGCCTCTTCTGCTTCCCCTTCGTGCAAGCTTCACACATCTTCTGAGGTGGTGAGATCATTGGCAGATCTGTCACCATCCTTGAGTTAGATAGCAGCTTCAACCCCGTGAAACCCAAATGGCCCATCCTATGGTGCCATAGCCATGCTTCTTCCTCTTCCTCCGTTCTCGCGAGACAAGCTGTCTCTCGAGCATCCATCTTCAGCGTGAAGAGACGGTTCGCCGTCATCTCCACCTTCACTACTTCCTTCCCTTGACCATTCTTCATTGCCAGAGACCCATCCTTCATTTGGACGCAGTAGCCTCTCTCCACTAACTGCCCAATGCTCAAGATGTTGGTCTTCAACCCTGGTACGTAGTACACGTCGTTCAGGTGTACTCTCTCCCCATTCAGCTTCGTCTCCACCAAACCCTTTCCTTCCAAGGAGATCTTTGCCGCATCCCCGAAGCTAACCTCACCCCCAATGGGTTCAAGGTTTGTGAACATCTCTCTATCTCCACACATGTGGTTGCTCGCCCCTGTGTCCAGGTACCACACTTCACTTCTTCCTTCCTCCGCACCTCGGTAGGTTAGGAACATCATCGGGTTTCCACCTCCAGCATTGTCCCCATTGTTCCTAGCCTCCGCATAATGGTTAGCTTCTTCTCTCTTCCTCGGACTCCAGCAGTCGTAGCTCATATGCCCATACTTGTTACAGTTGTAACATTGTATCTGGGACATATCTCCTTGGCCTCTTCCTCTTCCGTCTTGCCAACCTCCTTGAGGTCGCTCCGCCTCCTTTTGGAAATTTTGGTTTCTAACTCCTCTTCTTCCTCTACCTCTGCCTTGATGACCTCGACCACGCTGGCCGCCTCCTCTTCCTGAACTTTCCCCAAAGTTCAACTGGGTCTAGAGTGCTTTTCCCAAGCCACTCGCTTCCTCGTCATCCTGCAGCATCCTGTACTCATGAGCTTGCAAAGAGCCTACAAGCTCGTCAACGGCCATTATGCTGAGGTCATTCGATTCTTCGATCGCCACCACTATATGACGGAACTTCTTGGTCATGGATCTCAGCAGCTTCTCCATAAAGCTCACATAATCCATCGTCTCCTCGTTGCGCTTCATCTCATTAGTGAGCGTCCGCAGACGGGTCACATAGTCACTGACCCTCTCGGTGCTCTGCATCTTGGTTACTTCATACTCCGCACGGCGAGACTGGAGCTTCACCTTCTTTGCCTTCTCAACCCCTTGCATGGAGCGTTGCAACACCTCCCATGCTTCCTTAGAGGTTCTCGCATCTGAGATCTTCTCGAAGGTCGCCTCGTCAACCCCTTGGTATAACAAGAACAAAGCCTTCTTGTCCGCCTTCCTTGCCTCTCTCAACGCCGTCTTCTGCGCGTTGGTTAACGCCGCCTCTGCTTCAGCAGTACGTTCCTCATAGCCATTGTGAACTACATCCCATATTTCCTTGGAGGCAAGTAGCACTCGCATCTGTATAATCCAATTCCCATAATTGGTCTTCGTCAGCTTGGGGACTTGCCCCGGCATAGCTCCCCCAGTCTCCATTGCTTTTACTCCTCAAACCTTCCGAGTCACCGTCAAAGGTTTGGAACCTAGCTCTGATACCACTTGTTGGAAGCGTCGTATACGGGCACGCGACCACGCTACCTCGTCTCCCCCTAACTTGCCGAGCACCACTTCGCCGAACACACACTATTCCGGCGAGCACCTACCACTCTCACTTCACGGCGAAATCACCTCGCACTAGCAAACACAACCACTTGCGAGCACACCAACTTGCGAGCACAACCCCTTCTGCCGAGCTCTTCCCACTCAACCAAAATTGGCGCGCTCTTCCTTCAACAGAGAAATGGCGGGCTCTTCCTTCCTTCAACCACTGGCTCCTCCTTGCTCTGGCGAGTAACACTTCCGGCGAGCACTCCAACCTCCTCTCCTTCAGGCGAGCTCTCGCCTCCAAACACAGCGAGCACTCTCTACTCACGGCGATCTGGGCTAACACATGCGGCGAGAGTGAGCTGGCGGACTGCTCCTCCTCCTCCACTTCAAAACGCGAGCCCTGCTCCTTTCCTCCAAGTCCAGCGCGCGAGCTCCCCCCACCAAACCCGGCGAGATGTACAGGCGGGTCCTGCGGGAAACGTTGAACGCGAGAGAGGCTGCGAGATATGCCTGCGAGAGTGGCTGGCGAGAGATAATGGCGAGAGATAATATCGAGAGGGAGAAGGGGTAGGCGGGTCACTATTCCTGCGGGAAACTAAAATGCCAAGACTCTCTCCCTTCCTCTCTCTACACTCTCTCTCTCTCTTGATTCTCCCGAAATAAAGTCTCCAAATTTTCTTCTATTCACCCGCGTTAAACAAATTTACAAGGGGGGGCTATTTATAGCCAAAAGAAAAAAACATAAACCTCTCTCCGCAATAAATGCGGGACACCCTCTCTCCTCCTTTTCAATTAAAATAAACTTAAAATACAATAAAAAATCCCGTTGACCTGGTCAACGAAATCAACTACCAACATAAATGAGTCGAGATCGAGTCGAGATTGACAAAAATCCCAAACTCGAGCTTGAGCTCGAGCTAAATATTTCGAGCTCGAGCTCGTCAAGCTCATCCTGCTTGGCTCGAGCTCGAGCTCGAGACCAGTATATTGAGCTCGAGCTTTCGAGCTCGCGAGCTCGAGTCGAGCTTGAGCTGCACGCGAGCTTTTTTCTCATGAGTCTATTTTTATTTATATTTATATATATTTTAAAAAAAATACCCAAAAAAAGCTCGCGAGCCGGCTCGCGAGCTCATGAACAAGAGCAATCGAGCTCGAGCTCGGCTCGAAATCGAGCTCGAGCTCGTCGAGCTCGAGCTCAACTGGCTCGAGCTTGAGTCGGCTTTTTTCGAGCCGGCTCATCGAGCTCACGAGCCGGCTCGACTCAACTTGCACCCCTAGTTGCTTGCGCCCTTAGAACGCTCTCGTGTTCGTTGCGCACTCAGAACGCTCCCGTGTTAATTGCGCGCTCAGAATGCTCCCGTGTTCGTTGCATGCTCAGAACGACTCCGCGCTTACTGCGCAGTCACAACACCTCCTAAGTCCACATTAACGGCACGCGCGGAACGCCCCAAAGTACACTCTGCGGGTTGAACGCTTCTGCGTTCACCGTGCACTCATAATGCCTCCGCGTTCGCCGCGCCCTCACAACGCCTTCGCGTTCGCCGCGCGCTCACAACGCTTCATGTTCATTGCGCGCCTAGAACGCTTTCGTGTTCATTGCACGCTCAGAACACTTCCTTGTTCGTTGCGCGCCCAGAACGCTTTCGTGTTCGTTGCGCGCTCAGAATATTTCCGTGTTCGTTGCGCGCTCAGAACACTTCCGTGTTCGCGACGCGCGCGACAGTTAACCTTTCCTAATTTCCTAGATTGCAGGTCTAGTTCTCTGCGCTCAACGCCGTCAACGAAGCTGTCCGAATTGACTGAATTGCTCGAGGGGCAAGACGGGAATTAATATCCCAAAAATGATGATCCGTGTGCTCGAAATCGACCAGCATGATTCGCCTATCAGGTAGTTATGGTGGTTACAACGACAAAATTACCAGGCTACCCCTGCCCAAGTCTATGAAAGGAGCTCATGACCTTCATTTCAAGACACCATGCCTTCTACGCCTGGGAGAGCTCCTGTGAAGATTTCCTTGGAATTCTCCTTCGACGCTTAAAGATTTCCTTCAGTCTTTTAAGATCTCCTTCGAATCTTCGAAGATCTCTTTCGAGTCTTCGAAGGTTACGAAAGGCGACTCGAGAATCTCACTTTCGTTCCCAAAAAAATACTTAGTCTATCTCTCGAGAGGTGTCCTGTCACCCTCGAGGTTTACTCTTTTTACATTGTAACGAGCAGCGTCCTGTCGCACTCGAGTTCCCAGCTTTCAATTGTAACAAACCAGAAGATAGTGGAATTTGGTCGGCACAGCTCCGACCGCGTGGTTGTTTACCCTTTCCGGGTTTTCCACGATAAAAGGTGTTCGTGTCATTTATTAACTCTTTCAATGGTTGTTTGCGCGCTCGGCTCACTCATGAGCTAAGGTGGTTCAATTCGACCGGTCTACTAGAGCGTCGAGTGACCTGCAATAATTTTCATGGTTTAATGCCATCAGTCTCTCTAAGAATACCTTCACATGCTCACAAGAGTGCAACCAACGTGATCTCAAGATCTTTCTTCGGAGATCTGGCCGTTACTCACGCGTGGCCGTAAATCCGTAGGAAGAGCGTCAGCAATGCACTGGTCAAAGTAATAAGTAATTACCAAACATCGAATCTTGAGGAACACGGACCTAAGATTAATTAAGATGCGAGCGTAGAGCGCATGATCATCCCCAGTTTGATGTAAATTTTGAGAAATCTCTAAGCAGTGGAAAACGCAATATCGTGCAAGTGTAAAATCACACGATCATGTCAAACTGGCTATTTACATACCACTGTGCGCCTTCCGCATGGGCGTTCGCGAAGAAGACACGCGAGTATCTTGGATACGATTTTTCTTAGGCCAAAAGTTGTAGGAATCGCACGCTCGTGCATTTCAGAGGCGCACGATCATTCGTTTCACGACAGATTGCATAAGTGAAAGACTTGTGGGAAATAGTCTCAGCCACCCAGTACACCAAAAACAAGTTATAAATAGTACAATAAACTAAAAGGAAGTTTAATTAAAGGGGAGAGTGAAGAGATTATTGGGGTGCAGGTCACAAGAACTGTGCACCTTGTTCAGAAAGTAGGATTTGTCTCCTCGCGGCCTTAATTACGAGAGTGAACTCATTTTTGCTCGAATAGCGCTCTTATAAACTTTGAGATAACTGACAATATAGGATGTGAATCATAGTAATTAGGAGCCAAAACCATGGTAACGAGAACAAACAGGATGTCAAAAACCCTATAAAAATCATTTATAAAATACACACAAATTTCGATGTTTGCTTGTCCACAAGCAAACTTATCCTACCCACCGGGGATAAATGAGATAAATGAACAATTAGTGCATGTATACAAGAGTGCTACCAACTATTCGGAGCTGTAATGAAAATAAAATTACAAAAATTAATTAAGCATAGGCATGAAATTAAAAAAATTCTAAAGTATAAAAGGTGGAAATTCTACACTTCTCAACTAGATACTAGGGCATTCTAAGCGTAGTGCATTGAGAGAACTATTAACTTTCTCAAATTTGGATTATTTACATGATATTACAGGGCAGCCTCCAAGAAAATATATCAATGATATCATAAGCTTGTCTTGTCACACTCTCTCCACTACACCGGTCTTAATTACAACATCACGAATCAAATAGGACTTAATTAGGATGTAGCATTAGACGTAGATTTAAGCTGAGGAATACAAGAATAAACACATGACTTAAACACACTTAAACAAATGTGTTTGAATTTTGATTCAATCATTTTACCAAAGATAAATATATGAGATGTGACTCCCCCAACTTATTCTTAAAACTATGGAGTCACTCTCAATTAGCTTCACACCCCAACATAAAGGTGTTTTTTCACATTTTGCTTGCTTTTTCTTCTCCAATTTTCATTTCACATATAGTTTTCAAAACCCTTTCTTTTCATACCACTTTTATTGAGATAGTAAATTTTATCCTCTCATCTCGCATGAAACAATGTTTCAACTCCACCTTTTTCACAATCACGGACACTATAATCACTAAATGCATGTAGATATGAATAAAACTCACAATTTTACGAGTAACAGTGGGTTAGCTTTTTAGCCTTGGTGAAAGTAAAGGTGGGGATAATCAAGAAAAAGAGTACAATAGAGCTTGAGTGGTTTGTACAATGGTATTAAGCATTTTGGAAAGGTGCAAAAGCTCAAGCTTTCCAAACGAATGATTGTATCACTTTCATAACGCTATAACATCCTATGTAAATGCTTTGAGAATCGTTATAGGCAAGTTCTACCACTAAGAAAGAATACATTTTCCTAGCGACCCTATAATACTTCCTTAGAAACATTTCACATACTAGTGTACTACATTAATCGAAGAAAGTTGCTACAATCTAGTGAGAAGAGATTAATAAGAAAATTTAGACATATAGAACGTTTAGAATCAAGTGATAAAGACTTGATAAACTTAAAGAAATTCTCAAACTAACATCGCTCGTAAAGAACTAATCAATAACATACAGTAAAATAAAATTTTAACTTCATATCACTAGTGAAATAAGAATTGATAAACTAGGGAGACAAATAATCCAAGAAAAAAAATTGGGTGCTAAAATGATAAGATAAGAGTAAAAAATGTAATAAATAAAATAAGTGCATATGGATGAAATAGAGAATAGTGGGGATTTGTGGATAAAACCTAAACTCCCCCCCCCCCCCCCCCCCCCCTCCCCCCACACACACAAATTTAAATGAAGCATTGCTATAAATACATGAAAATATATTTAGGCAATGCTTGAAGTATCGCATGACTCGAAGCACGGGATCTACAAAGAAGGATTAGCACACAATAAGAACAAACAAACAAGGAAAGAAATAGCTAAGTCAAGTTAAACTAAACAAATAAAGAAGTTTAAAATACAGGAAATAAAGATAAGCTTGATGTGCCTCCCAAGAGCTCTTTGTTTAACGTCCTTGAGATAGAACAAATCCATAAATTAATATATAAATAAGTTATAAGCTGATTTATGATAATATTCAGCAACCAAATGAGAAGGTCTAGAGACCATGGTAACGAATTGAAGTTGGGAGAAATGCTAGTTCCTCTTGTCTCGGCCTCCTCCTTCTCCCATCTCAGCAGTGATATGTGTTTGCTCCTTGGGATTTGTTAATTTATTAATTTTTCAAGGAATAATAGTTCTACCCTCAAATGTCAGTGCGGATTCAGAAGTGATATGTGTTTGCTCCTTGGGATTTGTTTCAGTATTGCTCAACAGAGTGCTCTGTTGCCGACTGATCAAAACATTAGCTAACTTCTCCATTTGCGTATCCAAGTTCTTTATGGACACCTTCTGGTTTTGCAAGTTGGATTCAGTGTGTGCCATACATTTTTCCATTAAAGCTTCCAAGTTGCACTTCTGGTCGTGTTGTTGTGGTTGCTGCTAGGGGAATAATTGTGTTAAGTGTGCTGACTTCTAGTCACTTGCCTGTTTTGGTCATGCTGCTTATTTATCCAAGAAAAGTTGGGGTAATTATGCCACCCTGCATTGTAGGAGTTGAAGTACAGGTTATTCCTCTGTTATTTTCAACATAATTAGAATCCGCATTAGAATACAAAGGGAAAAAACAGCAGAAGCATTGCCCATTTGGCACTCAAAACCATGGTGCCCGGGGTGCCATAGTTGTCACATGTAATATCCATGACCACGGTAGGTGGAGACGAAGAGGTGCCCATGTTGCTCAAACTATCCAATTTATTCTCCATGACACTCATCTGAGCATTGAGTGCAGTGTAAGCATCAACTTCAGAGACACCCACAACTTTTGGGGACGCTTGACATGAAGTCCATTAGTAAATATTCGAGGCAATCTCCTTCAGCAGTGTCATAGATTCCTCTAGTGTATTCCTCATCATTGTGCCTCCTGTGACTACAACAATAGTAGACCGAAAGTGGGGTCAAGACCATAATACAAAGTTTGTACCTAAAACTAAAGAAGGATCTCATAGCGAGGGCACTTCCGTAGTAAGTTAAAAAATTTCTCTCAATTCTATGGCAGGGACTGTAAGATCCCCCTCCCGGAACACAAAACACGACCGATGGGAGCCTTATGCCCAGGATAGCCGCCTTGCGAAAGCGCCAGCGCACGAGCTAGCCTCCCCCACAAGACGCCTATCCTGCCGGCCAAACCAACTGAACAGCGCCAACCCAGCAATAATAGAAAGCATTAAAGTCATAGGTTCACAATAAGTAATAAAGTCCAGAACAGTACAGAGAAAAGCAGAAAGCTACACAAGCTCCTGCAAATCATCAGAGTAACCAGCTAAATGCCCCAAGGGCTACCTCTCAAAACACTCACCCGCCTCTGCCACTGACGGCAGCTAAGGTACCATAAACCCCAGCCCTGCACACCTGACCTGGCTGGCCTCCGGTGTTGAACGCTGCTATACCACTGATTGTGCTCCTAACAAGAGGGACGTAGCAACCGTTAGTCATAAAGACTAAGTGGCTTCCCATCCGCTCCCCCGACGACTCCAAGGCACTGGGCGGAAGGAAAGGAAGAAAAGCTGCAATATAACAGTAATATACAAAGAAGGTGACGGGGAAAGTAAACTAGTGTATACACAAATTCTAAGCTACACAAGTGTAAAAGGGGCTAATCTAATCATGTATAAGCAGAAGTATAATAAAGGTGTACAACAGTAAATAAACAGTAAGTAAAGCAGGTAAAGCAATGCAGTAAGAACAGTAGCGACAAGTAATCAATCTCGTACCCTAACTTATATGAATGCCCATACAAACTTATAAGTTAGGATTTCCAGGAATTATAACTCATCATATAAAAGAGCCCATACTAATTTATATGATGAGGATCCGTAAGTGCGTATGCTATGCTATGCCATTAATGTTTTATGCAATGAAACTCTCACACACGACTCTATGCTCATAGACCTTTGTAGTTCCCTCTGTTTGAAAGGAAGCCAACCTCTCGGGTACCAACCGCTGTGACACACGGTGGTAGCGGACCGGGCTGTCCACTCCTAGGTGGGTATACACTATACCAGGCCTAGACCGCATGTACGCCTCGACGCTAAACAACCGCGGAGCTCTGCGTACTCTTTGCTGGAGTCCAACAGGCTGTGAGCCAAGTGAGAGGTGTCATCGATGAACTGTCGTCCCGACACGCAGCCAAGCTGGCCCCTTAGACCCCTACACACCCGCTAAGTCAACGTACCGCAGTCGGAGTGACGACCTGCCTAGTACCGAAGACCTGCCACATTTCTGAGAATGTTACCGGGATAATCATCCCCTCGAGGTTCCCGCTCGTCTAACCGGGCACCACAATCCTGCCACTCCCGCAACTGGGAGGAGATACATAAATCCAATTTTACCCTAATATGACTACTCTTGCCTACTTTAATTGTTATTGCAATTTAGGGTTGATCTTGGACTTTCCGAGGTACACCCGGTGAAGGGCTCTCATCGGTACTAGGGAACACGATGGGCTGAATCTCAAACTCCCTTCACAAGACATTGAATTGGTTGGTGATTTATTGCTCCTTCTTTATATTGCTCTTAAATAGACAGTGAATTTGGACACTAGACCTTCTTGGCCCAATTGGGCCAAGTGCAGCTTTCCCTCTCTCTCCTGACTTAAACTTGACCTGAATCCCTCAAGTGGTGACCCCTCATGGGTAGACATATTAATCATGAGCTCCTTATCACTACACATCAGTCATCTTCCAAGTCCCATGGGTCTAGAGGGTCAGATTACAAAAACCAGTTTTGCTAAACGCAGACCACCTAAGGGTAATCCTCCTTCCCAAAGGGAAAACCCTAACCACAGGTCCTATGGTTCCACAAATTTTATCCAAGGTTCCTAATGACCTAAATAGAACATTGCTCAATTTTTATAATTTTCCAACTTAATTTAATATTTAATTATTTTTCTTGAATATTGAGACACACCCTAAATTGTTCATGAAGTACTCTAAATTTTGGTCCAATGCCTACCAAATAATTATCATGTATGTATACTGAATTCATATGCATAACCACCAAAGATGTAGGTTCATAATTACTGTTTTGCCCCTGAATTAAATAACTGAAGATAAATCCAAAATCACCCAATTAATTAAATAAATAACAAAATTGCATTGTAAAATCCAGAACAATTCCCATAGGTTGTTGTCATTGACGTGATACTCATATAAAAATTTCATAGAGTTTCAAGGTGATTTGCTCAAGTATTTGTATAAGTCATCAAAAGGGCATAAATGGTAATTTTCTTATGAATACAAACATTTTCACTATAAGTGTTCCAAGTAAAATTTCAAATACCACATATCACCATAAGTAACCTTCCTATAGAGTTTGGGGGCCTTATGTATGGTTTTACTATACATCATAATTAAATTCCCAAAACTTAGGTTTTTCACAAAAATCATAAAATGGATAAGTTCCTAAGTAAATGGCATCCCAAATGATTCCAATGCTTTAGAATATGAATGTCAATGTCTGGCCTAAATTTCAGAATTTTTTGAGGACAAATGCCATTTAATATTAATTTATTTTCAAAAGTGGCATATGTGTAAATTCAACCAAAGAGGCATGGACAAATCATCAAGGATCATAAGATTAAATCCAGAGGATACTAACACTTCAATTGACATCATTGTTCAATTTAGTAAGGTGAAGATAACCCCAAGTTCTTGATTTGACTTGATCCATCAATTAAGCAGATTTCTCCAAAACTCAAAATAAATACTAATTAAATAGTAAAAATCTCATGATAATTCTCCTAGCCCTATAACACTATTCTCCACCTAGAGATGAAGTTTGGTTGTCTAGATATGCGTTTAGGTCCTAGTTGCTTCATTAAGGCCCAAAAGGGCAATTAAGTAATTTTAGAGGTATGGGCTAGGGTTTTTGGTCTCCATTGCTCCAATCACCCATTAATGATGAGCAAGACCCTACACAATCCCTAAGCCCCATTACCACTGGATTTGGATAAGCCCTTAAGGCTAAGCACCAAAATCCACAAGCCACCAAGACTAAGTGGTTTTCAAACCTAGGGCATCAAAATGTCCCTTGGGGGTTCACCATTAAGATGAACTCCAATTGTCCTCAAATTTGAAACAGAGGCTACTCATATACATATCTACATGCCACCAAAAATTTGGGGCCATTAGGGGTGATTACACCCACTAATTATTCTTAGGTCAATTTTCTAAGTTATGATCAAAATTATAACAAAAGTGCCCTAAACATACAAATAGTTGGGCACAGGGTAGGACTAGGGTACATAAAATTCTTTTTAAACTCGGCTATGTAAGAGTGGAAGAAAATTGCAGTTATTAAAATAAAATTACTAGCACACATCTTAAGCACATCAGACGATCACCTCATCGTCTACCTCCAGCCTAGGGCTGCGATCTGCCCAACCTGAAATATAACACATCTCTTCGTCGGCCACCAAAAACCCCAAACCGACCGACTAACACCGCCACCACCTTCCTCGCTTTGAGGTACATCGACGAGTGACGTGTTAGCGGTCGGAAGTGGCCGGAACATTTACCCGGAACATTTATTTCAGGCCGTCTCTTCACGGCTTGATCTCCAATCGACTCTATTGAGATCGATATCTCACCTAGTGTGATCTAGGAAACTAGCACCAAGGGAGAGGGGAGGAAGCTCACCGAGTGTCCATGCATGCTACCCAATAGCCGCGTATGTGGCGTTTGCGCGTCGCTCCCGTCATGGTCGAATCTCGCCGAATCGGATCTCGTCGATCATCGTCGATGTGGTGTCGTCCTTTTGAGTGCGCTGCCGCTGCCCTATTTTTGGAGAGGGCCTTGCTACTGTTTTGAGAGCTAGAACGCTCTCGGTTGGAGCGTCATCGTCGGAAATGGAGGAGATGGCTGGATCTGGAGGTGAAGGAGGAGAGCTCAACTTGTTGGAGAGGGGGCGGTCATGTATGTTGGAATGAGAGAGAGAGAGAGAGACTTGGAGCTCAGATCTGGAAGAAATGGAGGTGGGAAACTTGATGGTGATCGGAGCTTGAGAGGGGCGGCCGGATCTCGAAGAAGATCAGAGATCTCGCCGGATCTATGGAGGGCGACGACTTTGGAACGGGTGAAGCTCGCCGGAGTGGGAGAGGAGAGGTGGTCGGAGCTTTGGGTTGGCTTGGCGGAGGCGGCTCGGCCATGGATCTGGGTGAAGAGCTTCAGTCATGGATTTGGTTAGAGAGAGAGAGGAGATGAAGGAGATCGCCGGCCTTGGCGGAGAAGGTGGAGATCTTTCCGGAGAAGGAAGAGGAGGAGCTCGGCCATGGAGGAGAGCAGCAGGCTGCCATGGGAGAGGTGGAGCTTGCCGAAAAAGGAAGTGCGCCGGAGGTCGGACTCGCCGGAGGAGGATGCGCTGGAGGGAGATGGTTTCTTGTCGGAGCTCTCGCCGGAGTCGGAGCGGCCAGGGCTGGAGGTCTCGCCGGAGTAGTTCACGAGAGAGGGAGAGAGAGTGAGAATCGGCTGGGGAGTTTGACGGCGGGCTACTGGGAGGGAGAGATCGGCAAGGGTTAGTTTTAAACCTAATGTCCCGTGAGTGTTTATATTTATATAAAGTAATAATAATAATATATTATTATTATTATTATTATTATAACCCTTACCATTCAAACACTCGTGTCTTGCTGCAGAGAACTCGGATTTCGCCCCGGATGGGCTCGTTTCGACCGTCTCGTTGACACGCATCCAACGAAATGATCAGAGGTCAATTCCGAGTTCGTTTGCTCCTTTTATGCTCCCCGGAGCGTTAACGACCTAATTTACTTATATGTTAAAAACCCTTCAAACGACGCCAGAATCACAAACAAATAAATCCGTTGAACTCATACTATTGTTACGAGTCTAACAAGACCGACTGGGGTCAATTGTGAGGTCGTTTGGTCAATTTCACCATTTTGGATAAATATGCTATTCGCAGACCACATTAATAAATTCGCCGATTCTCATCAGAATCTAGCGCGGACAGTTTTATTGAACTCGTATAGGCTTCACGAGTCTAACAAAACTGACTGGGGTGAAGACCGAGACCGTCTGCTGCATATCGCCTTTTGGATAAATATGCTATTCGCAGACCGTGTCATTTGAGCTAACGTACGCACTATAATTCCTTCAAGGCGGCACGCCTCCTTCGAGTTTTATTGCTCAAATTATACTCTCCGGACAGCTCGGATCCCGATACAACAAACATCGAGACAAGGAATAGAAATGGTATTCGCCGCGTTCGTCGAGTGCACTCCTCCGGCTCAGGTGCAAGTCGGCCCCCCAATACACCACGAGCTCGAGTCAACTCGCTCGACTCAAAAACGCGCACAAGGGGTCTAGCTCGAATCGGGATGTTACAAATCCAATAAACTCATCATATTAATTCGTGGGCACTTCATCCATAATAATTTCAAGTGTATGTATGCACTCTCAATTGTTGCGATTTATACATAGAAACTAGATTGCATGCGCACTCTTGCCCTATGAAGTCATACGACCTAATAATGACACACACTATTTCAAAAATCGCTACATCAGTTTAACTGATTATGTTGTGATTTAATCTCAAGCATACAACATACAAGAGAACATTTAGCAAGGACTCGGTATGAACGTCATCAAGCATGCTACTCGTTTATAAAACCACGATGCAACCGGCAACCACTACCAACATCTATATCGCTAACCAGGTTCTATGAACCAACATGACTGTCGAGCCACCAGCTCGTTTACACCTTGCAGGACTAGATCTCAAAACACTATATCTCTATAGCAGGTGTCATCATCAGTCGTCTTGCATCAATATCATACCTGTCTGTCATGAGTCTCCAACACAAATCCTCGGTAATTTTATGTAATTTATAATATCATTACATATGTACGCAAACCAGTGCATAGACACCACTATTGTGAATTTGTTAACTTAACAACCACGTTGCAAAACCTTGACGCTAAGAGTGCTACGATTTAAACCAATTATCCTAAATATGTCACTTTTAAACACACCTCATTGATCAACAATCAAATACAACTCCAACTCAACAAATTTCAAGGCGTCCCCCAAAATTTGTCGCGCGGTCATCGGACCGACCATTGATCACTGAGAGGCACTACAACACTATCAAGAGGATTCAAGATTTCACTTACTACACTCATAAGGTTCTAATGATGGAACTCATGCTATTAAAGCCCAAGGACTACCACCAAGTCCTTATGTCATCCAAACACTTGTCAGGATCCGACTAGTGCATAGCAGCACTCAAGGACTGCCAACTCAAGTCCTTACCATCACATCAGGATATCATCGCATCCTTCACATAGTATTGACATCCATCTAAAACCGTGCTAAATTTTACTCAACGTCACCCACAAAGGTCCTAATTGGCACTCAGCAGGGTGCATTCATATCCTCAATTACCCAGCTATATGATTTATCCAGGAGTTCATGTATGAAAACCCGACAACCTCGGTGTATATCCCAAAATGTTTTAGATCATCATTTCTCCTTGGTCTACTTCTCCGCATAACCTTCGATCAGAGCAAAGACATAACCATCCTTTAGGTACTCACATCTGTCATTCTGGTAGGGGACTCAACGTAATCCAAAACTTGGTGTTTAACCATCCACCTTGCTTAAAATGACTCATTCATCAAGGTGTACCTAATTCTAATATCGTCGACTTGTAACAACTTAGATGAGAAAACCTCATTATAGCAAGGCTAAGAGAAGCAGTCTGCAAAGATTTTTAACTCCCGGTGAAACCTCAGTTGGTCCATTAGCTAGGCCAATAAATGAAGAAAAAGGGTTAGCCCCCGTACACCTAAGTTATGTCTCTTTGACCACCAGTATGGTGCATTCACCCCTTGTATGCACACCGGCCCTATGGGCATGCCGTCCTCGATTAGGAGTTTTACCCTATACGCACTTGCCACAAGGCACTTGAATAATAGTTCCTGGGACCTATTAAAGTGTTCTAGGCCCTCAAAGCTACCATTTTCACAACCTTTTTAGGGGTCGACATGTTCCCGACTACAGAATGGTCACTTTCTAGGCTCGCAGTCTAAATGGATGTAAACTACAACGAGGAGCATCACATTGTGGGTACGAACATCAAACTTAGAGGTCTCTTACTGCCTCAATAGTAGATAAGAAGCACTACTTCTAACCGCGATACTAGTCACGAGTTGCTCTCCTATAAGGGGGTCTTAACATTTATCATGTGATATCATTATATTTACTGTTGATAATTAAAATTTATTTCCTAAAATCGTGAATCTTTCTAAAGGCAATCGTGGTATTTTCGATTTATGTGTTCTGACTCTCTATATCATCATATTTATAGTAAAAGGATTCATACACATAATATGCATCTTCCAAATTAAGCAAGTGACTGGCTAACTTTTAACTTTTGGGAGGCAAAGATACTTCCAATGTCATGTCATGGCAAAATATTCATGTGTTTAATCATCAAGAATTTCCACCATTTATCTTTTGGTACATAAAACAATCAAGTTCGCATTCACCTCATTTCACTTGCCATGATGATATCCTATCTCAATCCACAAATCCCCAACATGATGTTATTGCTTCAAGAATTTAAGCTTGGACAAATTTATATTTTCAATGATTCCCAAAAATCAACAATTGTTCGACTTGTGATGTTTTAACAATTTATCTTAGTGATATTACAAACCATCGTTGCGGGCTTAGAGGGAGGTATATCTATCGCTTCCTTCTAAGAGCACAAGAACCCGAGTCAGGTATTACTTTGGTCCAACCTAGATCATAGTTAGACTTGCACCGAATTCAAAATTAGTGCCGAATTTCTTTTAGGATCCAGATAGTTCCATTTAAAGGGCCTCTTACTAGTCGATTTGGATCTATTAATTTTTCCTAACATCCCTTTAACATACAAGTCATTGCAAATTTCCTAACTTCCTGGGATGGTTGATCATTAAACCACTCGTACATATACAAACTTCATTATATCATCATGAGGGTACATAATTTCATCAAGTACCAAGCTATAATGTCATCAAAAGTTAAGTATAGGTCGATACAGATATTTACCAAAACGGCTAACTTACTACTTTCCTCGTTACTTATCCACATAATCTTAGAACACTATAAAGGAAATGATCATCTTCAAAAATGCTTTTCCTCTCTTATTCCGCTAATAAAATTCCTATCAACCCAAACATGGCCTTAGCAGTCTGCTTTGCTTAAGATGAATTAACTCTCAAGGGTCAAAACTTCAAATGTCAAAAATTATAAAGATTCTAACTCCTCAAGGGATCCAAGACGGTACATAACTAGCCCAATAAACGAAGAGATAAGCCCCCGTATCTCTTCGACTGAGTTTCTTCTACCACCAATATAACACATTAGTCCCAAAATGAGCCTTCTCTGGATCCGAATTCTTATCATATCTCCTCCATATGAAACCTTCTACATAAATAGAAGTGAGAGGTATTGACATACAGAATAAAAGGCATGCTTGGTGGTCTCTTACTAAGCTGATAATGGACTACTGGCACCAATCTCATTGAGATTGCCCTAAATTTTTTTGGGTAAGATGACAATATTACTCCATATCTGGGATAGAAATCTCAGGGTGCGGGTCTTTAGCATTTACACTCATATTAAACTCTTCCCTTAGTCACTCAAGGTCACTTATTGCTTGGCTCAATCATCCCCAAGATCCGTATAACGCTAGGATACGTCATGACTTATCCTACTAAATCGACCAAAATGGTATCTCATGCCAAACCAACTATGACTGTTGGAATGGGAAAACAAATACTGTCTCGGAATGAGCCAACATCTATACGTAAGGGTACGAGTTTGGCTTAGGTTGGCACTTTCTATAGGAAAAAGCGGACATACTTGTTGTGAATTACACATGGGCACACCACTGCTTCCGCTGCATCAGTTTATCCTCAAACTGATCTAGCTAGCAGGGGGTAGCCTAGTGGTCTAATGGACTTCTTTATCTCAGGATCGTTGCAAGCTGATACCATTTGTAAGATCCCCCTCCCAGAATACAAAACACGACCGATGGGAGCCTTATGCCCAGGATAGCCGCCTTGCGGAAGCGCCAACGCACGAGCTAGCCTCCCCCACAAGACGCCTATCCTGCCGGCCAAACCAACTGAACAGCGCCAACCCATCAATAATAGAAAGCATTAAAGTCATAGGTTCACAATAAGTAATAAAGTCCAGAACGGTACAGAGAAAAGCAGAAAGCTACACAAGCTCCTGCAAATCATCAGAGTAACCAGCTAAATGCCCCAAGGGCTACCTCTCAAAACACTCACCCGCCTCTGCCACTGACGACAGCTAAGGTACCATAAACCCCATCCCTGCACACCTGACCTGGCTGGCCTCCGGTGTTGAACGCTGCTATGCCACTGATTGTGCTCCTAAAAAGAGGGACGTAGCAACCGTTAGTCATAAAGACTAAGTGGCTTCCCATCCGCTCCCCCGGCGACTCCAAGGCACCGGGCCGAAGGAAAGGAAGAAAAGCTGCAATATAACAATAATATACAAAGCAAGTGACGGGGAAAGTAAACTAGTGTATACACAAATTCTAAGCTACACAAGTGTAAAAGGGGCTAATCTAATCATGTATAAGCAGGAGTATAATAAAGGTGTACAGCAGTAAATAAACAGTAAGTAAAGCAGGTAAAGCAGGTAAAGCAAGGCAGTAAGAACAGTAGCGACAAGTAATCAATCTCGTACCCTAACTTATATGAATGCCCAAACAAACTTATAAGTTAGGATTTCCAGGAATTATAACTCATCATATAAAAGAGCCCATACTAATTTATATGATGAGGATCCGCAAGTGCGTATGCTATGCTATGCCATGAATGTTTTATGCAATGAAACTCACACACACTACTCTATGCGCATAGACCATTGTAGTTCCCTTTGTTTGAAAGGAAGCCAACCTCTCGGGTACCAACCGCTATGACACACGGTGGTAGCGGACCGGGCTGTCCACTCCTAGGCGGGTATACACTCTACCAGGCCTAGACCGCACGTACGCCTCGACGCTAAACAACCGCGGAGCTCTGCGTACTCTTTGCTGGAGTCCACCAGACTGTGAGCCAAGTCAGAGGTGTCATCGGGGAACTGTCGTCCCGACACGCAGCCAAGCTGGCCCCTTAGACCCCTGCACACCCGCTAAGTCAACGTACCGCGGGCGGAGTGACGACCTGCCTAGTACCGAAGACCTGCCACATTTCAGAGAATGTTACCGAGATAATCATCCCCTCGAGGTTCCCGCTCGTCTAACCGGGCACCACAATCCTGCCACTCCCGCAACTGGGAGGAGATACATAAATCCAATTTTACCCTACTATGGCTACTCTTGCCTACTTTAATTGTTATTGCAATTTAGGGTTGATCTTAGACTTTCCGAGGTACACCCGGTGAAGGGCTCTCATCGGTACTAGGGAACACGATGGGCTGAATCCCAAACTCCCTTCACAAGACATTTAATTGGTTGGTGATTTATTGCTCCTTCTTTATATTGCTCTTAAATAGACAGTGAATTTGGACACTAGACCTTCTTGGCCCAATTGGGCACATGAATAAACTTGACTTGAATCCCTCAAGTGGTGACCCCTCATGGGTAGACATATTAATCATGAGCTCTATATCACTACACATCAGTCATCTTCCAAGTCCCATGGATCTAGAGGGTCAGATTAAAAAAACCAGTTTTGCTAAACGCAGACCACCTAAGGGTAATCCTCCTTCCCAAAGGGAAAACCCTAACCACAGGTCCTATGGTTCCACAAATTTTATCCAAGGTTCCTACTGACCTAAATAGAACATGGCTCAATTTTTATAATTTTCCAACTTAGTTTAATATTTAATTATTTTTCTTGAATATTGAGACATACCCTAAATTGTTCATGAAGTACTCTAAATTTTGGTCCAATGCCTACCAAAATATTCATGTGTTTAATCATCAAGAATTTCCACCATTTATCTTTTGGTTCATAAAACAATTAAGTTCACATTCACCTCATTTCACTTGCCATGATGATATCCTATCTCAATCCACAAATCCCCAACATGATGTTATTGCTTCAAGAATTTAAGCTTGGACAAATTTATATTTTCAATGATTCCCAAAAATCAACAATTGTTCGACTTGTGATGTTTTAACAATTTATCATAGTGATATTACAAACCATCGTTGCGGGCTTAGAGGGAGGTATATCTATCGCTTCCTTCTAAGAGCACAAGAACCCGAGTCAGGTATTACTTTGGTCCAACCTAGATCATAGTTAGACTTGCACCGAATTCAGAATTCGTGCCGAATTTCTTTTAGGATCCAGATAGTGCCATTTAAAGGGCCTCTTACTAGTCGATTTGGATCTATTAATTTTTCCTAACATCCCTTTAACATACAAGTCATTGCAAATTTCCTAACTTCCTGGGATGGTTGATCATTAAACCACTCGTACATATACAAACTTCATTATATCATCATGAGGGTACATAATTTCATCAAGTACCAAGCTATAATGTAATCAAAAGTTAAGTATAGGTCGATACAGATATTTACCAAAACGGCTAACTTACTACTTTCCTCGTTACTTATCCACATAATCTTAGAACACTATAAAGGAAATGATCATCTTCAAAAATGCTTTTCCTCTCTTATTCCGCTAATAAAATTCCTATCAACCCAAACATGGCCTTAGCAGTCTGCTTTGCTTAAGATGAATTAACTCTCAAGGGTCAAAACTTCCAATGTCAAAAATTACAAAGATTCTAACTCCTCAAGGGATCCAAGACGGTACATAACTAGCCAAATAAACGAAGAGATAAGCCCCCGTATCTCTTCGAATGAGTTTCTTCAACCACCAATATAACACATTCGTCCCAAAATGAGCCTTCTCTGGATCCGAATTCTTATCATATCTCCTCCATATGAAACCTTCTACATAAATAGAAGTGAGAGGTATCGACATACAGTATAAACGACATGCTTGGTGGTCTCTTACTAAGCTGATAATGGACTACTGGCACCAATCTCATTGAGATTGCCCTAAATTTTTTTGGGTAAGATGACAATATTACTCCATATCTGGGATAGAAATCTCAGGGTGCGGGTCTTTAGCATTTACACTCATATTAAACTCTTCCCTTAGTCACTCAAGGTCACTTATTGCTTGGCTCAATCATCCCCAAGATCCGTATAACGCTAGGAAACGTCATGACTTATCCTGCTAAGTCGACCAAAATGGTATCATATGCCAAACCAACTATGACTGTTGGAATGGGAAAACAAATACTGTCTCGGAATGAGCTAGCATCTATACATAAGGGTACGAGTTTGGCTTAGGTTGGCACTTTCTATAGGAAAAAGCGGACGTACTTATTGTGAATTACACATGGGCACACCACTGCTTCCGCTGCATCAGTTTGTCCTCAAACTGATCTAGCTAGCAGGGGGTAGCCTAGTGGTCTAATGGACTTCTTTATCTCAGGATCGTTTCAAGCTGATACCATTTGTAAGATCCCCCTCCCGGAACACAAAACACGACCGAGGGGAGCCTTATGCCCAGGATAGCCGCCTTGCGGAAGCGCCAGCGCACGAGCTAGCCTCCCCCATAAGACGCCTATCATGCCGGCCAAACCAACTGAACAGCGCCAACCCATCAATAATAGAAAGCATTAAAGTCATAGGTTCACAATAAGTAATAAAGTCCAGAACAGTACAGAGAAAAGCAGAAAGCTACACAAGCTCCTGCAAATCATCAGAGTAACCAGCTAAATGCCCCAAGGGCTACCTCTCAAAACACTCACCCACCTCTGCCACTGACGGCAGCTAAGGTACCATAAACCCCAGCCCTGCACACCTGACCTGGCTGGCCTCCGGTGTTGAACGATGCTATACCACTGATTGTGCTCCTAAAAAGAGGGACGTAGCAACCGTTAGTCATAAAGACTAAGTGGCTTCCCCTCCGCTCCCCCGGCGACTCCAAGGCACCGGGCGGAAGGAAAGGAAGAAAAGCTGCAATATAACAGTAATATACAAAGCAGGTGATGGGGAAAGTAAACTAGTGTATACACAAATTCTAAGCTACACAAGTGTAAAAGGGGCTAATCTAATCATGTATAATCAGGAGTATAATAAAGGTGTACAGCAGCAAATAAACAGTAAGTAAAGCAGGTAAAGCAGCTAAAGCAAGGCAGTAAGAACAGTAGCGACAAGTAATCAATCTCGTACCCTAACTTATATGAATGCTCATACAAACTTATAAGTTAGGATTTCCAGGAATTATAACTCATCATATAAAAGAGCCCATACTAATTTATATGATGAGGATCCGCAAGTGCGTATGCTATGCCATGAATGTTTTATGCAATGAAACACACACACACTACTCTATGCGCATAGACCTTTGTAGTTCCCTTTGTTTGAAAGGAAATTCCCTTTTTTTGAAAGGAAGCCAACCACTCGGGTACCAACCGCTGTGACACACGGTGGTAGCGGACCGGGCTGTCCACTCCTAGGCGGGTATACACTCTACCAGGCCTAGACCGCACGTACGCCTCGACGCTAAACAACCGCGGAGCTCTGCGTACTCTTTGCTGGAGTCCACCAGACTGTGAGCCAAGTGAGAGGTGTCATCGGGGAACTGTCATCCTGACACGCAGCCAAGTTGGCCCCTTAGACCCCTACACACCCGCTAAGTCAATGTACCGCGGTCGGAGTGACGACCTGCCTAGTACCGAAGTCCTGCCACATTTCTGAGAATGTTACCGAGATAATCATCCCCTCGAGGTTCCCGCTCGTCTAACCGGGCACCACAATCCTGCCACTCCCGCAACTGGGAGGAGATACATAAATCCAATTTTACCCTACTATGGCTACTCTTGCCTACTTTAATTGTTATTGCAATTTAGGGTTGATCTTGGACTTTCCGTGGTACACCCAGTGAAGGGCTCTCATCGGTACTAGGGAACACGATGGGCTGAATCCCAAACTCCCTTCACAAGACATTTAATTGGTTGGTGATTTATTGCTCCTTCTTTATAATGCTCTTAAATAGACAGTGAATTTGGACACTAGACCTTCTTGGCTCAATTGGGCCAAGTGCAGCTTTCCCTCTCTCTCCTGACTTAAACTTGACCTGAATCCCTCAAGTGGTGACCCCTCATGGGTAGACATATTAATCATGAGCTCCTTATCACTACACATCAGTCATCTTCCAAGTCCCATGGGTCTAGAGGGTCAGATTACAAAAACTAGTTTTGCTAAACGCTGACCACCTAAGGGTAATCCACCTTCCCAAAGGGAAAACCCTAACCACAGGTCCTATGGCTCCACAAATTTTATCCAAGGTTGCTACTGTCCTAAATAGAATATGACTCAATTTTTATAATTTTCCAACTTTGTTTAATATTTAATTATTTTTCTTGAATATTGAGACACACCCTAAAATGTTCATGGAGTACTCTAAATTTTGGTCCAATGACTACCAAATAATTATCATGTATGTATACTGAATTCAAATGCATAACCACCAAGGATGTAGGTTCATAATTACTATTTTGCCCCTGAATTAAATAACTGAAGATAAATCCAAAATCACCCAATTAATTAAATAAATAACAAAATTGCATTGTAAAATCCAGAACAATTCCCATAGGTTGTTATCATTGACGTGATCCTCATATAAAAATTTCATAGAGTTTCAAGGTGATTTGCTCAAGTATTTGTATAAGTCATCGAAAAGGCATAAATGGTAATTTCCTAATGAATACAAATTTTTTCACTATAAGTGTTCCAAGTAAAATTTCATATACCACATATCACCATAAGTAACCTTCCTATAGAGTTTGGGAGCCTTATGTATGGTTTTACTATACATCATAATTAAATTCCCAAAACCTAGGTTTTTCACAAAAATCATAAAATGGATAAGTTCCTAAGTAAATGGCACCCCAAATGATTCCAATGCTTTAGAATATGAATGTCAATGTCTGGCCTAAATTTCAGAATTTTTTGAGGACAAATGCCATTTAATATTAATTTATTTTCAAAAGTGGCATATGTGTAAATTCAACCAAAGAGGCATGGACAAATCATCAAGGATCATAAGATTAAATCCATAGGATACTAACACTTCAATTGACATCATTGTTCAATTTAGTAAGGTGAAGATAACCCCAAGTTCTTGATTTGACTTGATCCATCAATTAAGCAAATTTCTCCAAAACTCAAAATAAATACTAATTAAATAGTAAAAATCTCATGATAATTCTCCTAGCCCTATAACACTATTCTCCACCTAGGGATGAAGTTTGGTTGTCTAGATATGCGTTTAGGTCCTAGTTGCTTCATTAAGGCCCAAAAGGGCAATTAAGTAATTTTAGAGGTATGTGCTAGGGTTTTTGGTCTCCATTGCTCCAATCACCCATTGATGATGAGCAAGACCCCAATCCCTAAGCCCCATTACCACTGGATTTGGATAAGCCCTTAAGGCTAAGCACCAAAATCCACAAGCCACCAAGATTAAGTGGTTTTCAAACCTAGGGCATCAAAATGTCCCTTGGGGGTTCACCATTAAGATGAACTCCAATTGTCCTCAAATTTGAAACAGAGGCTACTCATATACATATCTACATGCCACCAAAAATTTGGGGCCATTAGGGGTGATTACACCCACTAATTATTCTTAGGTCAATTTTCTAAGTTATGATCAAAACTATAACAAAAGTGCCCTAAACATACAAATATTTGGGCACAGGGTAGGCATAGGGTATATAAAATTCTTTTTAAACTCGGCTATGTAAGAGTGGAAGAAAATTGCAGTTATTAAAATAAAATTACTAGCACACATCTTAAGCACATCAGACGATCACCTCATCGTCTACCTCCAGCCTAGGGCTGCGATCTGCCCAACCTGAAATATAACACATCTCTTCGTCGGCCACCAAAAACCCCAAACCGACCGACTAACACCGCCACCACCTTCCTCGCTTTGAGGTACATCGACGGGTGACGTGTTAGCGGTCTGAAGTGTCCGGAACATTTACCCGGAACATTTATTTCAGGCCGTCTCTTCACGGCTTGCTCTCCAATCGACTCTATTGAGATCGATATCTCACCTAGTGTGATCTAGGAAACTAGCACCAAGGGAGAGGGGAGGAAGCTCACCTAGTGTCCATGCATGCTACCCAATAGCCGCGTATGCGGCGTTTGCGCGTCGCTCCCGGTCATGGTCGAATCTCGCCGAATCGGATCTCGTCGATCGTCGTCGATGTGGTGTCGTCCTTTTGAGTGCGATGCCGCTGCCCTATTTTTGGAGAGGGCCTTGCTACTGTTTTGAGAGCTAGAACGCTCTCGGTTGGAGCGTCATCGCCGGAAATGGAGGAGATGGCTGGATCTGGAGGTGAAGGAGGAGAGCTCAACTTGTTGGAGAGGGGGCGGTCATGTATGTTGGAATGAGAGAGAGAGAGACTTGGAGCTCAGATCTGGAAGAAATGGAGGTGGGAAACTTGATGGTGATCGGAGCTTGAGAGGGGCGGCTGGATCTCGAAGAAGATCAGAGATCTCGCCGGATCTATGGAGGGCGACGACTTTGGAACGGGTGAAGCTCGCCGGAGTGGGAGAGGAGAGGTGGTAGGAGCTTTGGGTTGGCTTGGCGGAGGCGGCTCGGCCATGGATCTGGGTGAAGAGATTCTGTCATGGATTTGGTTAGAGAGAGGGAGGAGATGAAGGAGATCGCCGACCTTGGCGGAGAAGGTGGAGATCTTTCCGGAGAAGGAAGAGGAGTAGCTCGGCCATGGAGGAGAGCAGCAGGCTGCCATGGGAGAGGTGGAGTTTGCCGAAAAAGGAAGTGCGCCGGAGGTCGGACTCGCCGGAGGAGGATGCGCCGGAGGGAGATGGTTTCTTGTCGGAGCTCTCGCCGGAGTCGGAGCGGCCAGGGCTGGAGGTCTCGCCGGAGTAGTTCACGAGAGAGGGAGAGAGAGTGAGAATCGGCTGGGGAGTTTGACGGCGGGCTGCTGGGAGGGAGAGATCGGCAAGGGTGAGTTTTAAACCTAATGTCCCGTGAGTGTTTATATTTATATAAAGTAATAATATATTATTATTATTATAACCCTTACCATTCAAACACTCGTGTCTTGCTGCAGAGAACTCGGATTTCGCCCCGGATGGGCTCGTTTCGACCGCCTCGTTGACACGCATCTAACGAAATGATCAGAGGTCAATTCCGAGTTCGTTTGCTCCTTTTATTATCCCCGGAGCGTTAACGACCTAATTTACTTATATGTCAAAAACCCTTCAAACAACGCCAGAATCACAAACAAATAAATCCGTTGAACTCATACTATTGTTACGAGTCTAACAAGACCGACTGGAGTCAATTTTGAGGTCGTTTGGTCAATTTCACCATTTTGGATAAATATGCTATTCGCAGACCACATTAATAAATTCGCCGATTCTCATCAGAATCGAGCGCGGACAGTTTTGTTGAACTCGTATAGGCTTCACGAGTCTAACAAAACTGACTGGGGTGAAGACTGAGACCGTCTGCTGCATATCGCCTTTTGGATAAATATGCTATTCGCAGACCGTGTCATTTGAGCTAACGTACGCACTATAATTCCTTAAAGGCGGTACGCCTCCTTCGAGTTTTATTGCTCAAATTATACTCTCCGGACAGCTCGGGTCCCGATACAGCAAACATCGAGACAAGGAATAGAAATGGTATTCGCCGCGTTCGTCGAGTGCACTCCTCCGGCTCAGGTGCAAGCCGGGCCCCTAATACACCACGAGCTCGAGTCAACTCGCTCGACTCAAAAACGCGCATAAGGGGTCTAGCTCGAATCGGGATGTTACAGGGACACTTTATCAAGCTGCTTAAAATTTGTGATGTCATTCCGCAAGTCTTTGGCAATGGCACTTCCGCCAGCTATTGCCAGAACTCAGGAGTAAAATGTAGTGGTGCTCCGGAGCTACGATCAAGAAACTGTCGCCAATGATGGCCAGGCTCGTGGAGACGAGGCGAAGCTTCCCTGAAATTTTCATTAAGTTATGAGTGATTTCACTTTTCCGGCGAGGAGGCCGCCGCTACTCCGACGAACTTGACCGGGCTATCGGGATCTGTCTGGAGGGCAATGTTGCCTGACCATTAAATTTAGTGATCTAATGGACATAAAACGAGCATTTCTACTCTTCCATCGATTAATTATGAAGGAAAAATTGCGTAAGCGCCCCTACAAAATCTATAAAAATGGGCTTAATCCTTCATTTTTAGGAGGAATTTTTTGGAGCAAATAAACGGAGCTTTCTGGAGTGTAAACATAAAGCTTTCAGTGTGGCAACCAGTGCTTGCTGGAGTGGAACCACAGTGCTTTCTACGTGGCAAAAGGAGCTTTCTGGAGTGGAACCACAGAGCTTTTTGTGCAACAGATGAATCTTCCTGAAGTGGAACCATGAAGCTTTCTGCACGGAAAATAGAGCTTCCTAGAGTGAAACTGTAGAGCTTTTTGTGCAACAAATAGAGATTCCAGGAGTGGAACTGCAAGGTTTTCTGCGCGACAAATAGATATTCTTGGAGTGTAACCACTGATCTTTCTGTGCGTTAAACGGAGCTTCCTAGATTGGAGTCGTTGATGTTTTTGCATGGAAAACAGAGCTTCTTGGAATGGGACCACAGATCTTTCTGCGCGACAAATGAAGCTACATGGAGCGGGACCACAGAGCTTTCTACGCGACAAAAGGAGCTTCCTGGAATGGGAACGTAGAGATTCCTGTGCGGCAATAAGAGATTTTTGGAGTGAGATGCAGAGCTTTCTGTGTAGAAAACGGAGCTTTCTAGAGTGGATCCGCAGAGCCTTTTGCACGGAAAATGGAGATTTCTGGAGTGGGGATGCAGAGCATTTTGGAGTAGAATCGCAGAGCTTTCTGGAGTATAATCGCAGAGCTTTCTGGAGTAGAATCGCAGAGCTTTCTAGGGTAGAATCATAGAGCTTTTTGTGCGGTAAATGGAGCTTTCTGGAGCTGCACCGCAAAGCTTTCTGCATGGTAAACAGAGATTTTTTGGAGCAAATAAAGCTTTATAGAGTGAAACCACATAACTTTCTACGTGGCAAACATAGTTTCATGGAGTGGAACCGCAAAGCTTTCTGCGCGGCAAATAGGGCTTTCTAAAGAAGAGTCACGGGGCTTCCTAAGAGGCAATAGTTCTCTTGAAGAGACACTCTATTTTCTCTTTGTGTAAATCGAGGGGTGAACTTTCACCCTCGAGGAACTTTTAATATTATATTTCAAATTACTAATAGTGTATTTTCTCACACCTGGACAGACCTTGTAGTTTTTTATTTTTCCGGGTTTTCAATGTAAAAAATCTTGTTGTCATCTCTTTTTGATTGTTTGCGCATTCGGTTCACTTTCGATCTAAGATGACTTGACTCGATCGGTCTGTGAGAGCATTGAGTGACTCACAACAGTTTGGTGCCGTCTTTGTGAACAATGTCCCACTTTTCTATATACTCTTTACAGATAGTACTCGTTCCACCAATAGTACTCCCTTCTATAGCAACAAACAGAAGAGGACTTTGCGCCATATGCATGGAGAACACTGGCTAGCACATTTTGTAGAATGAGCCCCAGCAGTCTCGACAACACGAGCGCTCACTTATTAATTGTGGGCCCTCCTTGTACCATATGAGGCCAATTAAATCTCGGCATGTTCCCCAAGATAAACTACTTATAACAATGATTGTGCAATCTCAAATGCGGAAAGCTCAACTCACCATGCACGCACGAATAGTATTTCTCACTCATTCATGCGCAACTCATTTGGCCAACTCAGGGCCGTAGTTAGGATAGAATGGCAGACGACAAGATCAGTCAAAGAAGGTAGCCAAGAAGGGAGGCATTGCGCTATGTGTCAATGCCACCCCTTATCTGAGTAAATCCTATTGGATCCCATATCACACTGGCTCAAGATCCCCCACCTTGGAGAATTTGATGGTGAGAGACCCCATCGAACACATTATCCATTTCCTCACGATGATGAGATGATCGGAGCACCGAACCGGCTTAGTTGTAGGGTATTCCCATCAATTCTCAAAGGCGGGGCTCTCGCCTGGTTCTATTCCTTGCCCCGAGTGGCAATTTATAATTTCACAAAAATTAGCTCAATTGTTCTCTAATTGATTCGACGCTCACCTCAGGACGTCCATAGAAGGCCAGTAAAAAGAAGGGCGACATCAATCCCTGGATTCTACTCCAGATAGCTCGAAAGAGTAGCAGAGAGCACCATGGCAGCAACACCACTATGTGGGAACCGACTAATGGGCAACATCGGGAGTACACTGAGAAAGGAAAACTCAACCCCCTCGATAGTTCTTACGCCAACATTCTTCGCGCCATCAAGAACACTGAAGCCTTCAGGAGTCCCTGACATTGCCAGCAGGGCAGAGACAGCCAGTCCCGGTACTACAAGTACTACCAAGGTTTTGGCACTACCAGAAAATGGACTTTTAGCCAGGGCAAATTGCCGTGGCTAAAAGTCCAAAATCGTGGCAAAAGACTTTTAGCCACGGCCTGCCCACGGCAAATGGGCGTGGGCAATGCGAGTGTGGCAAAAAGTATTTGCCACGCTCATTCCGTGGCGAATACTTTTTTGCCACGAATTTTAACCACGGTTTTAAACCGTGGCTAAAAGTCTTGATTTCAGCTGTTATTAGCCACGATTTTCTTGCCGTGGCTAAAAGTCCATTATTAGCCACAGTATTTAGCCGTGGCAAATACTTGGAAGATTTAATTAAAAAAATATTTGCCACGGTTTAAAACCGTGGCAAATACTTAGCAGATTTAATAAAAAAATATTTGCCACGGTTTAAGACCGTGGCAAATTCTTGACAGATTTATTAAAAAAAATGCCACTATTTCTCCATAGCATGTAAGGTGTTTTAAAAACGTCTGTTTATTTCTAACTACATTCATCCAAATGGCAACTACGAAACACTCAACATCTACTTAATATTTTTTCAGTTCAGTCAAAGTATCATGGTGCCAACTAACCCTCAAAGTTACCCAATTTGCACATGATCTTAATTTAAGTTACAAATTTGAGAATCACAAATTAAAATCATGTGTACAAAAAATGCTGAGGATAACAGATTTTCTTACTCCTTGGAAATTTCCAGTTAGCTCATATTGCATCACAATCACCAAGAGAAACATTTAGCATTTGGAGATTTCAGCATTTATCTACCAGTTCTTCATTCAAACAAATAAATTTTGTTACTAAAAAAATGCTTATTCCATCCTGGTCTACATAGACCAACCCAAATCAAGAATACCTTGCTTAATGAATTGCAATGAAAGAAACTTAATAATTGCACCTTGTGGTTGTAGGAGTCTGCGATGTAAACTTGAAAATCTGTGCCATAGAAGACACCCAAGGGATGTTGAAAAAGGGCATCTGAGCCAACTCCATCGCGATCTCCAAACCGCCAGAATATGGACAGCACAATCAAAATTTATCATAAAATCATCCATAAATGGCCGCATGGAGTAGATACTAAACTTGCAGAAATGCAGTCGGCAATATAATCAAACTTACACATTGTTTAGCTATTATGAGTGTCAGACAATTACCTTAAACAAATTATCCAGAATTAATGAATCTCCTCATGCTAAAAATCTTGTTCCTCCTGTTTTCAAATTAACAGCTTGAATGGAACTGCTCTCGCTATCAGCAACATAAAATACCTGGGAGTCAATCGTAGATAAGTTTAGCTAAGCTACACATGATGATTTTATTATAAGGAGGAATTGAACAAATTACCAGGAGAAAGTGATCTCCCAGAAGTTGTGCAAAGGATGTAGATGAGGAACTGCAGTGACATATAAACATCAAATTATTAGTGGGAAATCGGCCAGCTAGGAACCTAGAGAATGTCAAAATCTCATATCATGCACAAAGCCAAGTGATTTTGAAAACTGTTTTTCATAACAGGAGGAACAAATAGCTATATCCCTGGGTTCTCTCTCTATACACACACACGCGCGCACACACACACACACACACACACACACACACACACACACACACACACACACACACACACACACACACACACACACACACACACACACACACACACACACACACACACACACACACACACACACGAGCAGCTCTGCACGGGCTTCGCCCGTGCTCGCTGACTCTTAGCGGGCTGCGCCCGCGTTCGAGCGGGCTGAGCCAACATATGAGCATGGAATAAATGTGCATTTGTAGAGATGAGAAATTTTGAGAGTTTCGCGCGGATCTAAGCAGACCGCGCCCACATTTTAGCATGTAGCACCCGCATATAAATCTCGTGCCCACATTGATCTAACAAAAAATCCTACTACAGACTATCATGTTAGATTAATTACTAATAATAAAGGAGCACAATTCCTATTAAACATGCTAGATTAATTACTAAAAAAAATTTGAAGCAACGGGAAGACGTGATAAAAACCTTAGATAACGACACATTTATCTAAACGTTCAAAGCAAAGATCAAAACTTAAAGCTACAAAGTTAAGGCATAGCTTTTAAAAAAGGATCTCTCACACATATTAATAAAAAAAATATACGCAACCAAGTTAAGGCATTGTGAAGGGCTAAAATTTGATGGAGTTGCTTTTAGGAAGTACATTTGGTCTCCCAATCTTTTGAGTCTCAATCTTGATCCTCCATTGTCTGATTGGCAATTGAACTTTGCCCAAAGGACTCCCCCTTCAATCTCAATGGTGTCATTCTGAGAACCAAAGCATTCAGTTGTTTTTTCATTTGTCCAGGTTGTGATAGGGCACGGTCTATATGATTTAACCACGATCTAATAATCCCCAAATCAGTTACAATATCATAACATTGATCATGAATTTTTTTACAATATTAAGATATAAATCACAAAATTACAAAAAAAATAGATAGATGATGCAATTTAGCATATTTTGAAGCCTATTGTCACAAGTATCCTCTAACTTAAAGTGCAAGTTATACCTGTTCAGCTGGCCAGTTGTAAACCATTGACATCATTTCTCCACGATCTGCTGCAATGTAGGTTGGTGTTACTCTGTTTTCCCAAAAAAAGTCATTCATTCAAAACTTATGCAGTTTTTTTAAATAGCATTTTATAAAGAGATTTCATAATTTCTTATGTAGCAAATGCTTTCACTCTCAGTACATGGCCAGAATTATGAAACAAAATTTATTCAAGTGAAGCGTAATATAAATGCCTAATTCAGATATCCATCCATGACAACTCACGACCAGAACTAGAAAATAGAAAGAAATGGAATAAATTCCTGCATCCAGCTAAAGCTTGGGAGTAGAAAAAGAGGTTATCCAGAATTTCAACCAAGAAAATATTTCTTATAGAGTTCACTGCATGCCAAAAACATGCAATTAATAAAATATCCTCTCCAATAAAAACTTCCCCATGATGAATAAACACTAATTTGGCAAAATTAATTTTGTCAAAGCTTCTCTTACACATTTCATCGAATAAGTGAGTGTCAATCATGTAAATGACATCAAAATATTTACCTTCAATCCAAACTTGGAGAAGAAAACCTGGGAAACCTGTAAATGACAAATCTAAATATTATGACATCAAAAATCCAAACTTGAGTTCATGCTTGCCCGTAGCTGGTTGCCCTCCCACTTCCAAAAATCGTGAGCAGAAATGTGGTCGTTCCTCTCTAACCCTAAGAAGTCGACTCTGCAACAGAGTTGTTTGATGTATGCCTGGAAAATAGAGAGAAAGCGGAGAGGGAGAGAGAGGGTAGAGGGAAAAAGAAGCAGAAAATGAAGAAATCCCACCTTCCTCTTTCCAGCAACTCCGGGCAGCAGCGGGCGGCAGCGGGCGGCAGCGGGCGGCAGCGGGTAAGAGCATGTGGAAATACCGAAGAAGACGTAGAGGAGGAAGAAGGAGGAGGAGATTCCTACATTGAAAACTGACGGCGCTGCAACATGTCGCGGTGAGAAGACGAGGCGTGCTCTTCTCCTGCGCGATTTTGGAAAACCTAGTGGGAGATGAATTTAGAAGCCCGTATGATGTATTAAGGGAATAAGGTAAAATTTTGGGGGGAATTTTTCCCTCCATAATTATTATATTATTATTTTTTATAGTGTTCAAAATAAATAAAAATTTAAAAGAATGTACCTTTTGAAATGCAGATTTAGGCTTCATTTGTTTGGGTGGGAGGAGACGCCCGGCGGGAGGAGAAGCGGCGGGAGGAACTGCAGGGGCGAGGCTGCAGTTCGAAAAGGAGGTTTTGGCCCCCGTTTTCCATAGCGCGCGGGAGGAAACGCCGGAAACGGAACGGCGTTCCATTTGTTTACCCGCCTTCCTCCTGCGTTTGCCCTAAACGGCGACTGCAAAAGCCTAACCAAATGAATCCTTAATATACAAAAAATTTTGACCCCGGACCCCGCATGTCGCTGCCCCCTTGACCTCGTTCATTGAGCGGGTAGAGAAACCCCCAAAAACTTTGTGCGAGGTCGGGATATTTCATCTTGGACTATTCGACTAATTAGCTCAGCGGCATTATTCTCTTCATTGTTATTGCGACTCGGCGCCTATCTCGGAACATTCGCATAACAACTCTAGTTATCTTCATTATTATCGTTACTAAGCTCATTCTTTAGACCATTCGTCTTTTAGCGCATCGACGTGGTCTTTTTCGTCTATCAATGCATTAATGTAGTCCTTTTCTTTGGAGCATTCGTCTGCATACTTCAATATTGCACTGAATGTCTACATATTAATTTTATCTTTCGTGTATAGTAACTTATTGATTAAACTACTCGTACATGGAATTCACCTTATTCGCCTTTTTCTATAAGAATAACATATTCAGTACCTTATTAATTGGAATTACGCTATGAGTATGATGAGGTACGGTTCTTATTTCTTATAGAAAAGGCTAGCAGTAATTGGTAATTTATATAGTAACTATTAAACAACGAAGAATGCGCTCAAGCCGGAGCTCAGGAAAATCGTCAAAGAGCAGGCTATTAGAAGCCAATAATGTTGATATATATATATGTTCTATAATGGATTCACTTTGGATCATTCAGTAGATCGATATCGATTGTGGTGAATCAACAATAGTTCTGATCTTAGATTGATATATTTACGCATATGCTGTGAATGAAAAAGATAAATTAATGTTTAAATTAACACATTAATATATTTACGCTTATGTTATGAATAAAAAAAACTAAATTTTAGTCAATTATCTCATACTACTTTTTTGCCACGGCCAAAAACAGTGGCTAATACTTATGTATTTACCACGAATTAGGAAATCGTGGCTAATAGTATCTTTTTAGCCATGAATTATATAAACCGTGGCTAATAATTTCTTCTTTTGCCACGAATTAGGTTTCCGTGGCTAATACTTACTTATTAGCCACGAATTATGGGACGTGACTAATACTTAACTATTAGCCACGATTTTGACCCGTGGCAAAAAAAAGTGTGGCTAAAAGTCATTTTTCTAGTAGTGTGGGCATAACTCATAAGAGTATTTGAAGTATGGGAAGAAACCATTGTGACTCTCTCAATGGGGATGCTTGGGAAAATACTCACAACACGACATATTAAAACCAACAACGGTGCACCCATCTGCGGGCGGGCAGCCTCTGCTACAATAAGAAGAGCATCAAGGCAAGCAAGCTGTGAAAGTCCCAAGGGGGAAGGGTCTAAGTCTGTCGATGGAGGCCCTCATAACATGGCAAATACATAAGAGAAATATCCATGACGCTTGTATAACTTTTGGTGAATAGGGTCATTTGGGGTTATAGACACCAATGCAGGCATTGGAGAGCCTCACACTGAGATAAGTTGAGTGTGGTCAACGACATCACTGCCTCAACATTCTGTGCATATCAACCCTGTTCTGTCTTAGTCTCACCAACTGAAATATCAAATTTGATGGTGGGAAGCGTGCGTATCATGGTCGCCCCCTGACCAATGTTGGAAAACATCATTCTCCCTGTAAACATGGGGGATCCCACACAGCTAACTCATCATGTGAAATTCATCATCATGCAATATGACTAGGTATACATCACCATATTTGACAGTCCCCTACTAGATGCCTTCCAGGCCGTTGCTTCCACCCTACACCATTCTATAAAGTTCTCCACTCCGACGTAATGGGGATTATCATAGGGGGCCGAGAATCATCTCACCACTGCTACCTTCTTCAACATCAACTTTGACATGAAGGATAAAATCAGCATGGGAGAACTTTAAGAGCCACCCCCACATCAGGGGAGTCATGTATCTGTTTTATTTTTTAGCATTAATATCTTGTATTCATCACATCACGACCGCCAAAAATAATTCAAATAACCTCACTTATCTTATATATGTTATTTTGCGACCTAGAGGTTTCAAACCTTGACCATGAGCATCAAAGCGGCCACTTCCATGACCAGAAGATAATTACATTTGATTCATTTATGTTTAAAGGATTTTGTGTCCCCAACTAGAAAGGGCATGCCCCTATGTCGTGTGGTAAACTCAGTCATCCTGTCGGAGAGGGCCTACCTTCTCTGTGACTAGGCGGGAATTACGCTCCCTTCATTATCTCCAAAGGAGCTTGTGTCACTAGTCATAAAGGGCATGCCTCCTACGTTGTGTGGTAACTCGGTCCAGTCGTAGATGGACTTACCTCCTTTACGACCGAGCGGGAACCATGTTCCCTTCATTATCTCTAAAGAATACAATGTCCCCGGTCAGAGAGGGTCTGCCCCCTATGTCGTGTGGTAAACTCGGTTCTCCGGTCCGAGAGGATCTGCTACTCTTTGCGACCGGGAGGGGACCAAATTCCCTTTGTTATCTCCAAAGGATTTGATATCCACTAGTAAGAAAGGGTATTCCCCATACGTCATGCAGTAAACTCGGTCCTCCAGTCGGAGAGGGAATGCCACTTCTTTGATCGGGCAGGAACCACATTCCATTTGTTACCTCCAAAGAATCCAATGACCCGGTCGAAAAGGTTCAACCCCTCTATGATCGTGTTGTAAGCTTGGTCCTCTCGCTTACCTACAAAGGATATGGCGTCCACCGGTCAAAATGGCTTTCCTTCCTCTATGACTGGGAAATATCTCATTCCCTTTTAACACTCATCACCTATCATAGACTCTGGCTCAAAGAGAAACAAGAGGTGTCAAGAAAAACAAACCACATAAAGGAAACAAAAATAGTGATACCTTTTATTACTCAAAACAACATACATAAGCATGCACTTGTAAAATAGGATACAACTAGCATCAAAACAAGATCATCAGTATAGTACAAAAGCTAGACACTCGATAAAAGAAGAGAAAGATAACAAAAATAAAGATACAATGACTTCACTCTCAACACCACTCGATGTCCAACGACACCCATCAATATCAACATCAAAATTTTCATCCTCAAAAACCTCGCCCACATCAAGTCCTTTGGTATAACACTCAATCTTCCTTTTATCCAAGCGAGTACCTTTTCCAAATCCTTTAATGAACACCACTTAATGAATATGTTTTTTTTGAATAGATTATAATACGTTAAGCTATTAGATTAAAACAATAAAATTATATTTGACAATTTTGAATGTTTCACCAAAAACAACTTTTCTCTTTTATTATACATATATTTATATATATAGATACACAGACACAGACACAGACACACAAACACACAGAAATAGACACAGACACAGACACAGACACATACAGACACACAGACACAGACACACAGACACAGACACACAGACAGACACACACAGACACACACACACACGCACACACACACACACACACACACACACACACACACACACACACACACACACACACACACACACACACACACACACACACACACACACACACACACACACACACACACACACACACACACACACACACACGCGCGCGCGCGTGCACACACACACACACAGACACACACACAGACACAGACACACAGACACAGACACAGACACAGACACAGACACACAGACACATAGACACAGACACAGACACACACACACACACACACACACACACACAGACACAGACACAGACACAGACACAGACACACACACACACACACACACACACACACACACACACACACACACACACACACACACACACACACACACACACACACACACACACACACACACACACACACACACACACACACACACACACACACACTCACACACGCGCGCGCGCGCGCGGTGCTCTACCCTTATGGCTAACCGCGACAATACCCCGACCGTGGCAGGCACGGGGCTCCGCTCCTATCAAATAATTAATGCAGCTTAAAATAAATACACTAAAAATAAAGTAATGCGAAAAATATTTACAGACCACTTTTCAATTTTTGTTAAAAAAATCCTTATCATAATATATATATCATCGTGCATGTCAAATCAACTTTCATAAAGTTGATGGGTTTAATGATTGCTCCTCAAAAATACTGTTGTCATGCCTAACGATTGCCTTCCTCAAAAATACCTATGCATGCCTAGTGAGATGGAGCTATAGACAGCTTCGTGGAGATGCACGACAGTTCACTGACCAGTTTATCGCCAACCGAAGGAATGTCCGAGACCCCTCTTATCTTTCAGGAATCCGGCAGAACGATGGGGAGACTCTTAAGGATTTCTTCTGTCGCTTTGCTACAGAAGCCCGACAAATCCCAGGAGTCGACCCGGAGCTTCTGCAGGGTATTTTTCTCGGAGGTATCCGCCCAAGCGACTTTTACTCAGCTCTAATAAGAGAAACGATTCCGAGTTATCCCGATCTTGTTCACTAGGTAGAAGCTCAGATAGCCGCTGATGAGGCTATCGAAATGCACAAGCAGTAGTTCGAAGGCTGCCAAAGAAGGAAAAGAGGGTTGGAGAAGGCCCCCGGAAGACCAGAAGAGCGGTGTAATGAAGAGCGCCACACCAACGAGCACCGTCGCGATCCTCGAAGGTATCTGGGCCCGCGGCCGCCAAGAGTTTACACCACGTTGTATACCAGCAAAACCAACGTACTATATGCCATTCAGAACAATCCAGAGCTCTAGAGAACGAGGGCACCTCCCCCGAATCCAAGAGATGACCAATCGAAATATTGCGAGTTCCACCGAGGAACCGAGCACACCACCGAAGAATGTTCCAAACTAAAAGTCAAAATTGAACGTCTCATCCATCAGGGACTCCTCAGAGATTTCTGCAAGGCCAAGTACCCAACCAGCCTCCGCCACCTAGGGAGATAAGGGGACAACCCCCCGCCCCAAGGAGCGGTAGGAGGTAGAACAATGGTAGGAGAAATCGAGACTATTGCCGGACCTCCTAACCTCGCTGCTCAGGTCCTCTCAATCGCCAAACCCCCAAGGGACCACGAGGATAAAAAGTTTAGACAAGATATCACGATCACCTTTGGGGAAGAGGATCTGTAAGGGATACGTCTACCACATCAGGACCCATTCGTAATCAGCGTAGGAATCAGGGACCCCTGCTTCAACGTAAAGAGAATATTGGTCGATAATGGGAGCTCGGTCGATGTCCTGTTATTATCTAGTCTACAGAGCATGAAACTCACGAAGGAACAACTCAGCCCCGCGACCGGACCTTTCTACGGCTTCGACAACCGACCCATTTTGGTTCAGGGCATGATCACTCTCCTGGTCACGTTGGGTGAGTTCCCAAGGTAATCAACTCGCGACATCCAGTTCGTGGTTGTGGAATCCGCCTCCGCCTACATGCCATTTTTGGAAGGCCACTCCAGTCTACTTTCAGAGCAATTCCATGCATCCCACACCTAGCCATAAAGTTCCCGACTGCTGCAGGAATAGGGGTCGCTTGAGGAAACCAAGTGGTGACGCAGACATGTTATCTGAAACTAGCTCGACCAGCGGAATCAACCGCTCTCAACATCGACAATTTTGACCTACGGGACGAGACCACTTTGCAGCACGTAGCGCATGTTGAAGGGCTCATATAACTGTCACTCTTTCAGCAGGATCCAACTCGGACCATTCAGGTCGGGTCCCTCTTATCCAAAGAAGAGTGGGAGGAATACGCTCTCTTCCTCCGCGCCAATGAGGATGTCTTCGCATGGAGACCGGAAGAGATGCCTGGGGTAGACCCGCATGTCATCTTCCACTCTCTGAATATTAACCCTGCCTGCAGGTCAGTAATCTAGAAGAAACGGAATTTCGCTCCATAGCGGCTCAAGGCCATCGAGGAGGAAGTAGAGAAGCTCCTGAAAGCGTGGTTCATCCGTGAAGCAAGATATCCCACATGGCTTGCCAATGTGGTCATGGTAAAGAAGGCTTATTGGAAATGGTGAATGTGCGTCGACTACAGCAATCTGAATCAAGCATGCCCGAAAGACAACTTTCCCCTTCCAAGAATCGACCAGCTAGTCGATGCAGCGGTCAGGCATGAACTCCTCAGCTTCATGGATGCGTACTCAGGCTACAATCAGATTCTGATGAACCCGGCAGATGAGGAGCACACCGCATTCCAGACAGATAAAGGAGTCTACTGCTATAAAGTCATGTTGTTCGGCCTCAAAAATGTCGGAGCAATTTACCCGAGATTGATGAACAAAGTATTCAAGGACCTCATCGGCGAGACAATGGAGGTACACGTGGATGACATGCTGGTAAAGAGCATCCACCGTCGTGACCACTTGGAAGATCTGGAATGATGCTTCCAGCTCCTTCGACGCTTCCCAATGCGGCTCAATCCTAGCAAATGCGTGTTTGGTGTGACGGCAGGGAAGTTCCTGGGATTCATGGTAACCCATCGGGGAATCGAAGCAAACCCCAAAAAAATGAAGGCATTGGGGGACATGTCGCCACACCGCTCCATCAAGGATAGCCGCTCTCTCGCGGTTCCTAGCACAGACGAAAAATAAATATCTCCCCTTATTCAAAATTCTTCGAAGGGCACGTCATTCCGGATTCTAGTGGATGGACGAGTGTCAGGCATCTTTCGAACTTCTCAAACAACATCTGGCCTCGCCGCTGCTCCTATCAAAGCCTGTCCCTAGAGAAGCCTTGTACCTTTACCTGGCAGTATCTCCAACTGTCGTCAGCTCGATACTAGTTAAAGACGAAGGAGGAATCCAACGGCCCGTATACTACCTTACCAAGGTCCTCACAGACACCAAAACCAGATATCCTGTAAGACACTCTTTTTATTTTTGCATTTTTTCCCGGGTCTTACCGCCCAGAACTGCCATCTTGCGGCAGCACCATTACTCCAAATGGAAGCCACCATAATACGCTGATCCTACCGGCTATTCATCATCATCCAGGCCAACCATAATCACAGAAATATTGAAGTAATAAATGAAACAAGTCCACAAAATCACATTATATAATTATCATAATACAAATATCCACGATGAGAAAGAACTAAAAGAATAAGGGCTTATGCTCAGTACATCAACATCCTTACTACAAAAATCTCTCGTCTCTACACCTATGTGGAAGCTATCAAGCTCTATCTTCACTCATCTGTATTTGCTGTTGTAATGACGTGTAATGGTTGCTCTGCTTCATCCCGTCCTCCTGACCTGTCTCCAGAACGGGGTCCTACTGTTCTGACACATCATCCCTAAAAATGAGGTCCACCGACCGTTAGTCTATATGACTCAACATATTCCTCACCGCCTCCACCCGTGACTCCTAGACACCGTGCGGAAGGAGGAAGCAGAGGACATCAATGGGTAATGAATCAAGCAGGTGACAAGTGGCTAGACTAGCAGGGTATATAAATACTAAACAAGTAAGGATAATAATTCTATACTAGCAGAGTATGGTATTACAACAATAAGTAAAAGACAATATAAGTAAGAGAGCATGTAAAATAAATAAGAGCAGCTATGAATGTAACCTTAACTTATATGCACACACAAAAGCACAAAAGCTAAGGGATCTGACACTAAAGTAAACTCATCGTATAAAAGAGCTTATACTAATTTATACGATGAGGTCTTTGTTCTATGCAAGAATGTTATGCTATGGTATGCAATGCAATGCAATGGTGCAACTCACGCACACGACTCTGTACGTACAGACCTTTAGTTCCCACTTTTCAGAGGTAGCTAACCTCTCGGTCACCTCCCATCATGGTCAAATGGTGGCAGAGGAGCGGGCGTCTCCGCACCTAGGTGGGTAAGTCACATTACCAGACCTAGGCCCTAACGCAAGCTGTGATACCGGTACCCGGCACTCACGAGCTCCTGCGTACTCTACTGGATTTGGCCAGGCAGGGTTTAGTGAATCTGTCCCGTCGGACGCGCAGTAAAACAACCTGTCCCCTAATCAAACCACTAGCACTGCTGAGTCAACGAACTGCTGTCGGTGTGATGACTAAGCCAGAACCGAAGACCCACCACATCTTATGCATATGCAAATATGTATTATCTCTTACCGCCGAGCCTCCAGCTCGTAATTCTAAACCAACATTTATAAAAATTGAGCCAACCGCTCGCAGGACTATCCAGTCCTTATATCATATCTCGAGCCTACCGCTCGCAGGACTATCCTAGTCCTTATATCATATCTCGAGCTTACCGCTCGCAGGACTATCCTAGTCTTTTCTTATATCATATCTCGAGCCTATCGCTCGCAGGACTATCTTAGTCCTTCCTTATATCTCAAGCCTACCGCTCGTAGGACTATCCTAGTCCTTTCTTATATCTCGAGCCTACCGCTCGCAGGACTATTCTAGTCCTTCCTTATATCTCGAGCCTACCGCTCGCAGGACTATCCTAGTTCTTTCTTATATCATATCTCGAGCCTGCCGCTCGCAGGACTATCCTAGTCCTTCCTTATATCTCGAGCCTACCGCTCGCAGGACTATTCTAGTCCTTCCTTATATCTCGAGCCTACCACTCGCAGGACTATCCTAGTCCTTCCTTATATCATATCTCGAGCCTACCGCTCGCAGGAGTATCATAGTCCTTCCTTATATATCGAGCCTACCGCTCGCAGGACTATCCTAGTCCTTTCTTATATCTCGAGCCTACCGCTCGCAGGACTATTCTAGTCCTTTCTTATATCTCGAGCATACCGCTCACAGGACTATCCTAGTCATTATTTCATTCCATCCCAAATTTGGGAGGGAGGTTATATTTCAAGTTCTCCTACTTTACTACTCCTGTCTATTGTTAGTTGATCTTAGAAGCTTGGGGTGAATCCTCGACTTCCTGTGGACTACCCTGTGAAGGGCTCACGACGGTACTAGGGAATGCGATGGTGACTGAAGCCTAAATCCCCCTTTTCAGGATATTTATTTTATTTAGTGGCTACCCATTCTTGTATTCCCATTTGCTCTCCAATTGTTCTAAAATCCTAGGGTGGATTACCAATTGACTCGGGCAGACAAGTGTCGGTGTTCTATTGAACACCGAACCATGTCATTCCTAGTGACCGACTATTTCTTTGTGTTATCTCTCAACCACAACTTGCACTTCCTGCTAAGTCATTCTTCACCTCCCCTAATAGGTCCTTGTCAAATTCTTGAATTGATGGTTTTACTAATTGCACCCCCGTCTTTACTTCCGATGACTGCCTTTGGTGATTAATCCTCCAACCTAACTAGGCATATGCAAATCTCTTAGAGTTAATAACTCTAGGGGTGGTGACCATAAGGGAGGGGTCCAAATATATGTTTTCAGTTTCTACTATTCGCAGACCGGCCTATCTTAGAGTGAAACCCCACGTCCTACAAGTGGGACTATAAGTGTAACGGTCCAGGCCCGCCAACACGGACCCAGCAGGACCGCCGACACCCTCCCGATCCAGGCCCGCCAACACGGGACCCAGCTGGCACCAGAAGGGTTCAGCCTAACCAGATGGTCTGCAGACAATGCACCCCAACTCCTCTCTGTCCCACCACAGGGCACAGTGGGTTGTTGGAGACCGCAGTCCCCCTTTGATAAGAATTGAGCCAGTTAAGTGGCAGCGCATGGACTTCCCAAGAGGTTACCCATCCCGTGACTACTCTAGCCCGAGCACGCTTAACTATGGAGTACTTTCACTTCTCATCACCAATTGAGCTGCAGCTCAAAAGTACTCCATAGTTAAGCATGCTCGGGCTGGAGTAGTCACGGGATGGGTGACCTCCTGGGAAGTCCACGCGCTGCCGCCTAACTGGCTCAATTCTCATCAAAGGGGGACTGCGGTCTCCAACAACCCACTGTGCCCTGTGGTGGGACAGAGAGGGGTTGGGGTGCATGGTATGCAGACCATCTGGTTAGGCTGAACCCTTCCGGTGCCAGCTAGGTCCCGTGTTGGCGGGCTTGGGTCGGGAGGGTGCCGGCGGTTCAGCTGGGTCCCGTGTTGGCGGGCCTGGACCGTTACAAAAAGTCCTATCCTGCAGCTCAATTGGTGATGAGAAGTGAAAGTACTCCATAGTTAAGCATACTCGGGCTGGAGTAGTCACGGGATGGGTGGCCTCCTGGGAAGTCCACGTGCCGTCGCTTAACTGGCTTAATTCTCATCAAAGGGGGACTGCGGTCTCCAACAACCCACTGTGCCCTGTGGTGGGACAGAGAGGGGTTAGGGTGCATGGTCTGCAGACCATCTGGTTAGGCTAAACCCTTCCGGTGCCAGTTGGGTCCCGTGTTGGCGGGCCTGGGCCGGGAGGGTGCCGGCGGTCCAGCTGGGTCCCGTGTTGGCGGGCCTGGACCGTTACAAAAAGTCCTATCCCAGCTCAATTGGTGATGAGAATTGAAAGTACTCCATAGTTAAGCATGTTCGGGCTGGAGTAGTCACGGGATGGGTGACCTCCTGGAAAGTCCACACGCTGCTGCTTAACTGGCTTAATTCTCATCAAAGGGAGACTGCGGTCTCCAACAACCCACTGTGCCCTGTGGTGGGACAGAGAGGGGTTGGGGTGCATGGTCTGCAGACCATCTAGTTAGGATGAACCCTTCTGGTTCTAGCTGGGTCCCGTGTTGGCAGGCCTAGGACGGGAGGGTGCCGGCGGTCCAGCTGGGTCCAGTGTTGGCGGGCCTGAACCGTTACAATATGAATTATAACTAAGCATGAGGTCATTTTAATTTCAGAGGTTTGTATTGATGTCAAGGTTCTAAGTACAAGTTTCTATAATATTCTAACAATTATAATCCGTTAATTAATCCCCAAAGTCATAATTCAATTACTACCTTGTGAAAGAAGTATGAAGTTTACTTAGTTGATAATTCTAACATAATTTCCATGGCTTCATACTGCTATAAAAAGTCCGGGTACAAGATTCTACACAATCCAGCAAGTATATATCAAGTTATGAAATTCTCAAGATATTAACTAGATTTCAACTTTGTGAAAGAAGCATGACATATAATCAAGATTAAATTCTAACAAAATTCTCAGAGCTTCCTACTGGTAGGAAAAGTCAATGTACAAAATTACATATCAATCTAGTGAATGTATTTCCTGTTATGAATTTCTCAAGGTATTAACTAGATTTCAACTTTGTGAAGGATCTACCCTAACTTTTTATCAAAATAATTTGAGATAATTACTACTGGTTTGTCACACTATAAACTACCAAATCTAGAGAATCATAAATTTACAACAATTATTTTCACCATAATTAAATTAAATTCTATTTAGAGTTTTTCCAAGGTTTGTGAAGGACCTACCCTAACTTTCCATCAAAATAATTTGAGATAATTACTACTGGTGTGTAACACTATAAAACTACCAAATACAGAGAATAATAAATTTTCAACAATTATTTTCACCATAATTAAATTAAATTCTATTTAGGGTTTTTCCAAGGTTTGTGAAGGACCTACCCTAAATTTTTATCAAAATAAATTGAGATAATTACTACTGGTGTGTCACACTATAGAACTACCAAATCCAGAGAATCAATATTTTATGAACTATATTACCCTATTTTCAGAATTAAATAAAAATAAGGGTTTTCACTTGATTTGTGAAGTGACTATTATATAAATTCATCAACATGATTTGAATTGATTACCAGAGATCCATAACATGAAAATATCACTATATACAGAGATTTAGAATTTTACAAACTATTTCACCCCCTTAAATTAATTAATTACAAAAGGGGGTTTTCCTTAATAAATCGATATCTATCGCATAGATTCATTTAAAAATCCTGGGAAAATTTACAGAGCTATAAGATCACCAAGGGAATCTACTAGAATAATTTCATAATTTTCCATAGTCATATGAGACATAAATATCATACTTGAATAAATTTGACCTAACCAAATAAATCAATTTCAGAGAAATATATGTGATCAAAAATTCCAACAAAATTCCTAAATATGTCTTTCAAGTCAAAGACCCATTTTCCAGAGTTTTGGATTTATCCCTAAAGTTTTGATTCAAATCATTTCATTTATTTAAAAGTGTGACAATTTTTGTTTATTCAAAAACTTTAGGAAAATGATTTCCAAAAATTGTGAAACTCATATCTATAGTGTATATTCTCATTTCATACAAAAACCCCAAGGTTTTAGAGGCATGCATGGAGAATTTCTCCATTAATTTCACAATAGGTCATTGGGTTAAAGGGTTACTATTCACCATAACTAGAGATCTTGCACGTGAGATATCTCAACATGCATGAGTCCAAATGACCTCAAATTTTGGTCATGGACTATCCTTGATCTAATCTGCCATCCACCAGGGATTTGAGTGGATTTGACCTTGTATAACCCTAGATCTAGGTGTCATATGGAAAAGTAAATTTGTACCAAAACCATGAGACATTTTTGTCCTAAGATTCTAAAATTCCTACTGTACATGCCTCTACATGTATCTCAACCATGCCCAAAATTTCAGGCCTTGGTGAAGTCCCAATCAATGGGAATTTACAAAAATGTGGTTGGTTCACTATGTGGACCAGTCTCATTAAATCTGACCTACAAGATGCTACAGGTCACCATTTGGTCTGATTTTAATTTCTAAATAAAGTAGACTCAAGGATCTACAAGTCATGTATCTGGACATTTTTCATTTTTCAGCCTCTAAGGGCCTCAAAATCAACTTGTAAAAATCGGGTATAAGTGTGACAAAATCATTTAAATGAATTTAATTTAAATAAACTGGGCTTGGTTCTTGGGTTGCCATTAATGTAGTCGGCCTCCTCTTTTCCCATACATCTCCCCCTATACTCAGCTGCCACCTTACCAATTTCTGCTGGGATTCCTTGGGGATGCTGGAAGCAGTCCAGAAAAGGAGGGATGGTGGCCATGTGGCCACCAATCCATGGACCCTTCCTTGGATTCCCTCTTGGTGGTGGCAGGCCACCACCATGATGGACCCTCCTTGGGCCCAATTGGCTCCTAGGAAATTTAGCCCCCTTGTGGGCTTGATTAGGTGGGGCTGATCCTAATGATTCTAGGGTTGGGCTAAGCCCGTTGAGTTTGAGCTTGGATTTGGGCTCTCTTGACTTAAGTAGACCAAATTGGGAATTTTGAGTTTGGGCTTAACCCAAGCTCACCCTAACCGATGTGACTGTCCCACATTGTTGTCTTAGACTCTATGGACCTATTCCAAGAGGAATTATGGAATGGTGGAGTCATATGGGGCTTAATTGCACCTAATGGCTTATAGGGGCAATTTGGGTATTTTGGTGATTTAGCCCTAATCCTCAAAAATTGAAGCTCCACATTGGCTCATTTAGGTCTCATATACTCCCGCTTGGTATTTTAGGAAGGGTTGTGCTAAGTCAATTTGGCCAATTGAACCATAAAGGGCATAAATTGTAATTTGGGGCAATTTGGTAATTTTGCCTAGTTTCCCAAAATTGGCTTGTCCCATGGGTCCAATGTGGACCCATTAGACTCCCTAAATGATCTTGGGGTGTTAGGGATGATCAATTTGATCACACTGAGTCGATTGTAGGTCAATTGAAGGGGATTAGTTCAATTTGGCCAAATTGGGGTTTTTTGGTAATTGACCCAAATTTCCCAAAATTGCCCAATTCCAATAGATCCATTTTGTCTCATTAGCCTACTCTAGTGTTTATGAAGGGTGTGTGGTGGTCAATTAGTCATTTAGATGCTAAATATCAAGTCTTAAGCCTTGGAGTCAAATTGGCTATTTGCACACCAAAGAGATCACATATTCACCTTGGTTTCAGGGCCATTTTGGTCTCTTAGAGCAATGCCATGACCTTGTCATGGCAAAATGCACCTTATGGGTCTAGTTGTTCTGGGGATGTTACATACCTGGTGGCTGACAAAACGGCCTTCGCTCTTGTCTTTTCAGCAAGAAAGCTTCAGCCTTACTTTCAGGCCCACACGGTAAAAGTATTGACCCAATTACCGTTGCAAGCCATCATCCAAAAACCACAACTATCCGGGATACCGGTAAAGTGGGTGGTCGAGCTAAGCGAATTCGACATCCACTTCCTACCTCGACCAGACATCAAATCGCAGGTACTAGCCGACTTCATCATGGAGAACACCCTCCCGCCAGAGGTCATTCCCATTAAAGATGCCTCAACTACTCGTTGGACTCTATACGTCGATTAGGCCTCTACAGCCGAAGGAGAAGGATCAAGATTGCTTTTACTTAGCCCAGAAGAGATCACCTTGGAGTACGGCCTCAGGTTGAAGTTCACAGCCACCAACAATATCGCCGAGTACGAGGCCATTATCGCCGACCTCTGCCTCGCCATCGACCTTAAAGCGGAGAATTTGACCATCTACACCGATTTACAACTGGTGGTCTCACAAATCGAGGTGGACTATGAGGGAAGGAGTGACGATATGGTGCAATATCTCATGTTCGTAAACTCTATCCTCCAAAAAATACCCACGTACCAAGTCTTGCACATCCCTAGGGAGCAGAACTCAAGAGTCGACGCACTCTCGAAACTTGCAACCTCTCCTTCCAACTATCAATCTCAGCGGCGCCGGGTTGAAGACATCATTACCCATAGCATTCAGGGGGCGTGGGAGATCGCCGAAGTCAGGGGAAGTATCTTGGAAGACCCCCTCCGGGCTTACCTTGAACGCGGAGACCTGCCCGATGATCGCATAGAGGCACGCCGGCTACGAATGCGAGCCGCCTCCTTCATCATCATAGAAGGGGAGCTCTACAGGTGGGCCTTCTCTGGGCCCAACCTAAAATTCTTCCTATCAACAGAAGCATAGTACACCTTGAAGGAAGTTCACGACGCATCTGCGGAGAGCATTTGGGTGCAAGGGCTCTGGTTCGAAAAATCTCGCGTCAAGGATTCTACTGGCCGACAATAAAAAAGGATGCAACCGAATTCGTCCAAAGGTGTAAGAGGTGGCAGCTTCACGCAACCATCCCTCATCAACCTCCATTTTCCCTCACAACACTCCAAGGCGCCTGGCCATTTGCTCAATGGGGGATCAATCTGCTCGGTCCCCTCCCTATGGTATCTGGCCAGAGGAAGTTCATCATCATGGCTATTGATTACTTCACCTAGTGGGTAGAAGCGGAGTCTCTCGCCAAAATCATAGTGGAAAACACCAAACAACTCGTGTTGAAAAACATTGTTTGTCGCTTTGGAATTCCAGCTGTGATCGTCACTGACAATGACACCCAATTCATGGGAAAGTCATTCACAAGGATGTGCGAGGACCTGAAAATCAACCTCCGCTATACAGTTGTAGCTCACCCACAAACAAACAGACAAATAGAAGTAATGAACCGCACCATCCTCAAGAGGCTTAAGACTCGCCTGCAGGAAGCAGGGGGCAGTGGGTAGACACGCTTCCAAATGTACTATGGGCCTACCACACCACAGAAAGGACTCCGATCGGAGAAACCCCGTGCAACTTCTATTACAATACGGAGCCAGTCATTCCGATCGACATCGGCATCCCCAGTATACGACTAATGACCTTCAACCCTGAAAAGAACGAGGAACTGCTCTGGGAAAACTTTGACTTAGTAACCGAAGTCAGGGACACGACGACCCAGCATGTCGTCGTCTACCAAAGGCGCGTAGCCCGCATCTACGATCATAGGGTAAAGCCCATGCCAATCAATGTTGGAGATCTCGCCATACGAAGCATCGAAGCGGCTGGTAAAGGTCCACAAAGAGACAAGCTCTCGCCAACTTGGGAAGGACCATACATCGTTACGACAGTCGTAAGACCCGGGACGTACAAGCTCAGAACGGCAGAAGGAAAGACCCAGCCACACACGTGGAACGCACAAAACTTGCGCCATTTTTATCAGTAAACTTGTATTTATTGTTATGTAAAAAACTGCGAGCTTCTACTCGCGCAAACTATCTTTATGCGATGAAAACTATGTTTTAATACCAGCACCTGTGTTTAAACAAAAATGATGTTACACGCTCTTTAACTGCCTCAATAAGACATAGAACCGTAAGGGTTTGTCCCTCGTACGGTTATCCTCGGTTTGAATACAAACGATATTCACCGTCGACTTCGAGAAATGTTCCCCCTATTGCTGTAAGGGCATGTCCCTCGTATGGTCATTCTCGATTTGAATACAAACGCTATTCACCGTCGACTTCATGATCTGTTCTCCCTATAGACGTAAGGGCCTGTCCCTTATGCGGTCATCCTCGGTTTAAATACAAATTCTATTCACCGTCGACTTCGAGACCTGTTCCCCTATAACCGTAAGGGTATGTCCCTCGTACGATCATCCTCAGTTTGAATACAAATGCTATTCACCGTGGACTTCGAGAAATGTTCACCTATTGCTGTAAGGGTCTGTCCCTCATACAGTCATTCTCGGTTTGAATACAAATGCTATTCACCGCCGACTTCGTGGCCTGTTCCCCCTATAGCCCTAAGGGTCCGTCCCTCGTACGGTCATCCTCGGTTTGAATACAAATAATATTCACCGTCGACTTCAAGACCTGTTCCCCCTATAGCCGTAAGGGACTGTCCCTCGTGCGGTCATCATTGGTTTGAATACAAACGCTCTTCACCATCGACTTCGGGACCTGTTCCCCCTATAGTCGTAAGGGTCTGTCCCTCGTACGGTCATACTTGATTTGAATACAAATGCAATTCACCATCGACTTCGGGACTGTTCCCCCTATAGCCATAAGGGCCTGTCCCTCGTACGATCATCCTTGGTTTGAATATAAATGCTATTCACCGTCGACTTCGAGACATGTTCCCCCTATAGTCGTAATGGTCTGTCACTCGTACGGTCATCCTCAGTTTGAATACAAACGCTATTCACCGCCGACTTCGGGGCCTGTTCCCCCTATATAGTCGTAAAGGCCTGTTCCTCGTGTGGTCATCCTCGGTTTGAAGGCAAACGCTATTTATCGTCAACTTCGGGGCCAATTCCCCCTCTAACCGCATACATCAGAATGAACGCCATATGGAATAATGGAGTCACAAGATACCAGGTCATCACTACAACGATCTACATAACAGAACGATACTGCGAAATGGAAAGGCAAAGCACGACAAAGGCAAAGATCATCTCTCAGCAACATCATGACGGTCCTCCTCCAGGAAACCCCCAGCTTCCTCTTCGTAGGACAGAGAATCTTCTGGATGGCCCTCTAGGAAGCGACCTCACAATTGTACTTCAACAATGACTCCAAGTCACCGCGAAATAGGCATGCTCCTACTCTTGCAAGCACGCCCCTCCGTCAGCACTCGACCACATTTTTGACTTTCGGTTCGCAAAGTGAGCGAAGCGCCGTGTTAGTTGCGTTTTCAGAACGCTTTCGTGTTCGTTGCGCTCTCAGAACGCTTTCGTGTTCGTTGTGCGCTCAGAACGCTTCCGTATTCGTTGCACACTCAGAACGCTTCCATGTTCGTTGCGAGCTCAGAACGCTTACGTGTTCGTTGCGCGCTCAGAACGCTTCCACGTTCATTGCGCGCGCGACATTTAACATTTCCCAATTTCTTATAGATTGCAGGTCCAGTTCACTTCGATCAACGCCATCAACGAAGCTGCCAAAGCTGGCCGAACTGCCCGTGGGCAAGACGGGAATATCCAAAAAGTGACGATCCGTGTGCTCCAAATCGACCAACGTGATTCACCCGTTAAGTAGTTACGACGGCGAAATTATCAGGCTACCCCAGCCCAAGGCTATAAAAGGAGCCTAGAGCCTTCATTTCAAACAGGGGCAAATCTAAGGGGGGGCCAGCGGGGGACCGCCACCCCCCCCCCCCCCCCCCCCAAGAATTTTGCAAAAATATTAGTAGATTTGGATTCCTCTCGTCGAGCCAATGAATTTTGACTACTTACATGTCAAAAACGGTGTCCGAATGAGTGAGAAATGTCTCCGAGAAGATGAATGTTTTCATTTTTTTATGAGAGGAAGACGATGATTGGCCCCCCTTCTACGAAGCCGCTGCCATTTTGATCCGCCCTGCTTTGGTTCCCGCAAGCGTGTAGCGATATCTACGCCAGTAGACAAGCACAAAAACATTTGTGTCATTTACAACAAACACGTCCGTGCCTCCCAGCATGGCCGACGTGTCCGTTCCCTGCATCTGTCGTCTCATGTGCCACCCACTGCACGCCTTTCGTTTCTTCATGAGCCGCCCACTGCTCGTTCCATCGAGCTCAACCCCTTTTGGGAAACTGTGTCAACCCATTAGTCGGCCCACAATTTTCTCTCACGGATGCACCACCACATCGACCCATTATAGCTTCACCAACCCCTGATCTACCGGCCTTGCCGACCAATATCATTTCTCCGCCACTTTTTCCTGGCCCCCCCTTGATGAAATTCTTGGATCCGCCCCTGATTTCAAAACACATTGTCTTCTACGCCCGAGAGAGCTCCTTTGAAGATTCCCTTGGAATTTTCTTTCGGTGCTTGAAGATCTCCTTAACCTTCAAAGATCTTGTTAATTCGAATCTTCGAAGATCTCCTTCGTGCCATCAAAGAAGCTACGAAAGGCGACTCGAGAATCTCGCTTCCGTTCCTAGAAAAGTACTTAGTCTCTCGAGAGGTGGTCTGTCACCATCAAGGTTCTCTCTCCCCACCATTGTAACGAGCAGCGGTCTCTCGCGCTCTGGGTCTCAGATTCTAATTGTAACAAACCAGAAGATAGCAGAATTTGATCGGCACAGCTCCGGCCGCGTGGTTTTTCACCCTTTCCGGGTTTTCTACGAGAGAGCTCCGGTCGAGTGGCCCGCAACAAGCCCATTATAGTAGGTATTTGTACTCTACTGATTTTTTTAATGAATTTCTGTTGTTACTTTTAATTTGAAGATATGCTGTAATTACTTGAATGAACATTATATTTTAAATTTTTTGAAATAAATTATAATGTAGGTTAAACAATTAGATTAAAATAATAAAATTATATTTGACAACTTTGAATGTTTCAACTTTCAGAGTCACATTTACACTTTTAATATTGTATATATATATATATACTAGATTGATTTCAGAAGAGTATTCGCGGCGCGTGCGAGAGATAGTAAAGCAACTCCTAGGAGCAATATGTGAAAGCCTGGGGCTGGAAGAGAATCGCATGGATGAATGTCTTGGCCTGGCATCATGCCATCAAGTACTTTCGGGGAATCTGTACCCTCCATGCCCTCAACCAGAGCTGGCCCTCGGCCTCCCTCCACACTCCGATGCAGGGCTTCTCAATGTCCTCCTGCAAAACAATAGTTTTCCCGGCCTTCAAGTCATGCACAATGGCAAATGGATTCCAGTTCAACCCATTCCTAATTCATTGTTTGTCAACGTTTCGGATCTCCTGGAGGTATGCTTGCTGTTTTATATGTCACAATTATTCTAACGGCTAGATTGCAGTATGCATATAAATAGATTGAAACGGCCGGTGCAATATAATTTGAAACTTGGCAGATATTTAGCAATGGCAAATACAAGAGCCTGTTGCATAGATCCACTGTGGACAAGAAGATGACCAGGTTATCGGTTGTAACTGTGATTGGGGCGTCTTGGGAGGATTTTGTCGTTGCTCCTGCATCCGAATTGGTAGAAACCGAACCTGCAGCGTTTCGTGGAATCACATACAAGGATTACGTCCATCTTTACCAATCTGGGAAGCTGAACAAACGTCCTCTTGCAGCGTTAAGGCTCTGAATAAATAGTAACAACCATCATGCTATTTATTATGTAAACGACTTTGAATGTGCTGCTGAATTCCAAGTGTGCCGTTAAAAACTGATGCATGAATTGCCTCCACAGCTGCTTATTGCCGCGGAATTGAAAACCGCCATTATGTGCAATGTTTATGGCAAATGAATACAAAAACGAGCTTAAGGTCTGTTTGAGAATTAGTGGTGCTTTGTGGTGGTTATAACCAATGTTATACTTGTAAGTGTATATTTGGGTAAATAATGAGTTCAGGGGCATAACGGGTCTAGTACGGATACAGGGATATCCGTTACCCGTTCTATTTTAGGGTTTGCCTATATAAACCCGGCTAGGGGCAACAGTTAGAGGATTCCACTTTGATCCGCAATCGGATGCTTCGAGCAAACCGTTCACGATCTCGAATCAAGCCCTAAGCGGTTTTGCTCTCCCTCTCCCGCTCGCACGCACGCCTAGGAGAACCGCCGGTAACCGCCGCCCCTCCTCCGTCCGGTTAACCTTCTCACGTGCGTCGCTCGACCTCGCCGTTGGCCGCCGCTGTCGAGAGGGATCCGCCCGGTCGAATCCCGTCGCCGTTGCCGTAAGGGCTCGCTGGACGTTGTCGCTGCCGTCTCCCGCAGCCGCCCGTGCTACGCCGCAGCCGCCGTCTTCCTCGCCCGCACGAAAGGATCTCACCGCCGTCGCTGCCGAGAGAAGGGAATCGACCGGACCTCTCCGCAGCCCTCTCTCAAAGTCGCCGATCTCCCCTCCTGGGCTCGTCTCCCGCCGCCGCCGTTGCTGCCCTGACGAAGTCGAAACCGCCGCCGCGCTTTTGTAACCGCCGCGTGCTCGTAACCACCGCCACGTGCTCGTAACCACCGCCGCGAAGCGTAATTGCCGCCGCTCGCGCGATCCGCCGTGCCGCCACCTCTGTCGCTCCCTTCCTATCTAGATCCCTCCCAGCCGCCGTCGTCAGCCTTCCGCCGCCGCCACCGTCGACTTCTCAGATCACGGAGTGCATCCCTAAGCGCTAACGTCAGCGCTATCTGTTAGCGCTTGGCGCTAGCGACTGAACCCGCTAACGCCTCGGCTACCGCCCTGGCTACCGCCAGCGCTAGCGACAGAGTCCCTCTTTCCTCTGTTGGTGACCTGATCCTGTCTGACGGCCGCACAATGATGAAGGGGAACAATCTTTCGTCCCTCGTTCTGATGATCAAGCTGGAGAAGTTCACGACGACTGAGTTCAACGACTGGAAGTTGAATACTCAGTTCGGGATGTACCTGAACGTGTTCTACATCGTTCAGTCTGATCGTGCTGGGGTCGTCGGGACTGATGATGAAGCTCACTGGGTTTCTGATGAAGACTTCTGCCGCGATTACCTGCTGAACTGCATGTCCTACAGTCTGGCAAAGACATACATGAAGATGAAGTCAACAAAGGAGATCTGGGACTCACTAGAGGGGCACTTCAGGCAAGAGGAGGATCCGTCCAAGACACACTTGGTGGACAAGTTCCACTCCTTCACTTTCGATGAGGAGAAAGCCATTCTCCCTCAGGTATCGAATTTCGAAAACCTAGTTGATTCCTTACATAGTGAGAATATTTCTTTGCCGGATAGTTTTGTTTCTATTACTATTGTATTTAAATTGCCTTCCACGTGGTACAATTTCACAACTGAAACGTATCGCAAGAAGATACAGGTGGGTCTAAACGAACTCAAGCGTTTTATACGCATTGAGGACGAAAATAGGATTCGAGACGCTTTAGAAGTTGTTAGCAAGCAGAAAGCTGCTGCTAACATGATTTCCAACTCTAAACGCGTGCCGAACCCTAGGAAGTCCAAACTCAACCCTGGTAGCTCCCAGGTTGCAGGCCCTAGTAAACACATCAAAAAGTTTAAGGGGAAGTGTTTTAACTGCAACATGTGGGGACACAATGCATCTGATTGCTGGCTTCCTCGTAAGGCAAAGCACCACAGGAAGGCAACCAAACTAATATGGTTAGCCTCACTGAGCCATCCAACTTTGTCGTCATGGTTGGAAACATGATGGCCACTACAGAGTGGTACCTTGACTCGGGGGCAACGTGCCATATTTGCAACAACTCTAATCTGATGACAGGACTCACTGATGTGAGAGAATCGGTGACCATTGCAAACAGTGAGACAGCTGATGTTCTGAAGGTGGGGAATGCAACGTCACTGCTCTCCTCAGGTAAAACTTTAACTTTAATGAATGTTAAGATTATTCCTTCACTAGTTGCTAACTTAGTGTCTATTAGCTTCCTTTGTGATGCTAGTATGTCTTTTACTTTCTGTAGCGGTGGAGTAACACTGTCAGTTAACTCACACTATTTTGGATGTGCCTACGTCCAAAATAGGATGTACAGACCAAGTCTAGCAAACAAATTAGTTCAACAAGTTCAAACAAACTTAGTTAGCCCTAAGACTCTACATGAGAGACTAGGACACGTAAACTATAGGAAAATGTTCCAAATTGCTAGAACTCACCAGATCGTTTTAGACACTACAGAAAAAACTGATAAATATGAAGTGTGTGCTCAGTCTAAGATCACTAGGAAACTATTTAGTACGGTTACTAGGAGCACAACACCCTTAGAACTAATACATTCCGACATTTGTGACTTCAAAAGTTTTGTCACTAGAGGAGGCAGAAAGTATTTGATCACCATTAATATAGATGACTGTTCTAGGTTTTGTCATATTTATCTCCTTAAAACTAAAGACGAAGCGTTTGAAAAATTTTGTATTTTCAAAACCAGGGTAGAAAACCAATTAGACATGAAAATCAAGAGATTTAGAAGTGATAGAGGAGGAGAATATATGTCCAGTGAGTTCAAGTGTTTCCTTGCCCAACATGGAATCATAGCAGAAATCACTGCTCCTTACTCACCCCAGTCTAATGGCATAGCTGAGCGTAAAAATCTAACGTTAACAGAAATGTTAAACTCTATGCTCTTGACTGTAGGCATGCCTTCCGCTTATTGGGGAGAAGCAGTCTTAACTGCAAATCACATTTTAAATAAAGTTCTTCATGCTAAGTTATAGGTTACACCCTACGAGCTTTGTTTTAAGAGACCCCCGTCTTTTACTAAACTTAAGACCTGGGGCTGTATAGCCTATGTCAGGGTTCCTGACCCTAGACGGTCTAAGAGTGGACCTAGGACCAATACATGTGTCTACCTAGGTTGTGCTGAAGATAGTGCTGCAAATAGATTCTTAGACATCTCTAATAATATCATTATAGAATCTAGGGATGTTGTGTTCTTTGAAGATAAGTTTCTCAAGGATAAGAACCTGTCACTCTCAGGTATGCAAGTCACTATTACTGAAGAAGATCCTGAATCAGTACCGAGCACTTCCTATTCTGTTCTCGTAGACAACTCTGGCCTAGAGTTTAGGAGAACTTCTGTACGAGAGCGAACTCCCAGAACCTTCAGTAGTGACTTTGTCACTTGCCACGTAGAACCTGATCCATCCACCTATAAGGAAGCGATGAGATCCAGGAATTCCCTACACTGGAAAGAAGCTATTGATGAAGAGATGAATTCTATACTTCAGAATAACACCTGGACGTTGGTTGATAAGCCAAAAGGGGCTAAAACCGTAGGGTGTAAGTAGATTTTGAAGAAAAAACTGAATCCTGATGGTAGCATAGCTAAGTATAAAGCACGTCTGGTGGCTAAAGGTTTTACACAAGTAAGCGGAGTAGATTACTTTGATGTTTATTCACCCGTATGTCACTTAGCAACCATTAGGGTCCTCCTTGCTATTGCATCTATTGAGAACTTTATTGTTCATCAAATGGATGTTAAGACTGCATTCTTAAACGGAGATCTGACCGAAGGGATCTACATGAGTCAACCTGAAGGTTTCATTGTAGAAGGTCACGAAACAAATGTCTGTAAATTACTTAAATCTTTATACGGACTAAAACAAGAATCTAAACTATGACAAGAGAAATTTGACTATAGTGTAAAGAACATGGGATTCATGTCGAGTCTCTCGGATAAATGTCTTTACATACGTCATAGATCAGATAAAGTCGCCATAATCTGCTTGTATGTAGATGATATGCTCATTCTAGGATCTGATCAATCTGAAGCGGATGACGTTAAGTCAGATCTAATAAAAAAATTTAGCATTAAAGACCTAGGTGTATCTAACACTATACTAGGCATGCAAGCGAGCTTTGGGAAGAATGACATCTCTCAAAGTCAAAGCCACTACATAAAGTCCATGTTGGACACGCGGGGATACAGTGGCAGTAGAACATTTGAGACTCTATACAACTAGACTAACCGCCTAAAGCCCAATGAAAGAGCTACAGTTAGACAGTTAGAGTACTCTAAACTGATTGGTAGTCTCATGTATGCTATGGTCTGCACTAGACCTGACATAGACTTTACGGTCGGCATGTTATGCAGATTCACTAGTAATCCTAGCCATTAACACTGTAACGCCTTAGATAGGATAATGAGGTACCTAAAGCACACCAAAAAGTATGCTTTAAGTTACATTGGTCATACTTTGGTTCTTGAAGGATATTCTAACGCATCATGGTGCTCGGAATTAAACAACAACAAGTCCACTAGTGGGTTCGTATTCACACTAGGAGGGGCAGGTGTAGCCTGGAAGTCCAAGAGGCAATCATGTATTGCTCTCTCTTCTATGGAATCCAAACTCTACGCTCTAGCTATAGCAGGAGAAGAAGCAGAGTGGATAAGAGATTTGGTGATGGACATTCCCCTGACAAGCCTGAAATTGAGTTCTGTTGCAGTTTACTGCGACAATAAGGCTACTAAAACGATTGATACGAACACTTTGTTCAATGGCAAAAGAAGGCACCTTAGGCTGAAACAATCCTGGTTGACCTCACTCACAAGTCAAGGGATTATGACCCTGATTGATGTGAGATCGAAAAACAATGTTGCAAACGCCTTGACCAAAGGTCTGAATAGAGCTCTCATAATAAAAACATCCAGGGAGATGGGACTAAAGTTCATAGAAATATGAAACTTTCCTTCTTTGTTTATGTTTATGATAGTGAGAACCTATATAGTCGCAACATTCAAGCATCTAATAACAGACTGAAAACCCCAAATAATTTCTTGATGAAAACTCAAGATGACAAGATGCTTGTTATTCCACATTTGATAACTAAGCATTTTTCTCATTGTAAGTTGATTCGAAAATTATTCACATTTGATGATGAGGTACATAATTATCACTAATGAGTAAGATAACATCGTTTGATTGTAAACAAAACAACTTTTGACTAGTTCCTGCTAGACCAGATAGAGATGCTGTCAGTGTTACTCCACCATTGCTACAAGTACTAATTAAGCTCATTCAGGTAGAGCTAGTTTACTTTATATGTCACAGCATATGGTTTATGAATTCATAGAATTCTAACTCATGAAATTCCTTGCAGGCTATGATGGAGTTGAAGGAAAGATTGTAGTCTTTGATATGGATGCTGTTGATTTACTAGATGAGTAGAATTGTTATATGTTTTTATCTATTACTACTATGTATTTCAGATTTATTCCTTAGTATTGCACTTATGGTTGGATGTTTGTTTTATGTATGAACAAAACTCCTGTTATGTTTTAAAGTGTGTTTTCTTTCTGAGAAAATGTGTTAAATCTGAATTTTGGTAGTTACTGCGTTCTTGCACTCTGAAATGTATACGTTATTTATCTCAAATATAAGAGGAGATTGTAAGTGTATATTTGAGTAAATAACGGGTTCAGGGGCATAACGGGTCTAGTACGGATACATGGATATCCGTTACCCGTTCTATTTTAGGGTTTGCCTATATAAACCCAGCTAGGGGCAACAGTTAGAGAATTCCACTTTGATCCGCAATCGGATGCTTCGAGCAAACCATTCACAATACTCACCGCCTGGAACCAGCATCAATAAATTTTGATCGTCTCTCTCTTCTTCTTTCTTTCCTTCTAGTTCCCTCAGGATAGATTCAACGCAACCATGTAACTGTTGTTTTCAGCACAAACACAGATCGATAATGCATAACTGAGGATTGAGCAACAAAAGGGATTTAGTTCAACTCTATTTATAAAGATAGAGGAGTCATTACATCCACAGAGCAATCATTTATTTTGTTTTAAGTTAGAACGATAAACTCTACAGAAAATAAAGTTATTCTATGTTATCCTTATTACAAAATGTCTTGACTTTGACTTTAAATACAAATCGGTTTATTTAACAACTCTGTGTCCGGTTTATTTCTAACATTTCCCCCTCTTAAATTGGACTCATTATAAGCCTTAATTTTCTTCTGAGCTCCAGAAAGGGCTGTCGCGGGAGAGGTTTGGTCATTAAGTCGACGACCTGCATAGTTGTCGAGCAATACTCGACAACGATTAGAGCTATCACGGTTTCGGTTCTCTAAGACTGTGAACCGAACCGCTAAGTTAACGGTTCTTGAAATTAGAACCAAAACTATATTTGGTTTGACCGATTCCGGTTCCAGCATTATTTTTGGACCATCGTGTCAACGGTTCCGGTTCTGGTTCAACGAGAACCAAAACCAAACTGCCCACTAACGATTTGGTCCGGTTCTATTCGGTTCGGTCTGATTCCAATCGGCTTTTTTGTATTATAATTTTAATCATTTTATAACTCTATAATTTGAGTTATTAGACACATTCACAAAAATTATTATCTCTTTAAAAATGCAAATTTAAAAAAAAATTAGGATTCGAATGGTTTTTAACAATAATTTCATGGTTTTTAAGTCTAAATTTGTTAAAATTGAACTAGTACGAATATGCATGCAATAATATCTGATTTGGTCAACTGAATAAAAAAAAGGGTACTATTATATGATGGACATTAGCGTGATTTACACCAAATAATACTGTAACACTTGATGCTCTGCAAAAACAGTCACTTTACCGAAGTAGCTGAGGAATGACAAATATAAGCATGCACAAAATAGAAAATGTAATCATCAACAAAATTAAATAACAACCACCAAATATCACTTTTGTATGTTGGCAGGGTCCATCACTGAGTACAGCTACATTTGGTCAGCGATGTAATCGGGCGGTTGATATAGGTATAGTCGTATAGATAATAAATATATATTAGTAATATTATAAAAAATATTAAGAATAAATATATATTATAAAGAATAATAATAATAAATGGATTGTGGTTCGGTTCTGCTTCGGTCCGGTCCGGATCGGGTCTAAAAATTCTGAAACCGCTCGAGTCATTTATGTTGCGGTTCCGGTTCCGGTTCTGGTTCGGATAACAAAATGAAGGAACCACACCCGGACCATTATTTTTTACGGTTCCAAAATTCAAAACGGAACCTGAATAATTCGCGAACGATTTAGTCCAGTTCTTTGTGGTTCCGGTTTGGTTCCGGTTCAGTTTACGGTTTTCAGTTTTAAGTGACAGTTTTTAACAACGATGGCTTTCATCTCCACCTGCTCACGAATGAAGTAAAATTTCATCTCAATATGCTTGCTTTCTATGTGTTACAGGATTTTTTGCGAGATGGGTGGTGGAGGTATTATCACAGTAGATTGCTATTGTCCTTTGTTCTTTATTCCCTTCAATCTTTGATAGAATATTCCTTAGCCAAATAGCTTCACAAGCAGAATTGCATAAGGCTACATATTTCGCCTCTGTGGTTGAAAGTGCCACAGTTTGTTGTTTCCTGGAAGCCCACATTATAGCCTTGGATCCGTAGAAGACGATATGTCTGCTGGTGCTGCGTCTATCATCGATACTGGATCCCCAATCTAAATTAGAGTACCATATGACTCTAGGTTCTGAATCAGTGGCATATATTATGCCCAAAGTTGAATCCCTTTTAAGTAGCGCAATATGCGTTTTGCTGCTACATAATGGGATTGTGTAGGCGAGCTTACAAATCTTGATACCATATTCACAGCATTTTCAATATCTGTCCGTGTGTAAGTCAGATACATTAATGACCAAACAAGGGATCGATATTCTTCTTCATTTATTTTCACTTCTTCAGTATATTTTGAGAGTTTGAGCCCAGTTTCCATCGGTGTGACAGTAGGATTACAGTGTGTCATCTGAAATTTTCCAAGTAACTCTAAAGCATATTTGTGTTGAAAGACATATATCTTGAGGAGTTTACTGAATTTGGAGGCCAAGAAAGTAACATGTCAGCCCAAGATCAGTTATTTGATATTGTTGTTGCATCTGTAATTTAAATTGAATGATCATGTGGCTGGAATTTCCAGTTACTAATAAATCATCTACCTATAAGGCAATCAAAAGAATATGTTCATATGTTTAATTGATATATAGAGATGGATCACTTGGACATCTTTGAAACTTCTGAGAAAGCATATAGGCATCAATATGATTATTTCATGCTCGAGGTGCCTATTTTAAGCCATACAATGCTTTATATAGCTTATAAACTTTCTCTTTATATTTCTCCTGTTTCTGAAATCCTGGAGGCTGGTCAACATAGATTTCTTCATGTATTTCTCCTTTGAGAAATGATGTTTTGAAATCAAGATGAAATACTTGATATTGATGTTGTGCAGCAAAAGCAAGGAGGGGACGAATTGTATCCAAGCGTACAACAGGTGCAAAGTTAAAATAATAATCTTGGCCAAATATTTGTGTAAAGCTCATTGCTACAAGTCGGGCTTTATATTTGAAAATGATCCCATTTGCATTTACTTTGATTTTGAACAACCATTTAAACTCACAGTCTTTTTATGAGATGGTTTGGGAACTAGTTGCCACGTTTGGTTTTCTTCTATTGATTCTAGTTCAGCAATAATCATTGCATTTCTCCATTCCTCCACATTCTTTGCTTCTTCAACATTCTGTGGCACAGAAACAACCAAAGCTATTTTAGTTGTATCAACATAAATGTCATGAAGACTTCGTGTGTGGATTGGTGATGATGATGAAGGGGACTCAGAATCAAAATAACTTGATACTTGCTCTGCTGGAGCATGCTCTGTCTGTGTAACATCCCCCAAACTGCTAGGCCCCTAGAGAATAGTCGATCTGAGTTCAAAGAAGAATAGATAACTGATATATCAGAAGTTGTTAAGCTGGAGAAGAAATTCGTATAGCAGAAAACTGAGTTCGTCGAGCTGAGAGTTGAGTTCATCGAACTGAAAGCTGAGTTCGTCGAACTGAACATCCTGTTACTTATACGTCGAACACAGAGCTGAGTTCGTCGATCTCAAACTGGAGTTCGTCGAACTGAAGATAAAATCTGTTGAACTGACTGGAGAACTGAAATCGTCGAGCTGGAGAGCAAGTTCGTCGAACTGAAGCATGACGTTCATCGAACACAAAACGGATTTTGTAGAACGCAGATTGAAGTTCGTCGAACACAGAGCTGAGTTCGTCGATCTCAAACTGGAGTTCGTCGAACTGAAGATAAAATCTGTTGAACTGATTGGAGAACTGAAATCGTCGAGCTGGAGAGCAAGTTCGTCGAACTGAAGCATGGCGTTCGTCGAACGCAGAACGGATTTCGTCGAACACAGATTGAAGTTCGTCGAACACAGAGCTAAGTTCGTCGATCTCAAACTGGAGTTCGTCGAACTGAAGATAAAATCTATTGAACTGACTGGAGAACTAAAATCGTCGAGCTGGAGAGCAAGTTCGTCAAACTGATGCATGACGTTCGTCGAACGCAGAACGGATTTTATCGAACGCAGATTGAAGTTCGTCGAACACAGAAACTTGGAATTTTTCCTAAGTTCTAGCTACTCAGACACACTTAGACCTTGACCCTTAGACTATACAATGAGGTCAGCTTGAGTCCTAGTCACAGATTGTGATCCTAGCCCAAACAGTAATAGGGTTATTCTAACACACATTAAATGGTGTGAGTTTGAGCCAAGCCCAAACCCAAAAATCCTCAATTTGGCCTATTTGGGTCAAGTGAGCCCAAAACTCAAGTCAAGTGGTTTTAGCCCAATACCATGGCTCAAGTGGTCAGATCACATGGTGACCAGACCATAAGCATGTTGAAAATTCGAAATTGGGGAAAAGGAGGCTTTGTCCAAGTGTCAAAAATGGAGGAAGATGACAAGGAAACAAGGAGGAGGAATTGAAGGGATGGGTGCCAAATGGCACCCCCTTTGCATTCCCTAAGCTCTCCTCTGAGCTGGGGGAGTAATTGTCCTCAGTTTGGGGCAGTGGGGAGGGAGTTCCATTGGTTGGGAGGGGCGGCCAAGGAGCTGGCCGAAAAATACAATAATGGCTCAAGGCCATATACTCCCCCTCCCTTTGATTTCTCCCTCTCACCACCTTCAGCACACTCCAAGGAGACGAGCCCACCCTTCCAGCAACGATTTCGAGCCCAGCCACGCCAGAGTAGCCATGGACGCCGGAAACAATGCTCGGGTCTTCCTCCGCCGCAACACCCGCCGCCAAGGCCGCATTCAGGCAACGTTCCTTTCCCATCCTCCCGTGCTAGTCCTCTAATCCTTCCCCTTTCAAAATTATCAAGGAAATGGTGATCCACCATTTCAGATTTTTACTGTTCTTGGCCGAAAGAATGCACATGCCGTAGAGCACCTCCGACCACCTCCGGCCCAACGGCCACCACCAAACGGAAGCCCTATGTCGAGTGAAGGTGGTGGCTTGGGCGTTTGGCCGGAGACGGCCACAGTTGGCCAGAAAATCGCCCGCAAAACCGCCCAGTCGCGGCAAATCTGAGCCCTTGGCTCGTTGGGGAAGACGATCCCTGGACCGTCGGATCTGACAGAATTTATAATCGCAGACCCTAGTTTGATAAATAATTAAACATTGAAATGATGTCACACATTTTGCCCAATTTTATAAGCTTATTTTGAGGCCCTTAGAGTCCATATTATGAAAAATGTCCAGAGATAAGTATTGTAGATCTGGAGGTCTACTTTCATTTGGAAGTTGAATCAGACCATTTGGATCACTATAGGACTCACATCACTCATTTTAGTGAGTCTGGTCAAAGTAGAAACCAGAAATTATTTGGTGTATATATATTTTAAAATATAAGTCAGATGGACTTGAGATTTTGGCCATGCATGCATGTGACATATATCTAGCTTGCACTAAAAAAATCATATTTTTTTAGGTGTTGATTTTTCTAAGGTTTTAGCTAAAATTTGAAAAATCAAATAAATGACATTTTGGATGTATATAACTCCAACTGACCTCAAATTTGGGTGTCATACCCATCTAGTCAATATTAGTCTATGGTCAAAATTTGAGACCAAATGGATCTCAGCATGTAGGGTAAATTCCCATTGCGTGTCTCTACTTAAAAGGGAAATTGGGGTGCTAATAGCCATTTTTGGTTTAATGAAGTTTTAGATGGGATTAAGGGTGAAAATCACCTTGCATGTCACTAAAGCCCTGACCATGCAAGTGGGGTGACATGGTCATCCAAACCCTAGAGTTTGGAGGGTTTTGGAGCTAGATACATTAGGTTTATCTAATTAATTTTAAATTGTCACACTTGTAAATTAATAAAAATTTTGAGGTTAAATGAACTAGGAAAAATATGAAACTTAGGACTTGGTATTCTTAGGTCAATACTATGCTCTGCTGATTTTTCCAGAATTTATTGAGGTCATAATATAGTACTTGATGTATAACTCCTTATTTGCACACCCTGAGTATTAATTGTATATTATGATTATAATTTCCCTGGAATATTATGAAACTTAGGACTTGGTATTCTTCGGTCAATACTATGCTCTACTGATTTTTCCAAAATTTATTGAGGTCATAATATAGCACTTGATGAATAACTCATTATTTGCACACCTTGAGTATTAATTGGATATTATAACTATAATCTCCCTGGAATATTATGAAACTTAGGAACCAAAATATTCATCACTAAATGTCAATTTTCTTATAGTGCCCTCTCCCTTGCGAGGTACAAGACACTTTCTCATCCTGCTATATTTGTCACTATCCTAATGCTGTTGGCGAGGTTTTGACACTCCTTTCTCTATTTGCAGACTGCTGAGTGAATTAGACTACTACCCTATAAACCATCAGAAAGTGACGACGAAGAAGAAAGACCACCGCCGGAGTGCTTTCACTGCAGGAAGACTAGGCACATTCAGAGTCAGTGCCTGAAGTATCTAAATGAGCAAAAAGAAAAAAAATGATACAAAGGGAAGGAGAAAAAGAAGGTGTTGAAAGCCGCAACTTGGGAAGATTCTTCCTCTGAAGAATCAAGCGGATCTGGGTCAAGCAACGAGGAGGAAGCAAACGTATGCTTCATGGCAAAAGGAAACGATGACGACACCAGTGTTCTTAGTGACACTGAGGTAACTCCTCCCACCTTCGACGAACTTTATGATGAATTTGTTCAAACCTGTAAAGCCTATGATAAAAGTATAGAAGATAGTATTATTTAAATCATGAAAATGAATCTCTTATCAAAGAAAATCATAAGCTTACTAAAATTAATTTCTTTAGAAAAGAGAAAGATCTCATGCCAAGAGTGTGAACACTCCTTATGTAAGCAAAAGATCTTGAAGTTTCTCTTTCTAAGGCCCTCTCTCAAATCAAAACTCTTACAAGAGAAAAGGTGGACTTAGAGAGAAAACTAAAAATCTCTCGCTTACAAAATGAAAATAACAAAAAAAAATTTGAAAATAAATCTGTCATGCTTGTAAAAGAAAACTCATCTCTTAAAAAACAAACTCATGACCTCAATATGGCCATCAAAAAATTTGGAATCGGTCAAAAATATCTGGACATGATTTTAGGGAACCAATGTTATGGTTCTGGAAAATTTGGACTCAGATATCAAAGTGACAGCTACCGCCCAGCGCTAGCCACTAACACCGGCGGTAGCCCCTCAAATAAAAAATCTTTTATTTATTCCGAAAAACCAACTTCTTCCAGTGAGAGCAATGTAAAATTCCAGAAAAGGGTCTCAACCTCCTTTATATCGTGTGCAAATTGTCATAGGTTTGGACACACGTCTAGCTCTTGTAGAAAAATTAAACAGGGATCTCTAAAGAAAATCTGGGTACCTAAGGCATCCACTTATTCTATGGGCGGTACCACTTGGGTATCCAGATCTTTACTCTCATCTTCTTTCTAGATATGCAGGCTGGCTAAGGATAAGGAGGACGTATGGTACTTAGACTCGGGCTGCTCCAAGCACATGACGGGCAACAAAGCAAAGTTCCTTAGCCTAGAAAAGAAGAAGGGAGGGATCGTTACTTTTGGAGATAACGGTAAAGAAAGGATCATGAGAGTTAATATAGTGGGTAACAAATCCTTTACTGTTTCTAATATTCTTTATGTAAAAGGTTTACAACATAACTTAATATCTATTAGTCAATTGTGTGATAAAAGATTAGATGTTTTATTTGAGTCATCTATAAATTTTTGCAAAATATTTAATCATAACACAAAAAATGTTTTACTAACTGCACCTAGAACTCACAACGTATATGTAGTTTCCTTTCATGATCTTTCCAAATCATCTATAAAATGTTTTATAACAAAAAATGACGAGTTAAAACTATGTCATAGACGTTAAGGTCACGCTAGTACAAAACTCATTTTAAAACTAGCCAAAAAGGAATTGATATGAGGATTGCCTAGATTAAATAGAAATTTATCTTCACTATATTTTCCATGTCAAAAAGGAAAATTTACAAAATCTTCTTTTAAAAGCAAAAACGAAATTTCTACTACAAGACCTTTGCAATTATTTCATATGGATCTCTTTGATTCCGATAGCACTGCAAGTCTTGGTGGCAGAATATATACATTTGTTCTAATAGATGATTTCTCTAGATATTGTTGGACTTTATTTCTCTCTTCCAAATCTGATGCGTTTTGCGAATTTTCAAAATTATGTACTCGTATTCAAAATGAACTAGATTTAAAAATAAAATGCATTCGCTCAGATCATGGAGGAGAATTTGAAAATGAAAATTTTAATTCTTTTTGCGAAATGTTAGGTATTAAGCTTGAGTTCTCTGCTTCTCGCACACCTCAACAAAACGGTGTTGTAGAAAGAAAGAATAAGACAATTCAAAAACTAGCACGTACTATGCTATCTGTGTATAAATTATAACCTAAGTCTTTTGGGGCCGAAGCCGTAAGCACGTCATGTTATGTAATGAATAGAGTCATGCTTAGTCCATCTTTAAATCTCACACCGTATGAACTATATTATCAAAAGAAACCTAACGTATCATATTTTAAAGCCTTTGGTTGTAAATGTTTTATTCTCAATACAAATGAAGCCTTAGGGAAGTTTGATGAAAAATGCGAAGAAGGAATATTTCTTGGATACTCTTCAACTAGTAAAGCTTATAGAATATTTAACAAAAGAACGAGTAAGCTTGAAGAGTCTATTAATGTAAAATTTGATGAAATTATTCTGTGTAGAAAAACTTCCTACAGGTACAAATGATGAACCCTTAACAACTTTGGAGCATGACGAATAGGAACCTTCCAAAGAGGAGGAGGAGGAGGCCAAGGAAGATAAATATGTGCCTCCAAGCACTTAAACTTCTCAAAGAATCATCCAAAGGAGCTAGTTATTGGGGAACCATCAATTGGGGTAAGAACTCGATCTTCTCTTCATGAAACTTTTTCGAATATTTCCTTTTTTTCTGAAATTGAACCAAAAAAACATTTCAACCGCTTTAAATGATGAATTTTGGTTTTTGGCTATAAATGGATAGTTAGATCAATTTGAAAGAAATAAAGTCTAGAAACTAGTAGAACGTCCATCTAATCATCCCGTTGTTGGCATAAAATAGATTTTTAAAAATAAATTAGATGGTGAATCTAGAATTACAAGAAATAAAGCTCGATTAGTCGCTCAAGGTTTTTCTCAAATCGATGGGGTGGATTTTGATGAAACTTTTGCACCCGTTGCTCGCTTAGAATCTATATTAATGTTTTTGGCCTTTGTGAGTTTTAAAAGAATAAAATTATTTCAAATGAATGTTAAAAGTGCTTTTCTAAACGGGTTTATAAAAGAAGAAGTTTATGTAGAACAACCCCCCGGTTTTATAAATGAAAAATTTTCAAATCATGTTTATAAATTAGAAAAGGCGCTATATGGTTTAAAACAAGCGCCCTGTGCATGGTATGAAAGACTTACATCGTTTTTATTAAAGTACGGTTATGTCATGAGAAGTGCCGACAACACACCCTTCATTAAGCATAATAACAATGATTTAATTATTTTACAAATATATGTTGATGATATAATTTTTGGTGCCACTAATGAAGAGTTATGTAATGAAGTAGTCTTAGTAATGAAAAATGAATTTGAAATGAGCCTTGTAGGAGAACTCTCTTATTTTCTTGGTTTTCAAATGTCACAACGAAATGATGGTATTTTTATTTGTCAAACAAAATATGTTCATGATATGCTTAAACGGTTTGGATTTGAAAATCTTAAACAAGCTTCTACACATATGAGTGCTTCATTAAAACTAGGAAAAGATAAATCTGGAATTTCTATCGATCAAACTTTATATATAGGTATGAATGAATCTCTTCTTTATTTAAGTGCATTTAGACCCGATATAATATTTGTCGTATGTTTATGTGCTCGCTTTCAAGCCAATCCAAAAGAATCTCATTTCAAAGCGTTAATACGTATTTTTAGATACCTATAAGGGTCATCTAGATTAGGATTATGATACTCGTACAATGATTCATTTACACTACACGGCTATTCTGATAAGGATTATGCCGGATGTTCACTAGATCAAAAAAGCACTAGCGGTACTTAGGACCCTCATTAGTTGCATGGTCTAGTAGGAAACAATCTTCGGTTGCACTCTCCACCACGGATGCCGAATACATCGCCCTTGGGAGTTGTTGTGAACAAGCTTTATGCATGAGCCAAACTCTTGAGGATTTTGGTTTTCATCTCAAAAATATTGATCTCAAATGTGACAACAAAAGTGTCATAGATCTTACAAATAATCAAGTACACCACTCTAGATCCAAACACATAGACGTTCGCCATCACTTCATTAGGGATCATATTAAGAAAGAGCATGTAAATGTAAGTTTTCAATGGTACGAACTCCCAACTTGCTGACATATTCACTAAACCTCTTCCCGATGCAAGATTTCGATTGCTAAGACTAGAATTAGGTGTCCTAGATCTCTCGGGTTAAGTCACATTCATAAACGCAATCGTTTTATGCATTTTTTCACTATCTAGACATCTCCAAACCTTCTGAAATTTCTGCATGAAACTAATCTTTGGACACTTATTCAAGATCAAAAAATAGAATTTTCAAAATCTTCATATTTTGTACTGCTTATTTTTGCATTTTTGCCATTAATTGATTTTTAAAAATTAAAATTAAAAAATTACAAAAGCCAAATTACAAAAAATATTTTTATTCTCTTCCTTTCTTTGTTTATTTATTTAATTTCTACCTCGATATGCAGAAAATCAAATACAAAATTATAAAACAAAAAAAAACTTACCACAAAATTATTTTTGAACTTAACTTTTTCTACTTACATGTATGTTGCGAAAGTTAGATTTGGGATGTCACCCCATCACCTCTCCTAGTACCAGTGCGAACCCCTCACAAGGTAGACCTCGGGAAGTCCAAGATCAATTATATGAGTTTAAATCTTAAACATTTTTATCAACAAAATTCTTTTTCAAAATATCAAAAAAAAAAAACTATATGGACTTTCTTGTTAATATCAAGCATGATTTAATCTATCATTTAGACCTTCTACAATGTTGAAACTCATCTTTTCAAACTACTTTGAATATTGTTTTGCTTCTTATCATGTTTTGATATATCTAAACATATGTGCATCAATTATATTGAAAACGTTTTGTGTAGAATCAAGCTTAGCATGCCTCTAAGTATGAGTAAATGTTTTATGATTGATAATGATATTTCTTCACTCACTTATTTTGGCAAGTCTACATGTGTTTTTAATCTAAGAATGCTTGCGTGTGTATTGTAATTGTACAATGAATTAAAATTGCACAAGTATCTTACCTACACTACATTTATTTGCACTTTTAAAAAATAAGAAAAGTTGTTGGGCTTTCGAAATAACATTGGTTTGCAAAAATAAGTGTATTCGGAGAACTTTGTACAAATCAAAAAATCATGAAATAAATTGACAAAGATAACTCCACCAATCACTACTTGAACCTCCTGATAAGTCTTATTAAGCATTGTGAGGTTGAGCACCTTGGAAAGAATAGTGAAGTGTCTTGTGCAAACTTTCAGTTTTTTTTCACCACTTATTCTTAAGTACACCGGATCACAAAAATATCAATATTGAAAAATAAATTGTGTGATCCCCAAGCACTACTTTGCACCCTTATAAGTCTTAATGAGCATTGTGTGTGCAGAGCACCTTAGTAGTTGCACATTTTTTCTATGTGCATTGAAGTGTGTGGAAGTAAAATTATTTGTGTTTTATTCTGCACTTTACTCTCCATATGTCTTGTATTTCTTGATTAAATCATTTGTTTACTTTCTTCAAAATACACTTATGTGCACATCATTATCTTCCATAACACTTCTTCTCATTAGTATTTGATCATAATGCTAATTCTATACTACTCTTTATATATAAATGCACTAGATAACCTAGCCTGCAACCAATAAAATGATTTATAAAAACATTTGCCTATTTTAGAATTTAACTCATATTTCTTCTTACGAATCGTCATGATTACAAAAAGATATTTCGTGCATTTCTTTAAGTCTTCCGCAACATTACCATATAATTTTTACCTTACGCTTTCATGCTTATTTCAAGTCTTATCATCACTTGAATCTCAAAATTTCTTTTCTTCAACAAGTGGTAGACTTGTTTGGTAAAGTTTATATTGGTTGTTCTAACATGCATATTATTCTAAAAACTCTGATTTTTTTTTGAAAATCCTTTTTATGCTAAAAACTCATTATCATTACATTTCTTATAAAAGTTCGATCATGCCTTAATTTTTTTTATTAAAAAACATCTTTCTATGTCTGTTGCTTCCTTAACCCACTTTTGCTAATAACAAAAGGGGGAGAACTAATATAATAAATAACAACCGCTATCAAATTGGGGAGAACTAACATGATTAATGATTAAGAAGATAGCCTACATATAAGGGGAGCATTCACATAAGGGGAGCATGCATTTAGGGGGAGCACTTCTAAAATACCAAAATCGACAATTATCCTAAGTCATCACACACACACACACACAAGTAGGATTCGTCATGCTTTATGTATTAATGCTCTGATTTATCATTAATGAATTTGTTATTATCAAAAGGGAGAGTTTGTTGGAACAAGGTCTTCCGCATCTCTTACGTTTGAGAATAACAAATCTTATGTGTATTTGATCTTGTGTGTTTAAGTGTGCATGAAACAATGTCATATGACTTAAGGATAACATAAGAAGGTTGCACCCAAGTTTGAAGCCAAAACTCCAGCATGGCCACTAGCGTCGACGGTAGCCACTATCGCAGGCGCTAGACCTGATTAGAGCAATTCCGGGAAGCAGTTATAGAAGGAGCTAGCGCATGTGGTAGCGGATAGCACAGGCAGTAACTTGATGCACAAGAGAGGAAATTCGGCTGGGTTTCCTTGGAATGAAAGATTCTCACGCGCAGAATATTTCCTAATTCAACCTAGCGTCGGCGGTAGCGATAGCGCATGCGCTAGCTCGCTCTCCTATAAAAGGAGCCCTCTTCTCTTATTTTTAATACACATGCTAGAGAGAGTTTGAGTGCCAAAATTTCATAGCCCTATTCTGCCGAGAATTGATCTCCCACCAAAAGTTCTGTGAGTTTCTGAAGGAGGACTTCTTCACGCGGCATCCGACCTACGATCGCTTCAACCACGCTTATTCTACATCGATCTCTCGTCTCTAACTTCAAAAGTTCCTTAGAGGGAATTTTTCATATTGTTGTTGTTTATTTTATCTCTTTATTCTTTTAATCGTGTAGTGAATTCGCCTCGTATTGGTGACTAAGTCTGGGTAGGACTTATGGAGGAATTCGCCTCATTTTGGCGACTAGATCTAGAGTTGGTCTAGGGGGTGCTCGAGGCCGTATTTGGGGGAGGATTGGCTAGAGCGGCTTGAGGCTGTATCCGGTGGAGGATATGCTAAAGCCACCGGTTCGTGGGGATACGAGTCGGTATAGAAAACAAAAAGACATTTTACTTTTCGCCTTCGATTTCTAGCGTCATAAGAAATCAAGTTTTGTAATCTTCTATTTCAAGTTAGTAAAATCATGTCTCTATTTTATTTCACTTGATTTATTTGGTTTTTCACTATTTTGATCTCTTAGCTTTTCAAGTCATTCAAAATATAATAAAAGTTTTAAAACCCTTATTCACCCCCCCCCCCCCCTCTAAGGGTGCATACTGATCCAACAGGTGGTCCTCGCGACGGTTAGGTTCGGGTCAGACATGGATTGACGGTAAGACCTGCCACTATGTAACATGCATGTGGCCCAATCCTGGGCTCTGATACCAAATTAGATGCTGGGTAGGCCTTGTAACGAGGGTGTGTTGACGCTAATGTGATTCTTAGTGTTTGTGATGCAAGATGGACTTAAATAAATGCACCTCAAATGAAATTAATGCAAATGGAATTTAAAATTTATATCCGAAAATAAGATCTTGCAGTGTCGATTTTATACGCGAGACAAATTAACACAGGGTGAGCATTAATTTTTTGATAGACAAGTAAACCACACTCGATTACCCACGAGGTGCTTTCTAACACAAATAGGTTTATAAGATAAAGAAAATAATGGCACAATTACGCTAATGAATCAAGGTACCTAAACAAATATGTAATGTTTTCTCAATACTCAATAATAAAGAAAATAAACACAATGCAGTAAGTACTCAAATAGCATTGGGAATCCGACGGCGGCAAATGACGACGAAAGACTGTTGGTCGAACTCGGTTGTAGGAATGCGCGCTTGACTTGGGCTTGTAGCAAGGATGGCCGGAGAACCCCTGGATGATTGTGGATAGTGGAGAATCTAGAATTCACGGGAATTGGACAGCATGTGGTAAATGAAAGTGTAACTGAGTGGGGGAAATGTAGAGATGAGTGGAGTACCAGGTTGGAAGAAGGCTTGATGGGGAGGTGTCTGTTAGAGATAGGTTGTAGATGACTCAATCGTGAAGTTTGCAGCTCTGTTGGTGGTTCCACGACAGAGAAAGGTGTGAGGAGGAAGAAGAACATTGTATACACGAAAATGGACAGCTTGCTGGAGGTGGAGAACCGTCGTCTAGGTCTAGCGACGTGGACAGGAGGCGTCGACCTGCCCGTCGAGGGACGAGGAAGAATCGTCCGACGAAACTGTGAGGGAAAGGAGGGGGGGGGGGGGGACTTGCGAACGGAGGAGAGGTTACATCAGTTCACTGCGAGAGTACAGAGAACAAGAGTTTTCATGGGAATGGATGAGAGGGCTTGCGGTTATACTCATACGAGAAGGAGATGACTGTGGACTTAAAGGATCGTGGGTGGGGAACAGTCGAGAATGGGAGAAGTATGAAATGAATCGAAAATTTTCAGGAGAATTAACCGGGACTTCGCACCCCGGGTCTTGCGGCGTCGCACCACGTACGGATGATTTCCGATTCAGGATTCACTCACAAAATAAACAATGAACCTAAAAATATAGCATCCGCCCCTATTTATAACAAGAGGGGCAGTTGGGCCCCGGACGTGAATGTCTATGATTGGCTGTTACGCCCGATATCCTAAAACATCAAAAAAAAATCCCAAAAAATAAAATAAAATACATAAAAATAATAGGACGACGAGCCGGGTGCGCGCATGGTCTCAGATAGCCGATCCAATCATTGCCACATGTGCGAATATGCAAAAGTGGGTCCCGTCAATTGGTGACTCGTACTCTAGTAGTGCCGATCCTGGGCATTTTTTCATTAGAATTACTTATATATTGACTTTATCATATTGCAAGGCAACGATAACATGATGACCACGAACAATGTTGGTTTGAGCTGTGTTGACCAGGTCAACATCTTTTATTTGTTTTCTTATATATGTGTTTTATTTTGAAAAAGAGGAGAGATGGTGAGCATTAATTGTGGAGAGAGAATTTGTTTTCTTTTTATTGCCTATAAATAGGATTTACATCCTTTGTAAAGGGGCAAGTGGAATAGAAGAAAATTTGGAGAGCATCTGTTTCTTACGGCAGATTCTAGAGAGAGAGAGAGAGAGAGAGAGAGAGTGTGTGTGTGTAGAGAGAGAGAAAAGATAGGAAATATTCCCGCAGGAATAATCGTTTGGATCTCGCCTATTTCTCTCGCCACTTCATCTCTCGCCATTCCCACTCGCTGCCCGCACTCGCCAACTGAAGGGAACTCGCAGCAGGTGCGAGGGAAGGGAGCTCGCCGGAGTCAAGAGTGGAGCTCGCGTGAGTGTCGTGTGGACCTCGCTGGGTGTGTGCGAGCTCGCTGGAGTTGAGGAGGATCTCGCCTGAAGTGCCCTCCTGGAGTGCGTGAGCTCGCCGGTGCGAGGGAAGGTGGTGCTCGCAGTTTGAAGAGAGGAGACAGAGCAGCTCGCCGGGTTTTGTAGGTCTCACCGGAGTTGTGTGGAGGTGCATCTTGGCCGAGTAGTGTGGTGTGCGTGCTCGCCGTGGAGAGTGCTAGGTGGAAGGTGATATTGCTCGCCGGCGTTTTGGGGTGGAGCTCGCTGAAGTGATGTGTGTTGCGAGGTGGTGTTGTTCTCGCGCAAGAAGGTGCTCGGCGAAGTGCTGTGTTCGGCCAAGTGGTGTGTTCGGCGAAGTAGTGCTCGGCAACATACAAGAAGAGAGGATAGTGAAGTCGCGTCTCGTACGATTCGCTTCCAACAAGTGGTATCAGAGGGAGGTTACAAACCTTTGCGGTGACTCAGAAGGTTTGAAGAGTAGAAGTGATGGAGACGAGCGGAGCTATGCCGGGGCAAGTCCCCAAGCTGACGAAGACCAATTATGGGAATTGGAGTATACAGATGCGAGTGCTACTTGCCTCCAAGGAGTTGTGGGATGTAGTGGAGAATGGGTATGAGGAGCGCACTGCTGCAGTAGAGGCGACGTTGACTAACGCCCAGAAGACAACACTTAGAGAGGCAAGGAAGGCGGATAAGAAGGATTTGTTCTTGTTGTATCAAGGGGTTGACGAAGCAACCTTCGAGAAGATCTCAGACGCGAGAACCTCTAAGGAAGCATGGGAGGTGTTGCAACGCTCCATCCAAGGGGTTGAGAAGGCTAAGAAGGTGAAGTTGCAGTCCCTCCGTGCGGAGTATGAAGTAACGAAGATGCAAAGCACCGAGAAGGTCGGTGACTATGTGACCCGTCTGCGGACGCTCACAAATGAGATGAAGCGCAATGGGGAGGCAATCGAGGATGTGAGCTTCATGGAGAAGTTGCTGAGATCTATGGCCAAGAAGTTCCGACATATAGTGGTGGTGATCGAAGAATCGAAGGACCTCAGCGTGATGGCCGTTGACGAGCTTGTAGGCTCTTTGCAAGCTCATGAGTACAGGATGCTGCAAGATGATGAGGAAGCGAGTGGCTTGGGAAAAGCACTCCAGACCCAGTTGAACTTTGGGGAGAGCTCAGGAAGAGGAGGCGGCCACCGTGGCCGAGGTCACCAAGGCAGAGGCAGAGGTAGAAGAGGAGGTAGAAACCAAAACTTCCAGAAAGAGGCGGAGCGACCTCAAGGAGGTTGGCAAGAAGGAAGAGGAAGAGGAAGAGGTCGAGGAAGAGGCCGAGGAGATATGTCCCAAGTACAATGTTACAACTGTAACAAGTATGGGCATATGAGCTACGACTGCTGGAGTCCGAGGAAGAGAGAAGAAGCTAACCACTATGCAGAGGCTAGAAACAATGGGAACAATGCTGGAGGTGGAAACCCGATGATGTTCCTAACCTACTGAGCTGCGGAAGAAGGGAGAAGTAAAGTATGGTACCTGGACACAAGGGCGAGCAACCACATGTGTGGAGATAGAGAGATGTTCACAAACCTTGAACCCATTGGGGGTGAGGTTAGTTTCGGGGATGCGTCAAAGATCTCCTTGGAAGGAAAGGGTTTGGTGGAGACGAAGCTGAACGGGGAGAGAGTACACCTGAACGATGTGTACTATGTGCCAGGGTTGAAGACCAACATCTTGAGCATTGAGCAGTTAGTGGAGAGAGGCTATTGCGTCCAGATGAAGGATGGGTCTCTGACAATGAAGAATGGTCAAGTGAAGGAAGTAGTGAAGGTGGAGATGATGGCGAACCGTCTCTTCACGCTGAAGATGGATGCTCAAGAGACAGCTTGTCTCGCGAGAACGGAGGAAGAGGAAGAAGCATGGCTATGGCACCATAGGATGGGCCATTTAGGTTTCACGGGGTTGAAGCTGCTATCTCACTCAAGGATGGTGACAGATCTGCCAATGATCTCACCACCCCAGAAGGTGTGTGAAGCTTGCACGAAGGGGAAGCAGAAGATGCAGAGTTTTGAAGGAGGGAAGTCCTGGAGAGCAAGGAGGCAGCTTGAACTGGTTCACTCGGACATTGCGAGTCCGTTTGAGACCACCTCAATAGGCGGAAGCAGATACTACATAACCTTCATGAATGACTTTAGTCGGAAGTGTTGGGTATATTTCCTAAGGGAGAAATCTGAGGCCCTTGACAAGTTCAAGGTTATGGCGGAGAAGGAGAGCGGTCAGGCTCTGAAGGTGATAAGGACAGATCGGGGTGGGGAGTACACCTCGAGGCTGTTTGATGCTTTCTGCAAGGAGAATGGGATCTCACACCAGCTGACGGCGGCGTACTCACCGCAGCAGAACGAAGTGGCAGAGAGGAAGAACCTCACCATCATGAACATGGCGAGGAGCATGGTGAAGGAGAAGGGGCTACCGAAGAGTTTCTGGGCGGAAGGAGTGCAGTGTGCGGTGTATCTACTGAACAGATGCCCCACAAAGAGCGTGAAGTTCATGACGCCGCTTGAAGCATGGAGTGGCTGGAAGCCAAGCGTGAAGCACCTAAGGGTCTTCGGGTGTGTAGCTCATGCTCAAATCCCGGAACAGAGAAGGAAGAAGCTCATTGATAGGAGCGAGAAGTGTATCTTTGTTGGCTACGCTCCGGAGAGCAAGGCATACAAGTTCTACAACCCGGTGACGGGGAAGGCCATCGTCTCGAGGGACGTGGTGTTCGAAGAAGGCAGCAGCTGGAGCTGGGATGAGAAGACGAGGAGCATGAAGGGCATGTTCTTCGAGGATGAAGATGAAGGAGGTCATGAGGCTGGAGCCGAGGATGGTGGAGTGGAGCCACCATCACCACCGAGCAGGAATTCAGGGGGAGCTTCCACCTCCCACTCAAGAGGGGAAAGATCAAGTGGAGGAAATTCTGCAGGAGGCAGCGGGAGCCGGAGTGACTCCGAGAGTCCACCACCCAGGATGAAGAGGGTGGGGGAGCTCTATGAGGAGACGGCCCCAATCCATACTAACTATTCATTGTATTGCCTCTTAGCAGATTGTGAGCCAAGGTCCTATGAAGAAGCTACCCAGGAGAAATCTTGGAGGACGGCGATGGATGCCGAGATGGCTTCTATCAAGAAGAACGATACCTGGAGGCTAGTGGATCCACCGGCAGGCCACAAACCCCTCGGGGTGAAGTGGGTCTATAAGGTGAAGAAGAACAAAGATGGCGCTGTGGAGAAGCACAAGGCCAGGCTGGTGGTGAAAGGGTATAGACAAGTCCAAGGAGTGGACTATGATGAAGTCTACGCCCCAGTTGCGCGGATCGATACCATAAGACTGATCATCGCACTGGCGGCTCATTATGGGTGGACAATTTTGCAAATGGATGCTGTGGCGGCATACTTGAATGGGTACCTAGAAGAGGATGTGTACATCGAGCAGCCTCCAGGGTATGTGGTAAAGGGTCAGGAGAGAAAAGTCTGCAAGCTAGACAGAGCCTTGTACGGGCTGAAGCAAGGAGCAAGGGCGTGGAATGGAAGGATAGATGCCTTCCTACAGAAGCATGGATATGTGAAGTGCCCGTACGAGTATGCCCTGTATGTGAAGATAGAGGAGAACGGGGATATCATGGTCTTGTGTCTATACGTGGACGACATGATATTCACCGGGAACAACCCGACCATGCTTGAGGAGTTCAAGAGGCTTATGAAGAAGGAGTTCGAAATGACGGACTTGGGAGAGCTGAGTTATTTCCTGCGGGTTGAGGTGAAGCAGGAGGAAGACGGGATCTTCATATCCCAGAAGAAGTATGCAGAAGAAATTCTGAAGAAGTTCAGGATGGAGGGTAGCAAGGCTATCTCCACTCCAGCGGACCCAGGGACAAAGCTGAGGAAGGACTCTGAGGAGGAAGGTGTGAACCCAATGATGTTCAAGAGCCTAGTTGGGAGTCTAAGGTACTTGACCTTCACTAGGCCACACATCATGTATGTGGTCGGGGTAGTAAGCAGGTACATGGAGGAGCCCAAGCAGGATCACTTCACCGCAGCGAAGCGAATCCTAAGATATGTGAACGGAACAAGGGACCATGGCCTGAAGTACTCATCAGGAGGAGAGTTGAAGCTAGTCGGCTACTCCGATAGCGACTATGGTGGAGATGTCAATGATCGGAAAAGCACTTCCGGATACTGTTTTCACATGGGGACGGCAGCGTTCTCATGGAGCTCGAAGAAGCAGGCTACTATAGCCTTGTCATCATGCGAAGCAGAGTATATAGCGGCGGCGGCATGCGCCTGCCAAGCCATCTGGCTCAGGAAGCTATTAGAGGAGTTACATCATGTGCAGGACTGGCCAACGACAGTGTTAGTAGATAACATGTCGGCCATCCAGCTCGCGAAGAACCCAGTGCTGCATGGGAGGAGCAAGCATATCGAGACTCGATATCATTTTCTTCGGGAGCAAGTGGAGATGAAGACGGTCGAAGTAAAGTATTGCCCCACCGGAGAGCAGGTCGCGGACATATCCACTAAGGCATTGAAGGCAGACACGTTCGCGAAGCTCAAAGGCAAGCTCGGCATGTGCGTCCAAGCTTGAGGAGGAGTTTGTTGGTTTGAGCTGTGCTGACCAGGTCAACATCTTTTATTTGTTTTTTTATATATGTGTTTTATTTTGAAAAAGAGGAGAGAGGGTGAGCATTAATTGTAGAGAAAGAATTTGTTTTCTTTTTGTTGCCTATAAATAGGCTGTACATCCTTTGTAAAGGGTTGCAGTGGAATAGAAGAAAATTTGGAGAGCATCTGTTTCTTGCGGCAGATTCTAGAGAGAGAGAGAGTGTGTGTAGAGAGAGAGAAAAGATAGGAAATGTTCCCGCAGGAATAATCGTTTGGATCTCGCCTATTTCTCTCGCCACTTCATCTCTCGCCATTCCCACTCGCTGCCCGCACTCGCCAACTGAAGGGAACTCGCAGCAGGTGCGAGGGAAGGGAGCTCGCCGGAGTCAAGAGTGGAGCTCGCGTGAGTGTCGTGTGGACCTCGCTGGGTGTGTGTGAGCTCGCTGGAGTTGAGGAGGATCTCGCCTGAAGTGCCCGCCTGGAGTGCGTGAGCTCGCCGGTGCGAGGGAAGGTGGTGCTCGCAGTTTGAAGAGAGGAGACAGAGCAGCTCGCCGGGTTTTGTAGGTCTCGCCGGAGTTGTGTGGAGGTGCATCTCGGCCGAGTAGTGTGGTGTGCATGCTCGCCGTGGAGAGTGCTAGGTGGAAGGTGATATTGCTCGCCGGCGTTTTGGGGTGGAGCTCGCTGAAGTGGTGTGTGTTGCGAGGTGGTGTTGTTCTGGCGCAAGAAGGTGCTCGGCGAAGTGCTGTGTTCAGCCAAGTGTTGTGTTCGGCGAAGTAGTGCTCGGCAAGAAGAGAGGATAGTGAAGTCGTACGATTCGCTTCCAACAAACAATACTATAATTAATAAACTTTCACCGTCCTACCATCAGTTATCCAACCAAATGTTAACGTTATGATCACCATTTGAATTTATTCAAAGTATGTGAGTCTACGCACACGCACGGATAATCAAACTGCCACAATGTACCCATCAGCAACAGTAACCCGATGCGCACCGTTCCCTGTGGCAGTGTGTGATGACAGGCAATACTAAATCTATGCTCAATGTTCTCCTCCCTAAGCAGTGCGCCAATAATGGTACTAGATGGTCTGGATGAGGACCTTGCCTTTCTTGCCGCTACTTCACTCAAGTTATGTTCCACCATGTGCCACTGAGGCTAATAGTGTGGCGGACTTTTGTGTTTGATTTTCTTTGCACTCTCCTTTTGTTTGAACTGCTTAAAATGCATGTACAAGACGTATTTACAAAAATTACGCCCATGTTTCAATCAGGGCGGCAATACGTCTTGTGCGTGCATTTTTAGGAAATGTGTTCAACACGAAAGTTGTAGATCTCGACGAGATCTACAACTTTCGTGTTGAACAATTTTCCTAAAAATGCATGTACAGAGCATATTTTCAAAAAACGCGGAAAAACTCGTAAAAATTGGACTGCAAATAGTGAGAATAGGACTGCCTATAACATTGCCTTTTTTTTTTGTAAATGCACTTTTCACGAATGGTCAACGAAGATCAGCTATTGATATTGCTCTATGTTCCGTACGGAGGATCAAGCGTTGATGGAATTCTGTCCGAGCCACAGTTTGAGAATTTGGTATAATGAATACTTTCTGGTTTATAATTCATTGAGATTTAAACTTTCCCGAAAAACACAAATAGTCACAGGAATGTCCGACATCTAACAAAGAGACTTTTTACGTGGAAAATCCGGAAAAGGTAAAAAATCACTGGGCCGAATCGGTGCCGACCAATGTGCGCTATTTTTGGAGTGTTACAAATAGTAGATATTTTTGAGGGTGACAGACCACCGCTCGTTACAATAAGCTTTAAGTGGATGCCAAAGTGAAATCTTCGAGTCGCCTTCAAAGGAGATCTTCGAAGGGGGAGGGAAATCTTCAAGGGCCGAAAGAGATCTTCTAGTCGCCTTCGAAAGAGATTTTATCTTCAAGGATCGAAGGAGATCTTCGAGGCCGTCTTCGAACATTGAAGGGGAACTCTTAAGGATCTTCGAAGGGGCTCTCTCGGGTGCTGAAGGCAATGTGTCTTCATATGAGGGCTCAGGGCCACTTTTCTAGCTTTTGAGAGGGGCGGCTTGGTAATTGCGTTGTTGTAACCACCATAACTACCAAACGGGAAAATTGGAATCCTCGACCTAGAGCACTTGGATCATTTTTTTGTGGATAAGAGGGGCCCCACAGGCACTTCGGGCAGGATCGATGGTGACGGTGGCGATGATCATGATGGAGGCGGCAACGATGAGCGCAGCGAGTCCAACAACCATTGTGGAGACAAGAAGCAAAGAAAGAGAACGTGAGCGCGCGGGGTGCGCCGTGAGCGCGTGGGGAGCGTTGTGAGCGCGGGAGCGTGCTGAGAGCGTTGTGAGAGCGGGAGCGCCCCAAAAGCGTTGTGAGCACGGGAGTGCGTTGAGAGCGTTGTGACTGCGGGAGCGCGCCATGAGCACGGGAGCACTCTGAGAGCGTTGTGAGCGGGGGAGAGCGCCAAGAGTGTTGGGAACTTTGTCATCAATGTTCCTGATTTGAAGAAGTCCTCAAGTCAAGGATAAACACACTTTGTATTTGATGCCTGTGTTCAATATGTTGTTTTCAGATATTAGATAGTGCAAGCCTAGCATAGGGCTAGACTTTGTGTCATCAGACATAATTTTGTCAATTTGTAATCCCTCATTGTGCAAAACACCATGTCTACCTAAGATCTAAACCATATAGACTTGTCACTCACTTATAAAATCAGGAAGAAATGTCTAGCAAGTTGGAAAGAGCAAAAGAACTGAATTCAAGATGATCAGAAATTGTCCAAGTCATATCGTCTTAGAGAGTTACAAATATCGTCTTGTAGATATGTTTCGATATCGGTTTACTGATCTTAAGCTTTAAGACATTATCGTATTGTAGACTCTCAACTAAAGTATCAAATTGTTTTGATTAGAAAAATAGCACTAGCTCCAAATATCGTCTTGATAATACACAATTCAAGACGATATCGTTTTGACAAGGATCAGTTACACACATATCATCTCGAAGAAGATCAACAAGACATTTAGAAGATTTTCATTGAAAAGAGAATATAATAAATATTTTTTAGCATCTTGCAAGTCAAAATGGGAACAAAGGTAAAGTTAAAATTTAGATGAATACGAAGCTTTGATGCTGGTCCATGATTAAAAAAGATTCCGATGATGACAGCAAAATACATATTTAATTTTTGTAATTAATAATGATTTGCTAATATTCATATTTGATTTGTCAATGGCAGGCTGGCAAATCAATGGCAGGCTGGCAGCACATTAAATATGAAAGATAGTTTAAAAAAAGAATTGATCATTTTAATACAAATATTCGTGTACGCCCGTATCTTGTCACTCCGTCATACATATTTTGCATTTGATGTGTTGCGGGTCGCTCGACGCTCTCACGATTCGGTCGAATTGAGCTGTCTTAGCTAGAGAGCGAGACGGGCGCGCAAATAGTCACAGGAAAGTCCAACGGCTGACAAAGAAACTTTTTACGTGAAATCCCCGGTAAGGGTAAAAAATCATAGGGTTGAATCGGTGCCGACCAATATGCACCATTTTCTGAGTGTTACAAGTAGTAGATTTTTTGAGGGTGACAGGTCACCGCTCGTTACAGTAATTTTCAGTGGATGCCAAGGTGAAATCTTCGAGTCACCTTCGAAGGAGATCTCCGAAGGGGGAGGGAGATCTTCGAGGGGGGGGGGGAGATCTTCAATGGCCGAAGGAGATCTTCGAATCGCCTTTGAAGGAGATCTTATCTTCAAGGGTCGGAGGAGATCTTCGATGCAGTCGTCGAACACTGAAGGAGACCTCTGAAAGATTTTCGAAGGAGCTTTCTCGGCTGCTGAAAACAATGTGTCTTCAAATGAGGGCTTATGACCCCTTTTATAGCTTTTGAGAGGGGCGACTTCGTAATTGCACTGTTGTAACCACCATAACTACTGGACGGGATAATCAGAATCCTCGACCTAGATCACTTGGAACACAATTTTTGCGGATAAGACGGATGTACAACCCTTATTCTCTGAGGGTGGGACTCATTCAAGACCACGTAGGCAGAAGTCAAGGTCAAAGGTCAATGCAGAATCCAGAGGTCGAAGACTCAAGACAACTCAGGCAGCAGAATCAGCAGAAGGCCTGTGCGAGTATAGGCGAGCACATGCGAGCTGCCCCTCCTACTCGCCAGGTGGGCGACCATAGCGGATGCTCGCCGAAGCCAGGAGATATCCCCTCAATGTCGCGTAGTCGTTGGGCAGGGTTAGGGCTATAAATACCCCCCTCCACTTTGGTTTGCCTATAAATAGGACCCCAGGGGTACTTGGATTGGCACCTCGACTTGAGCTTTCAGAGCCCAACTTTCGAATTCTCGGACCCATCACCCATGGCAGTTACTCTTGATTCTCGCCAAGTCGGTGCTTTCCTCGTACCTTGCTCGACCATCTTTGGTTGTGGAGGAGAAGTCTTTTATGAGCTTCTAGGTACATTATGGGACCTCCCTGCCGCAGCGCCTGAGGTCCTGTTGTTTCCGTTCTAGTTCCTTCGTCGTCGCCACTCAAGTCGTCTGGTCGGACCGCTGGGGTAGCCTCCGACTGCAATGATCCAAATTTTGGAGCTGGGATTTTACTGACTTCAACACTTTGGTGCGGTGAGCATGGAGTCAAGGTCAAAGGTCAATGCAGAAGCCTGAGGTCGAAGGTCAATGGTACAACCCTTATTCTCCGAGGGTGGGACCCATTCAAGGCCACATAGGCAGAAGTTAAGGTCAAAGGTCAATGCAGAAGCCAGAGGTTGAAGAATCAAGACAACTCAGCCAACAAATTAGCAGAAGGCCTGTGCGAGTATAGGCGAGCACGTGCGAGCTGCCCCTCCTGCTCGCCAGGTGGGCGACCATAGCGGATGCTTGCCGAAGCCAGGCGAGATCCCCTCAATGTCACGTAGTCGCCGGGCAGGGTTAGGCCTATAAATAGCCATCCATCCCCTTTAGTTTGCCTATAAATAGGACCCCAGGGGTACTTGGATTGATAACTAGACTTGAGCTTTCAGAGCCCAACTTTCGAATCCTAGGACCCATCATCCTTGGTCGTTACTCTTGATTCTCGCCAAGTCGGTGCCTTTCTCGTACCCTGCTCGGCCATCTTTGGTTGTGGAGGAGAAGTCTCTTCTGAGCTTCTGGGTACGTGGTGGGACCTCCTTGCCGCAGCGCCTGGGGTCCTGTTGTTTCCATTCTAGTTCCTTCGTCGTCACCAGTCAAGCCGTCTGGTCGGACCGCTGAGCGAGTAGCCTCCAGCTGCATTGATCCGAATTTTGGAGCTGGGATTTTCCTGGCTTCAACAACGGACGTGCCCCCCGGGTAGTTCGGGTAGGATCTGTGGCAACGACGACAACGATCGTGATGCAGGAGATGACGATAAACATAGCGAGTCATGCAACCATTATGGAGACAAGAAGCAAAGAAAGAGAACGTGAGTGCACGGGGAGCGTCGTAAGCACGGGAGGGTGCTGAGAGCATTGTGAGCGTGGGAGCGCGCCGAGAGCGTTGTTAGAGCGAGAGATCATTGAGAGCATTATGAGCGCGGGAGTGCATCGAGAGCGTTGTGAGCGCGGTAGAGCACTGAGAGTGCGAGAGCGCGTCGTGAGCACGCGAGCACTCCAAAAACGATGTGAGCGCGGGAACGCGTTGAGAGCGCAGAAAATGCGCCGAAAGCATTGTGAGCACGTCGAGAGCATTGTGAGTGTGGAAGCGCGCTGAGAGCATTGGAGCACGGGAGAGTGCTGTGAGTGTGGGAATGTGTAGTGTGTGCGGGAGCATGCTAAGAGTGTAGGAGCGTGTCGCGTGCACTGTGAGCCCGGGAGCGCGCTGTTAGCCCGGGAGCACGCCGTGAGCCCAGGAGCGCACCAAGAGTGCTATGATGAGGGCACGACAGTGGCGTTGGGAGGCGACGTAGGCATCACGATTCGACAGAAATGTCCAGAGATGACTGTGGCATTGAGAGCGTGGATGGGCGGTGATGATAACATAGACAAGCTGTGGCGGCCCCTCGGCTGGCGTCAGGCTCTCCAAGAATGGGAAGCGTCTTGCTCGTAGGGTGTCATGACACTCCCAAAATAGAGGTTGTGTGCACATCAATCCTAAAATAGGGAGTACCTGCGCGTCACTCCCAAAATAGGGACTGTCGGCCGCGCGGCACTCCCAATTTGGGAGTGGCGGTCCCGCGACACTCCCAATTTGGGAGTGCCGGACACGCGACACTCCCATGCATGTACTCCCAAATGGGAGTGCATGTAACATCCCAACTTTTGATTGGGTCACTATTGTTGAAGCCAGGAAAATCCTAGCTCAAAATATTCGAATCAATGCAACCAGAGGCTACTTGCCCAGCGACCAACAGATGGTTTGGCAGGCAACTACGAAGAGGCTCGAACATCAATAATAGGACCCCAGGTGTTGCGGCAGGGAGGTCCCACCATGTACCCAGCAGCTCAAAAGAGACTTCTCCTCCACAACCAAAGATGGTCGAGCAGGGTACGAGGGAAGCACCGACTTGACGAGTATCTAGGATGACGGTCGAGGGTAACAGTCAAGATCTCAGGGGGACGAGTCTTCGAAGACAGGGGTTTCGAAATCTCAACAAAAGGTGCAATTCCTGGTACCCCTGGGTTCCTATTTATAGACAAATCCCAAGGGAGGGGGCATAAGCGACCATACCTATCCCTTGCGAGATTGTCTAGTTAGACCTGAAGAACGGGCGATTAGGTAAGGACCTCGACTGCGCCCGACGAGTTGTAGTTGTTAGTCGCCAACTCGGGATATCTCGCCCACCTGGCGATTTGCCGTGGATAATCGCCACTTAGGAGGATCTCGCCCATGCCTTGCGAGATGCTGTGGATAGTCTCCACCTAGGGGCGAGGAATCCTGATACTCGCATCCTGCATTGAATGCCCTTGTGAATGATTGGTTGCCTTTGGCTCAACCCTTGACTTTTACATTTGCCTACGTGGCCTGAATGGGTCATACTCTCGAAGAATATGGGTTGAACACAATCCCCGCTCTTTACGAGCGACGAAGTGGCTCGGAAAGAAACATCCAACCCTTATTCGTCGAGGGTCTTCTAGCGAGTACATTGCCTACTCGAAAGCAGGGGGTCATCTGATCTCTATAAATAAGGGGGGAGGGGCCTTCCCTGGCACGCCACTTTTCAGTCCACGCGAGATGCCAACTCCCGAGGAGATGGTCGCGAAGACTCAGCTACTGATGAAATTGTTGAACAAGTCGCAAGACGACGCTAAGATCAAGAGAAAAAGGGGCGACGCTGATCGCCCTGCCGAAAGGACACCGCACGAGGATGTTTCGCTGGTCGATCCCGCGACATCCTCGCCTGTGTCGATTCCAGTCCAGCCGAGCGAGGCGGGTTTTGAGGATGGTAGCGAGCAACGGGTCGCCGAAAATGAACCCTCAACCGCTCCCCTTGATACGACCACCACAAGTAATCGTCGCTTTTCTGCCCAAATCTTAGTATTGACGCTTTACTGAGGCCGACTTTCTTTCATAGGGACCCTTCCTTCAGAGGCTACTATGGTGGAGCCGAGTATGTCGGCATCTCTCGCGGAAGAGCCAACGAGGACCGAGAATCTGTCACCTACTCTGGCTATCCCTGTCGGTGTCGTCCCTCAGCGAGAACCTTCTCGCTAACCGCCCTCTTCAACAAAGCGCGAGGAGGGAAGTTCCCGCGTGGGACTGATGAATTTGAAGAATTCAAGAGTCACCACCTCGCTTCCTCCTCCGCCTTCCTCGATAGGAGTTCCTTCCCAGTCGGTGAAGACCACCCAGGGTCTTCCGACATCCAGCGGGAGGGGAGGTGGACGGTCCTTTCACGCACCTCCGCCCCTGATATCTGCGAGAGTTGATGTTCGAGGGAAGGCGCCTCTGGATCCGCTGCCTATGCCTCCTTCTCGCTATCTCGAGATGGTGCCGCCGCACCACCATTCCGTTGGTGGGAATGGTCGGGGCGGTTGATCGGGCCCTCGGCGGACTTCTCCTAGCTGTACGTCGTCTCCTCGCTGCTTTTCTCCACCTCGCCGCCGGGATACCCCTCGGTGAACGCCATCTCCTCGTTACCAACCCAGGATAGCTCCTGTGCGTGCACGTGCTTCTCATATTCGGAGCGATATGCTGAACTGTCTTTGTGTGTATAATGCTAACTTTTGCCTTTTCCAGGTCGCGCGACATTTCTGGGGTCGGCCTTTATCATTGCCATAGGCCTCTCCACGCGCGAGTTCTAGGCAAAGATGGTCTCCGCCTACCTCGAACTTGAACTCAAGGTCGATCGGTTGATGGCGTATGAGGTGCATCGACGCCTATCTCAGCTGAAGGGTCTGCTTACGCTTTATTATACTCTCGTGTATTTCTTTTATGGTTATCATCTTTGTTGGGTTAAAACACGCTTTGATTTATCTTACAAATTATATACAAGTGATTTCATTTTTTAGGATGTATTACCCATGTTGTTTAGAAAGGGTAATTTGGTCATTAGATGTCTTAGGATATCACACTCTCATTAGAGTGTCAAAGACCAGTCCAAAAAGAGTAAGAAATTCAGTTGAGTTAAACCTGCGTCGAATAGAAGTCGACGCAGCTTCGACTTCAAGTCGAAGTAACTTCGAATATAAGTAACATAAACTCAGACTAAAAGTCTAGGTCGACGCAACATCGAGATGCACTCGACCCGGAAGACAGAGTCAGTCGGAGCAGTATTAGAAGTCGACGCAGCTTGGACTTAAAATCAACGCAGAAGGAAGTGCTATGAGCTCAGGATTTTAACTCGACGGATATGTCGATAACTATTTGACGCAACGTCAACTGCAGAGAACATTTCTAATCAGATGAGGATTTCGTCGCAGCTTCAAGTAGAATTCAGAGGTGCGTCGATAAGAAGTCAAATGTATTCCACGCTACGTCGAATACAGACAGAATTATAAATTCCCCTTTATTCTTTTCTAAAAGTGATTTAGATCTTATACATGGAATAGTTTCATCTCTAACGGGTCGATTATATATATCCAAGAATGGAAAGAAAGACTACAGAGAGTCAAAAAGATTATTTCTGGAAGTTATTCTTAAAAGATTTAACGGGTCATCAAAATAGAAAGAGGATGTTATTATCTCATGGATTTTCCTATTAGGGATACAGCAGAAAAGGGAATGAATTTGAATTTGACTTTGACAGAAGAATAAGGGGACTCAGGAAGATTTACAAGCTAACTAATTCTATTATTCGTCTTCTTTCTTCCTGCTGGAGCACTCTCTCTCAGACACAAGAAATCTCTGTATAGAAAATAACAACAAAAAGGCTTCTTCTTCTTCTTCATCTGCTCTACAGCAAAAAGCCAACAGATTACAGTGATTCAGTGGATCAAGAAAAAACAGTCCTTGCAATTCTCTCTTCTAGAAAGGACTCATCTACTGGAATAGAGATCCACCTACTGAACACTAAGTGCCTTGAATCCTAAGTGATTGATGAATGAGGATTCATTCAGAAGAACTTGCTTCATCTTCTTCTTCTCTCTTCTACTCTTTCTATTCTTTATTGTAACCTGAGTAAAGATTTTTTAGAATCCCTCTCCAAGAGATTCAGTGGTTCATGAAGATCTTCTTATCAAAAGATCTTGAGTGGTTCTAAGAGTCTCCTTATCAAAAGACTCAGTCCTTGATTCTAAGAGTCTCCTTATCAAAAGACTCAGTGGTTCTAAGAGTATCCTTATAAAAAGACTCAGGCATTGGATAATGTATTCCTACCAAGGTGGTAGGAGAGTGGACTACCCATATTTTGGGGGAACATTATAGCTCTTATCTCATTGTGCTGTGATTTTCTGTGTTGTCCCACTCTTTTATTTCTGCACGCTGTGATTATTTTATTCTGGGTTGGAAGCTAAATGTATAGTGATTATGAGTATTTTATTGTGTATGCACATTATAATAGAAAAGTTTTTAAATCTCTATTCACTCCCCTAGAGAATACTCAGAGGTTTCACTGTGCACTTTCAATTGATATCAAAGGGAGGTTGATCATAAAGAGGTTAACACATTGATCAAAAGATCTTCTCACTTTAAATTTTATATTTTAAAATTATTTTTAGAAAATGAGTTTTAAGGACTATGCCTCCACCAGACCACCAGTGTGTAACCTGAATAAGTTTACACTCTGGAAAGCCAGAATAAAATTGTATATGAACTCTATTGATGAAGACATTTTTGATAGTGTTGGGAAAACTCCTTATGATTAACTTAACAAATTATCTATATGTGATTTTACCTCTTAGGTTATATTACCCACATTGTATAGTAAGGGTAAATTGGTCATTAGATGTCGTAGGATGTCTCACTCACCTTAGAGTGTCAAGGACAACTCAAGACAATCATAAAATTAGTTAAGATGAGACTTGCGTCGAATAAAAGTCGACGCAACTTCGACTTGATATCGACGCAACTCTGACTAGAAGTTTGAGCAACTTATTCAGCCGGTCAAAGTATAAAGTCAAGTCGACGCAACGTCGAAAGGAACTCGATGCAGAAGATAAAGCTTGTCGAAGCCATCCAAGAAGTCGACGCAACTTTGACTTCAACACGATGCAACTTCGACTTTAACACGACGCAGAAGTTACAACTCAAGTCCAAGTCTTCAAACTCGACGGATACGTCGATAAGGAATCGACATAACGTCGACATCCGAGTTCAGTCAAAGCTAAGAAAGAATTCAAGGCTACTTCGATAAGAACTCCGAGGTGCGTCGACATGAAGAATGATGAAGTCGACGCAGCATCGAATATAATCAGAAAAAGGAAGCTTTTTTTGCTGTCCTTTTGAGACCTTTTCAGAAGGACCACAAGGCTCAATGCAGTTTTCCAACGGCTTGTTTATTGCCAAGAATGGAATCAAGCTTTCCAGGACACAGCAAATCATTCTTGGAAGGTATTCAAAAGTGATGGGCAGGTCGAGAACAAAAGTAGAAAGAAAAATAAGTGGCAAGAAGGAGTTCCTTTTCAGGACAGCCCAAAAGAAGAAAGGTTTTTGAAAATCCATTCATACAGTATAAGTATGCAAAAAGAGAAGAGGAACACAAGAGAATTATCATATTCATTCTCATCTGTCAACAAGGGTCTTCTTCTTCCTCCTCAGAACTCTAAGACAGATAGAGTTTTCTCTTTGAGCACAAATCAATAACAGAGATGCTTCTTCTTCATCATCATATAACAGCTAGATTACAAGAAGCTTTCAGAGAAAAGGAACAAGCAAAACAACCCTTGCAAATATCTATATCATAAGCAAGGTTCATCATTGCAGATCCTGTGAAGGGCAGAAGCAGCAGAAGTGCTTCTGAAGAATTTTGAGAATAGAATTCTATTTTCCTCTTCTTACTTTCTTCTTACTTTTCCCTCCTACTGTAAAAGAGTTTTTATAATCCCTCTTCCAAAGGATTTAGTGGTTCAAGATCTTCTTATCAAAAGATCTTTGGTTCTAAGAGTCTCCTTATCAAAAGACTCAGTGGTTTAAGATCTCCTTATCAAAAGATCTCTGGTTCTAAGATTCTCCTTATCAAAAGACTCAGTAGGTTATGCAATCCTACCAGGGAGGTAGAAGAGAGGAGTACTCATATTTTGGGGAACCTCTATAAAATTCCTGTGTCTTTGCTTTGTGATTTTCTGTGTTGTCCATACTTATTTATTCTGTGTTTATTTTTAGCAAACTGAATTTAATTTATTCTGTCTTTGGTTTTGCTGAATGCATAATACTTAGTGTTTTATTGTGTGTGCACAAATATGATCGAAAATATTTTAAATCTCTATTCACCCCCTCTAGAGAATACTCAGAGGCACACTGTGCACTTTCAATTGGTATCAGAGGTAGGTTTATCATTAAAAGGTTAACACCTTGATCAAAAGATCTCCTCCTCTCATTTTTAATGTCATCATTACAGGTCCTCCAGTCCCAGTGAGAAAATATGCTACTGGGAAGATAACACAGACTGCAGTCCCCAGAGCTGAGTGGACAGATGCAGAGAAGAAGGTGAAGGCATGTGATGCCAAATCCATGAATATGCTGGTGTCAACCATGTCAGATGACATATTTCAAAAAGTTGCTGATTGCAACTCTGCCAAAGAAATATGGGAATCACTTTCCAGAATAGTTGAAGGCAGCTCTGATGAATGAAAGGACAAGAAGTCCATTCTCATATCCCAATATGAGAATTTTAAGAAAAAGGCTGATGAAAGCATGGCTGAAATGTATGGCAGGTTCAACTTTATCATAAATGAGTTGAGAGGACTTGACAAAGAAATTTCTCTGACATAAATTAATGACAAGCGTCTCATGTGCTTACCAAGCATATGAGACTCAAGAATCTGGGCTATCAGAGATTCTAGATGCGTCAAAGAACTATCAACAGATGCTCTGCTAGGGAAACTCAAGTCCTATGAGCTCCTACTAAAGAGCAGGGCTGAGTCAGAAGCTCGGGAGATAATCTCAACTCCTAAAGAGAGGACCCTTGCTCTAAAGACTGTTGAAGCAGAGCCCTCCACCTCCACCTCTGAAGAAGAGATGTTCAATCTCTTGGCTAAAAGATTCAAGAGATGGGTCGGGACAGAGGACTCCAGAAGAAAAGAGAGGAGTTCAAGCAAACCAAGGTATGATAAAACTTCTAAATAGGAAATTATATGCTTCTCTTGCAGAAAACCTGAACACTTTGCTACTGAATGTCCTGAAGAGGACAATAACAAAGGCAGCAAGAAGGAGCTCAAGAAGAAATCCTTCAGAGGGAAGGATAAGAAAAGAGGGAAATGTTTCATTGCTGAAACCTAGAGTGACTCAGAGTCTGAGTCAAGATCTTCCTCATCTGGCAGTGATGAGGAGTGTGGAACTAAAGAAGCCTGCTTAATGGCTCTAGAAGACTCTACTGATGAAAGTCAGGTACAATCTTTGATGACTTTGACTTTTCCTCAGAAGATTTTAAAGATTGCTTCAAAGAATTATGTCAAGATTATATTAATAGCCAAATGGAACTTAAAATAATCAGAACATAGCTAGAAGATCTTGGGAAAGATAACCTGTACTCAGTTAATTATGATCTGAGAGGTCAACTGTTTAATAAAGAAAAAGAAATGTACATATTAGTTAATGAAAATTCTAACTTAGAGAAAGAACTTACAAAGACAAAAGCCTTTGAGGACTCACTAAATGGAAGGAGTCAAAAGATTAAGGATATCTCACAAAATCAAGAGGTTTGATCATCTTGATCTAGAATCACAACCATCCACTAGCACACCAATCTCTAGCAAACGTGCTTGGTAAAATCCTACAACATTAATTAGGTCAAGTCTGAATCAGCCCAATGACAACCTAGAATCATATGAAGAACAAAATAACAACCCTAATAAACTCACTATATTCAATAGGGTAGACATTACCAGTCAAACATGGATTCTAGGTAAACACCCCTTAGAAAAGATAAATAAAAATTATAAAAATTTTAATATAAAGAATCATTCGTCGACTAGAACTCAACGCAATTTTAAAGGTGCATCGAATGCAACTCGACGGAGTTCAGCATATGCGTCGACATCAACTCGAAGCAAGTATGAGGGTGCGTCGAATTCTATTCGACACAACCAATATTCTACATCAAATTATTATCGGCGTAACTATGCAGACACGTCGAATTACACTCGACGCAACTCTAAAGATGCGTCGACTTCTTCTCGATGCATGCTTCCAACCAAAAATTTTCAAACTTCTAGATCTTTCACTACCTTTATTCCTAGATGTTTTTGTTGTTCTAATGTTGGGCATATTGCCAAACATTGCTGGCATAATAATACAACACTTCTTCACCTGAAGGGGTATGTTGAAAGACCATCTTATTCTTTCATTACTACATATGATGATAGAAGAAAGAGACCTCAATAAGTGAGGGTCTATGCTAATGTTTGATTTCATGTGCAGAAGGGAGACTGTTCAACCACAACCCAGCAGTGGTACCTGGACAGTGGATGCTCCATGCATATGACTGGAGCAAAAGAACAGTTGGAAAACTACAAGGCCAAGGAAGGGCCTAAGGTAATCTTTGGGAATTTCCACTCTGGTCAAACCAAAGGATAAGGCTTGCTCAGGATTGGGGAAGTCTCCTTCTCTAAGGTAGCTTATGTTGAAAGACTTCACCATAATCTAATTAGTATTAGTCAGCTATGTGATGGAGAATACAAAGTTGTATTCACCAAGTCTTTATGTCATATAGTTAGTTCAACAACTAACCAAATTGTACTGACCGGTCTTAGAAAATGTAAGGTATATGTTGTAGACTTTGAGTATATTAAGTCTGAAGTCTGCTTACTTAACTCCCAGCTAGAAAATAATGAGTTGTGGCATAGGAGACTTAGTCACCTGAACTTTAAGACCATAGCTAAATTATCTAAGCTTAACCTAGTAAGAGGCTTACCAACAGGAAACATTAAGAAAGACCATCACTGTAGAGCCTGCCAACTGGGAAAGCAGATCAAGTCATCATTCAAACCAATTGGTAAGAATGATTCCCCTAGAATCCTATATCTGTTGCACATAGACCTATTTGGTCCTGTGTCCACTCAAAGCTTAGCAGGAAAGTCCTACACATTAGTAATTGTAGATGATTTTTCTAGATTCAGCTGGGTGTTCTTTCTAAAAGCTAAGTCAGACACCTTCAATATCCTCTCAAGATTCATCAGACAAGTTCAATATGAATTCAACACTCAGATTGTTGTGATCAGAAGTGATCATGGTACCGAGTTTGAAAATCAGTTAATTTGTAGATTCTGTGAGGATGAGGGAATAAGACAAAGCTTTTCAGCTCCTAGAACCCCCAACAAAATGGGGTGTCTGAAAGGAAAAATAGAACCCTAATTGAATCAGGAAGAACATTATTAGATGAATCCAATTTGCCAAAGTCCTTTTAGGCTGAGGCAGTGAATACTGCCAACTATGTTCTGAATAGAAGTCTTATCCACAAGACTAAGTTGAAGACTCCCTGTGAGCTATTGAAAGGAAAGACACCTATAGTCACTTACTTCAGAATTTTTTGGTGTACTTGCTTCATCCTTAACAATGGGAAGAGTCATCTTGCCAAATTTGACAAGAAGGCTGATGATGGGATATTTTTGGGATATTCCTCATCAAGCAAGGCCTATAGGTGTTTTAATAAAGGCTCTCTTAAAATTGAAGAGTCCATGCATGTTGTGTTTGATGAAACTCACATGTTTTCCAAGGGGAAGGAAACTTCCACCAACATTGTTTTGTAGGAGGAAGACCAGCTTGTATATCAAGTTGAAAGGATCAGCATCATGGATCACTCATCAGAATGTCAAGGCAAAGGAAAGCAAAGGGTTGACACTGATTCAGATGAATACTCTGTAGAAGATGAAGAGGAACCTACAACACCTGAACCTCCTGCCATTGAGATCATTCTGGAGAATAAAGATGGTGCTCCTACTGTCAATGAGCAAGTGGATCTTCAGGAAGAAAAGAATCCCCTTAATAACTCAATAATAACAAGGATGATTCTAAAGGATCCTCCAACTCAAGTTATAAGAGATTTGACAGTAGGAGTCAAGACAAGGAATTAGCTCACACATGAAACAATGCTGTAGTGTTTCCTCTCACAATATGAGCCAACGAAATTTGAAGAAGCAGACAGTGACTCTCACTGGATAGCTCTAATGCAAGAAGAGTTGACCCAATTTGAGAGAAATAAGGTATGGACACTGGTTGAGAGACCAAGGAATTACCTAGTCATTGGAACTAAATGGGTATTCAAAAATAAGATGGACTCAACTGGAGTCATAGTAAGAAGCAAGGCCAGACTTGTGGCTCAAGGATACATGCAAGAAGAGGGGATTGACTTCAACCAGACTTTTGCTCCAGTAGCAAGGCTGGAAGCCATCAGAATGTTTCTTGCATATGCTGCACATATGACGATTAAAGTCTATCAGATAGATGTGAAGAGTGCATTCCTAAATGGAACTCTTCAGGAAGAAGTGTATGTGGAGCATCCCTCAGGTTTTATCAATCCATATTTTCCTTCCTTTGTATATTGGTTAGATAAAGCATTGTATGGCCTCAAGCAAGCTCCAAGAGCTTGGTATGAGACCATATTCACCTTCCTTCTGGAACACTCCTTTGAAAGAGGGAAAGTGGATAAAACACTCTTCACAAGAGCACATAAGAATCATCTTTTACTACTACAGATTGTAAGACCCCCCTCCCCCTTTCTAGGAGGGTTACACGGGTCTTACGCCCAGAACCGCCGCCTTACGGATGACACCAACACATGGGTTAGTCGCCACCGCAAGACGCCAATTCTGCCGGCTATTACGATCAGTTAGCTTTAGGCCAATAGAGAAAAGAAAGACAATAGAATAAACTAAGTCCACATCACAGCTTTATAAATGAAAAGAACATAGTCCAACACAGAGCACAAATAGAGAGAAGGGCTTATGCCCAATACATGTCAAAATATAATAAATAACTCTCTCTCTCACAACACAACATGCGGAAGCTAAACACTCATCTCTCTCAGCACCTGTCTTGTAGCAGTAGTAATGCGCGGCACCTGCTCCTCAATTCCTGTCTCCTCTTCCAGCTGGGGCTCCATCTCCTCAATCACCTACGGTCACAACTGACTGTTAGTCATAAAGACTAAGCTGATTTTGTCCCTGCCTCCCCCCGCCTCCCCTAGGCACCGAGCGGGGAGGAAGAAGTGGAGGACAACAAAGTGGAGTAAACAAAAGCAGGTGACAGGGAAATCTAGCTAGCAAGTATATATATAGGCAAGCACTACTCTAGCAGTATAAACAAGTAAGAGAGCAGTAAAGAGCAGTAAAGGAAGTAAATAGTAAAGCAGTGCGCGCAAGTATAACAAGCAAATAAATAAATTCTACACTACCATCACATGAGTACCTTAACTTATATGAATGCCCATACAAACTTATAAGTTAAGGTTTTCAGAAATATAACTTATCATATAAAAGAGCCCATACTAATTTATACGATAAGAGTCTGCAATTATGTTCTAGGTTTATGTATGATATGATATGCATGCTATGTTATGATTCATACAAGTGCAACTCACGCACACGACTCTGTGATCACAAATCTTTAGTTCCCAATTTTTGGAGCTAGCATCACTCTCTGGTACCACCTTTGTGGCTACAGCAGCAGTGGAGCGGGCAACTTCACTTCCTAGGCGGGTATACACACTACCAGGCCTAGACCCTTCGTACGCCTCTGTACACATCCTAGGTGTACTCTAGAGTCTTGCGTACTCTTTGTTGATAACCATTAGTCTTTGAGGTCAGGTGTGCGTTTTCGGGGATCGTCCTCCAGACCGCAGTATAAACAACCTACTGGCCCCTCAAACCCTCACACCCACCTAAGTCAACGTACTACCGTCGGTGTGACGACCGGTCCAGTACCGAAGACCCGCCACTAATTTGTTCTTATGCACATGCAATTTATCACCACCCGAGCCTCCAGCTCGCAGGACTAACCCGTCCTGATATACAACCTCCCATCCCTTAACTCAGGATGAAGTTTACCATATCTCTTATTCATTTAGTTAGACTAATCTTCTCTAATTATTGAATACTTAGAAGTTTAGGGTGAGTCCTGGACTTCCTGAGGTTTACCCGGTGAAGGGCTCGCAGCGGTACTAGGGAATGCAATGGGCTGAAACTCAAATCCTCATTCCAAGACAATTACTTTTATTGGTGGCTACCCTATTGTAAAACCCACTCTACTTATTACTCTTTATAACCTAGGTGCTTTATGACTCATCCTTCGCCTTAACCCTAATCCAACGTTCTCTTGAACGGTGCTTGACACTTAAGGTCTCCCATCCTATGAGTGGTGTATATCTGGTGTAGGTTATAACACGATCCTTCTGATTTCCTATGCGGCCATGCTGGTCAAATCTCCATATTAAGCTTCTACTATCCGCAGGCCATGATGAAATTTGAACTAGGTTTGATCCCGATGATGCTCTCCTATCAATGCCATGTCCATGTGAGTTCCAACTTTTACCATAGGTTCAAAACGGAGGATTTAGGGTTTGACCATAATTTTGATATACTCCATGTTGATTTGACCTCAATTTCTATTTATCATAAAAAGGTGACCGAATGACTTTACACTGCAAGTACTAGATTTTATCTTCCAAAAATTATGGGAAAAATACAGTGACATTATAATGATATGAAAATACTAATTCCAGAGTTCCATAATTTTCCAGCAGATTAAAACCTTTAATTTCTATTTATCTTAAAAAGGGTGACAAAATGACTTTACACTACAAGTACTAGATTTTGTCTTCCAAAAATTCTGGGAAAAATAGACTGGCATTATATTGATATGAAAACACTAATTCCAGAGTTCCATAATTTCCCAGCAGATTAAAACCTTTAAATTCTATTCATCTTGAAAAGGGTGACAAAATGACTTTACACTACAAGTACTAGATTTTGTCTTCCAAAAATTCTGGGAAAAATACAGTGGCATTATATTGATATGAAAACACTAATTCCATAATTCCATAATTTTCCAGCAAAAAATCACCATAAATATCTCACAAATTAGAAAGGGTGATAAACTGAATAAATGAAGTTTCTCCCAAAAATACTATCTCCAAAATTCTAACAAAATTCACAGAGATTTGAAATGACATAACAAATGATTCTCCAGAGTTTCATAATTTATTTCCAAGTTCCAATCATGAACATTTCATAAATACACAAGTGTGACATATGACAAAATGATCAAAATCATGAGTTTCTTGATGCTAGAAGTCCTAAGAATTTCTAGGGTGATGCATTATACCATAATTAGGGTGTGTACAAAATTTCAGAGGCTAACTTTAAGCCATTTGGGCTAAATACACAAAATATCATTTTGCTATTGGCACACCCATTCTCTTTTAGGTAGAGACATGCAATGGGAATCTACCTTACCTACAGAGATCCATTTGGTCTCAAATTTTAACCACAGCCTACACCTGACTAGATAAGAGTGACAACCAAATTTGGGGTCAATTGGAGTTATATTCTTCCATAAATGTCATTTATTTGGATTTACATATTTTGAATAAAACCTTAGAAAAATGATTTCCTAAAAATCTGATTTTTGGGTGCAAGTTAGATGTTGGGCTCATGCATGCATGACCAAAATTTCAAGTCAATCAGATCTATATTTTAGGATATATACACAAACTAATTTTTTATTTCCATTTTGACCAGCCTCACTAAAGTGAGTGATGTGAGTCCTACAGTGATCCAAATGGTTTGATTTAACTTTCAAACGAAAGTAGACATCAAGATCTGTAATAGTTATCTCAGACAACTTTTCCTAAAAAGGCTTCTAAGGGCCTCAAATTCCAGCATGCATATTCATATGAAAGTGTGACAAAATCATTTAATTGAATTAATGTGGTCTGCATATGGCAGATCAGCCTAAACCCGATGGCCTTCCTTCATCTTCTACCTCTAGACAACGGCTGTGATCTGCCCGACCTGTGCCACCTTCCACCTCTATTTCCCGGCCATCCACGACCCACCACTGCCGGCCACCACCTCCGTTGAGGTGGTGGCTAACGCCAGGCGACGACACGGTCGTCGGAGACAGCCTCTCCGGTGATCCCGAGCAAGGAGAAAAAGCTCGGAAATCCTCCCTTTCCTCACATGGGATCGAGCTCGTTTGAGCCTGATATCACTCCTAATGTGATCTAGATACTAGCATGAAGGGAGGGGGGAGAAACCAACCTGTAAGAGGGCTTGAAGGCGAGTATTGGGCGGTGCGACATGGTGACGGCGAGTTCCGGCAATCCTGCTCAATTCCTTGATCCTCCAGCAAAAGCTCCACTCCATGTGGCTATTCCGACTGCTTGGGCATCTCTGAAGCTGATGGTGGACTCGAATGAAGGAGAGGAGGGCTCTAAGTGCAAGCCCCACTAAAGCATGGCTCGACCAAGCTTTTGTTGTTCCTCCGAGCTGCCAAGTGGCACTCAGTCAGCATAAAATGGCTGGGAATTGATGTGGGGGCTCAGGGAAGGCTTTGGGCAGAGGAATGGAGTGCCAAGTGGCCTCCATTCCTCAAATTCCTCTTGTTCTCTAATGGAATTTGGGGAAAATTCCATGCTTACCCCTTTGCATGTTGGAAATAGGGGGCAAGGCTGGTCATTAGGTACTTGGGCCTCAGAATGGGCTTTGGATCAAGGTTTTAGGCTGTCTAAGTAGCTAGAACTTAAGGCACAGAATAAGTTTCTGCGTTCGACGAACTCTAATCTGCGTTCGATGAATTCCATCCTGAGTTCGACGAACGGTGAGCTTCAGTTCGACGAAATAGACAGCCTTTAGTTTATTTCTCTGTTCGATGCTCTCCAATCTGCGTTCGACGAACTCCATCCTGAGTTCGACGAACGGCGAGCTTCTGTTCGATGAAATAGACAGTCTTTAGTTTATCTCTTGATGTCGACGAACTTCAACTTGAGTTCGACGAACTAAGTTCTGCACTCGACGAACAAGTAGCAGATGCTAAGTTCGACGAACTCCAATCTGCGTTCGACGAACTCCATACTGGGTTCGACGAATGCGTGTTTCAGTTCAACGAATTCAATTCTCCTGTCAGTTTATCAGATTATATCTCAGTTCGACGAACTCTCAACTCAACTCGATGAATTTTCTAGACAGCTTGTCTATTTCAGAAAGATCCGTGGTTTTAATTGGTACCAGAACTTTCAGCTTGACTTGGATCCTATGGTAGGCCACATGTGAGTTCATTCAACTCAATGTGTCCTAAGGTCACTACTTAGCCCAAACTCACATCACTCACCACTTTTCTCACCCTAGTTGAAGTTAAGGGGGTCTAGTAGGAAATAGGATGTTACACAGATATATATAGATGACATTATATTTGGGTCAACAGATCAAACACTATGCAAAAGGTTTGCCCACCTAATGCAGTCTAGATTTAAAATGAGTACCATGGGGGAATTATCCTATTTCTTAAGACTTCAAGTAAGGCAGAATGAAGATGGTATTTTCATATCCCAATCCATGTATACCAGAGAACTTATCAAGAGGTTTGGGATGGAAAATGCCTCTGTCAAGAAAACCCCCATGACTACAAATGTTGTTTTGGATATAGATGAAAAAAGTAAGTCATTTGACCAGAAGACTTACAGAGCATCCATTGGCTCTCTTCTCTACCTGACAGCTAGAAGACCAAATATAATGTTTGCTACATGTATATGTGTTAGGTTCCAGGTTGACCCTAAAGAATCTCACATGAGTTCAGTAAAAAGAAAACTTCGATATCTGAACGGTACACCTGAACTTGGCTTGTGGTATCCAGCAGATTCTGGATTTGACTTAGTTGGTTATTCAGATGCAGACTATGCTGGATGTAGGCTGGATAGAAAAAGCGCCTCAGGAACATGTCAATTCCTGGGTGCTAGACTAATTTCCTGGTTTAGCAAGAAGCAAACCTCAGTCTCCTTTTCTACAGCTGAAGCTGAGTATATAGTTGCAGGAAGCTGCTTCTCCCAAATACAATGGATGCAAAATCAGTTGTTAGACTACAACTTTTCTCTTATCAATTCCATAATATTTTGTGACAGCTCTAGTGCTATTTTTATAGCTTCCAATCCTGTTCTCCACAGTAGAACTAAGCACATAGAGATAAGGCACCACTTTCTCAGGGACAATGTTGAGAAGGGTAAGATCAACCTTCAATACATTTTCACTGATATTCAAAGGACTGACATCTTCACTAAGCCACTTGATGAAAGTAAGCACAAGTTCATCATCAATGCACTGGGAATGCTTGATGGGGATCTCTAGGTCACCTTTATTATGTATTCAAACCTCTTTTTCATAAAAAGGTATTGCTGGGAAAAACAACAAAAAATTTAAGAAAATATAACTGTTTCATTCAGAGCTGCGTCGAATACAAATCGACGCACTGTCGATTTCTACTCGACGTTTGCTCCGAGAGCCGACCAGGATAGTTCCCTCGAATAGCACTCGACGCAGCGTCAAATACATATCGACGTTTGCGACGACATCATAGTTGCTGACTATTTTTGAAGCCCCGTCGATTTCTACTCGACGTTACGTCAACATCATACAGCGCGTGCAGAAATTATCGACATGTTTTGGCGTGATGCATCCACCTCTTGTCGACGCTGCTTCGAATAAAACCCTAAGTTGCGACGAATCATCTTCTTTTTTAAGCACCTTAGGCGTCGAATATATTGTGCTTTCGAAATCTCTCCTGGTCGCTCTCTTCTTTTTCCTCTCTACTTCTCTCCTTCTATTTCAGTGCAGGTACTCAAAGGACATCAATGGCGTCTCCAAATCAACGAGATATTGCAGAAGTAGTGGACCTAGCTCTCAAAACTTTGCTGCCTCGATTCAGTGCTCTCTACCTGGACTTTTCAGACAAATGCTACCGAAATTTATATGCTCAACACAGAAGGGTGCAAGACTTAACTGCTCAGATAAAGGCGATTGATACATAAATTAGATCGTCAGTATTGCCTGTTGATGCATTTATATCGTTTTTCAATGATATAAAGCAGGGGGAGAAGTGTACCAGCAGGCCCAGGAAACCTCAAGATTCAATATACATGATGTTTCTTCCCTCTCCCTATGTATCTAAAGGAGAGCCTTCCATCACCTCAGATTTTCTTGAATTCCTAGCTGCTTCCTCTCCTCCAAGAACTCTGCCCTTAACACAGGGGGAGTCATCAACACATGGGGAGAAGGAACTATTCTCAGATGACATTGGTTACCTAAAAAGTGTGCAAGAACAATCTGAGTTCACTGAATCATTCATCCCTGAGACACAAGGGTTCTGGACCTACTCTGCAGAATCAACAACAGCATCATCCCCAGTCAAGTGTGATGACATGCTCCCTAAATCTGGCCCATCATCTCCACCACTAGCTCAGCTCCCTCCTAATCGTGCTCCTGCATCTACAACAACATAAGCTTAACTTCTTCCTGCTCCCACCCCAGCAAGCATTCCAATAATTCCAGTACCTGTCTTCAGAGGAAGAGGGCAGGGAAGAAACTTCAGAGGAGGAGATAGAAGAGGAAGAGCATATGGAAGGGATATACCTATCTGGGAAAGGTATACAAAGGAGCAAAGAAAACAGTTCAAGAAGAACAGATCATACTACAAAACTTATGAGAAGGTTGATCTCTCTGAAGACACATTCAAGTCATATGTTGATCCAGAGCCTTAAAAAGCCCTAGATGAAATTAGAGAAAGAGATAAATATGAGTTTGAAGCCTCTTAAAGAGAGTATGAAGAAAAGAGAAAGTCATTCATTGCAAGGCCGCAGAAGGGTAAAGATGTTGTGGAAGAAGAACAAATCAATGAGGCAATCCAAATTCCAAGCACACTCTTTGATGCTAAAAAGTATGCTGCAGCATTTCCTCAAGCAAAACTCCCTGAAAATAAAGGGCAACTTCACAAAGGAGGTCTTGGTTGTGATCTGGATGAAGCAGAACAGCCACTCCTAAAGAAAAGGAAGATTGTATTCAAGTCAACTCCAAACTCTGGTAATCAACAAGCAACATTCAGTATACCAGACCCTGATGCTGAAGAGCTAGATCTGGAAGAAATCAACTGTATGACTGCTAAAATCTTTGGCATGGGTCTCAAGATAAATGATATTTATCCTGAAGCTGAAGCTGATCTCGAGAAGCTATTCAAGGGATATGAAAGAATTCAACAGAATCAAGAAAAGACCACTTCAGCAAATTTCAAATATGTGGAGAGGAAATTCAAAAAAGCTTATGAGGCCTTATCAATTTTTCTCAAAAAGAAGAAGCAAATCATGACTTGGGTAATTAATTATGATAAACATTTATTATATCAATCAGATGTTTCTCAGTCTATTATATCTTTTTGTTTGATGGTATTTGAAATTATATCAAATTATGTGTAAAATAACTTTAAACAAACTGTAAAATTTGTTAAAATAAATAAGAGGAGATTGTTGGGAAAAACTCATTATGATTTAACTTAACAAATTATCTATAGGTGATTTTACCTCTTAGGTTATATTACCCACATTGTACAGTAAGGGTAAACTGGTCATTAAATGTCTTAGGATGTCACACTCACCTTAGAGTGTCAAGGCCAAGTCAAGACAATCATAAAATATGTTAAGATAAGACTTGCGTCGAATTAAAGTTGACGCAACTTCGAGTTGATATCGAAGTAACTCTGACTAGAAGTCGGAGCAACTTATTCAGCCTGTCGAAGTATAAAGTAAGTCGACGCAACGTCGAAAGGAACTCGACGCAGAAGATAGAGCTTGTCGAAGCCATCCAAGAAGTTGACGCAACTTCGACTTCAAATCGACGCAACTTCGACTTCAACACGACGCAGAAGTTACAGCTCAAGTCCAAGTCTTCAAACTCAACGTATACGTCGATAAGGAATCCACGTAACGTCGACATCTGAGTTCAGTCAAAGCTAATAAGGAATTCAAGGCTACTTTGATAAGAACTCAGAGGTGTCGACATGAAGAATGATGAAGTCGACGCAGCGTCGAATACAATGAGAAAAAGGAAGCTTTTTTGCTGTCCTTTTGAGACCTTTTTAGAAAGACCGCAATGCTCAAGGTAGTTTTCCAACGGCTCGTTTATTGCCAAAAATGGAATGAAGCTTTCCAGGACACAACAAATCATTCTTAGAAGGTATTCAAAAGTGATGGACGGGTCGAGAACAAAAGTAGAAAGAAAAATAAGTGGCAAAGAGGAGTTCCTTTTCAGGATAGCCCAAAAGAAGAAAGGTTTTTGAAATTCCAATCATACAACATAAGTATGCAAAAAAAGAAGAGGAACACACGAGAATTATCATATTCATTCTCATCTGTCGACAAGGATCTTCTTCTTCTTCCTGCTCAAAACTCTAAGATAGATAGAGTTTTCTATTTGAGCACAAATCAATAACATAGCTGCTTCTTCATCATCATATAGCAGCTAGATTACCAGAAGCTTTCAGAGAAAAGGATCAAGCAAAACAACCCTTGCAAACATCTATATCATAAGCAAGGGTTCATTATTCTAGATCCTGTGAAAGGCAGAAGCAGCAGAAGTGCTTCTGAAGAATTATGAGAACAGAATTCTATTTTCCTCTTCTTACTTTCTTCTTACTTTTCCCTCCTACTGTAAAAGAGTTTTTAGAATCCCTCTTCCAAAGGATTCAGTGGTTCAAGATCTCCTTATCAAAAGATCTTTGGTTCTAAGAGTCTCCTTATCAAAAGACTCAGTGGTTCAAGATCTCTTTATCAAAAGATCTTTGGTTCTAAAAGTCTCCTTATCAAAAGACTCGGGAACAGGTTGTGCAATCCTACCAGGGATGTAGAAGAGAGGCGTACCCAAATTTAAGGAACCTCTATAAAATTCCTGTGTCTTTGCTTTGTGATTTTCTGTGTTGTCCCTACTTATTTATTCTGTGTTTATTTTCAGCAAACTGAATTTAATTTATTCTGTCTTTGATTTTGCTGAATGCATAATACTTAGTATTTTATTGTGTGTGACAAATAGGATATAAAATAATTTAAATCTCCATTCACCCCCCTCTAGAGAATACTCAGAGGCACATTGTGCACTTTCAGATGTCATTATTTCAGGTCCCCCAGCACCAGTCAGAAAAGATGCTAGTGGGTCTGTGACACAGGAAACTGTGCCTAGAGCTGAATAGACGGATGCTGAAAAGAAGCAGAAGGCATGTGATGCCAAGGCCATGAACATTTTGGTCTCTACAATGTCTGATGACATTTTCCAGAAGGTGGTTGACTGCAACTTAGCCAAAGGAATCTGGGAATCCCCATCCAGATTGGTTGAGGGAAGTTCAGATGAAAGAAAGGACAGAAAGTCCCTTCTCATATCCCAATATGAGAACTTCCAAAAGAAATCTGTAGAGAATGTGGTGGAGATGTATGAAAGATTTAGCATCATTATAAATGAGCTGAAAGTACTGGATAAGGAGATATATTTAACATAGATAAATGACAAGCTCCTCATATGCTTCCCAAGCACATGGGACTCAAGGATCCGGGCTATTAGAGAGTTCAGATGTCATAGAGAAATCTCTACTGATGCTCTACTGGAAAGCTCAAGTCCTATGAGCTCCTATTGAAGAGCAGGGCTGAGACAGAAGCTAAGAAGATAGTCTCAGTTCCTAAAGAAAGGAGTATTGCTCTGAAGCCTGTTGAAGGAGTCTTCCACATCTGAAGAAGAAATTTTCAATCTCTTAGCCAAAAGATTCAGAAAATGGGTCAAAACAGAAGACTCCAGGAGAAAGGATAGGAGCTCAAGCAAACCCAGATTTGACAAGACTCCGAAGCAGGAAATTATCTATTTTGCCTGCAGAAATCCAGGGCATATTGCCCCTGAATATCTTGAAGAATAAAGGGACAAAAGTAGCAACAAGAATGAGCACAAGAAGAAGTCTTTCAGAAAGAAGGATAAAAAGAAGGGAAAAGGTTTCATTGCTGAAACTTTGAGTGACTCAAAAACTGAGTCAAGCTCCTCTTCATCTGAAAGTGATGAAGAATCTGCTGCAGAAGAAGCTTCCCTAATGGCCTTGGAAGATTCCTCTGAGGAAGATCAGGTATCACTCTTTAATGACTTTGATTTTACTTCAGAAGAATATAAAATTTTTAAAGGAATTTTGCAATGATTATCTTAAGGTTCAAAAAGAAATAAAAACAGTTAGAGAAGAATTAGAAGATTTTAAGAAACATGAATTATATTCAGTAAATTATGATTTGAGAAATCAGATCAATAAAAAGAAATAGAACTAACTAACTTAACTAATGAAAATTCAACTTTAAAAGAAGAGCTTACAAAGGCAAAAGCCTTTGAGGACTCACTTAATTGGAAGAGTCAAAAGCTCAAAGATATTACACAAAATCTTTATATAAGGTTTAAGCACGTAGCTTTAGAAGCAGATCCATCCACCAGCATAGTAATCCCTAGCAAACCTGCCAGGGAAAATCATGTAGTGTTCATTAGATCTAGTGAGAATCAATCCAATAATCACTTAGAATCTAGTAAAGAATCTAGTAACAACCCTAATAAGATCACTAGATTCAATAAGGCAATTAGTACTAATCAACAAGGAATTCTAGGTAAGCATCCCTTAGAAAAATCAACCAAAAACTATCAAATTACTAATAAAAGGAATTATGCGTCGAATAGAACTCAACACACTTTTAAAGATGCGTCGAATACAACTCAACGGAGCCCTGCATATGCTTCGACATCAATTCGAAGCAGGTATGAAGGTGCGTCGAATTACACTCGACGCAACCACTACACTGCATCGACTTCTTATCGACGTAACTATGCAGACACGTCGAATTACACTCGACGCAACTCTAGAATTGCGTCAAATTCTTCCCGCCGTATGTTTCCAGTAAACAATTATAAAACATATAGACCTATTTCTCCTACTTCTCATTATGCTTCAAGATGCTTTTGTTATTCCAAAATTGGGCACAAGGCCAAACACTGCTGGCATAATAAACCAGCACTTCTACAACTAAAGGGTTACCCTAAAAGACCAACATATTCTTTCATGACCCCATATGATGCTAGAAGGAAGGGACCCCAACAAGTGAGGGTCTATACTAATGTTTGAATTTATGTGCAGAAAGGAGGTTGTTCTACCACTAACCAGCAGTGGTACCTGGACAGTGGATGCTCCATGCATATGACTGGATCAAAAGAGGTGCTTGAAAACTACAAGACCAAGGAAGGCCCTAAGGTAATTTTTGGTAACTCCCACTCTGGACAGACCAGAGGATATGGTGTGCTCAGAGTTGGACAAATCTCTTTCTCTAAGGTAGGTTATGTTGAAGGACTTCAACATAACCTCATTAGTATTAGTCAATTATATGATGGTGAATACAAAGTTGTATTCACTAAGTCCTTGTGTCATATAGTTAGTTCAACAACTAATCAAATAGTTTTAACAGGACTTAGAAAAGGTAAGGTATATGTAGTAGACTTTGACTACACTAAATCTGAAATTTGCCTGTTTATTTCAAACTTAGAAATAATGAGTTATGACATAGGAGACTAAGTCGTTTAAATTTTAAAAAATAGCTAAACTATCCAAACATAACTTAGTAAGAGGCCTGCCAATTGGTAAGTTTAAGAAAGACCATCCCTATAGAGCTTATCAATTATGAAAACAAACCAAATTATCATTCAAACCAATTGGTAAGAATGATTCTCCTAGACCCCTTTACCTGTTGCACATGGATCTATTTAGTCCTATCTCCACTCAAAGCTCAGCAGGAAAGTCTTATACATTAGTCATTATAGATGACTTTTCTAGATTCAGCTGAGTGTTCTTTCTAAGAGCTAAGTCAAAAACCTTTAAGATCCTCTCAAGATTCATTAGGCAGATTCAATATGAATTCAATACTCAAGTTGCTGTGATCAGAAGTGATCATGGTACTGAGTTTAAAAATCAGTTATTTTGTAGATTCTGTGAGGATGAATGGATAAGACAAAGCTTTTCAGCTCCTAGAACCTCCCAAACAAAAATGAGGTGGCTGAAAGGAAAAAATAGAACTCTAATTGAATCAGGAAGGACATTATTAGCTGAATCCAATTTGCCAAAGTCCTTCTGGGCTGAGATAGTGAATACAGCTAACTATGTTCTGAATAGAAGTCTCATCCACAAAGCTAAGTTAAAGACTCCTTATGAGTTGTTGAAGGGAAAGACACCTATTGTCACATACTTTAGAATCTTTGGGTGTACTTATTTCATTTTGAATAATGGAAAGAGCCAACTTGTCAAATTTGACAAGAAGGCTGATGATGGAATATTTTTGGGATACTCCTCATCAAGCAAGGCCTATAGGTGTTATAATAAGAGCTATCTCAAAATTGAGGAGTCAATGCATGTAGTGTTTGATGAGACTAACATGTTCTACAAGGGGAAGAAAACTTCCACCAATGTCATCTTGCAGGAAGAAGGCCAGCTGGCTGATCAAGTTGAAAGAATCAGCATCACAGATTACCCAGCAGATTGCCAAGACAAAGGGAAACAACCAACTAATAATGAGTCAGATGAAGACTCTTCTTTAGATGATAATGACATTCAGACACTTGTTGAGGTAGATACAGAAACTATTCTAGAAAATGAAAATGGTGTACCCACCATCACTGAAGAAGATGAGATACATAAGGATATCAATCCACTGAACAACTTAACAAGAAATAGGATGACCCTCAAGGATCATGTTGGGTATATTGCCCTCAATAGTACCTTGATTTGAAGAGGCATCACTCTCAATGCTAAGGACATATTGTATTTGATGAGCTATACTTGTGTAAGATATACAAGTGCATGTGACTCAAAAGGAAGGGCCAAACATGCCCTTAGATGTGGAGAAATCATCTTCCAAAAGATGAAGTTTTGTCTCAGCCGAACCGCTGAGACGAGGGGGGAAAAACCGCTGAGATGAGGAGCCGTCTCAGCGTATCCGCTGAGAAGAAGGTGCCTCCGCTGAGAAGTTCATTATACGCTGAGAATCAGCTTGGTCGTCGAACTGGGCTCGACATTCGTCGAACGCTGTACGCCGTTCATCGACCGCTGAGACGAGGTCGAAGCAAAAACCGCTGAGACGAGATCAAAGCTGAAGCCGATGAGAAGACACACTAGGCAAGATCGTCGAACGCTGAACGCCGTTCGACAAACGCTGAGACGAGGAGCCATCTCAGCGGAGCCGCTGAGAAGACACACAAGGCAAGTTTGTCGAGCGCTGAGCTGGCAAGATCGTCGAACACAGGGGACAGCTGGTTCGTCAAACGCAGAGTGTTCCACGTTCATCGAGCGTAGTCCTTCTCTACGGAAAAGTAGGGCGGCGAGATCTGCGGCTAGAACTAGTTGCAGAAAAGCTGTGTGTGGTGCACCAGCTTCTCCCATACCTCTCAGTAGATCAGCTAAGAGCCGTTGAAGATTAGAGATGTATAAAAGGAAGAGTTAGGGAACCTTTGAAACTCTCGGCAATGTGCGGAAGAGATCAACTGTTACATTGACGGCTGAAGCTCGCGTCTTCTTCCTCCTGCTCACTAAACAATAAGAAGAAGAAAACAGAGAAAGAAAGTTAGCTCCTCTGCAAGAAGGAGCAATGTGATCTTCCATCACTCTGTCGAAGAGGAAGATCAAGTTAGTTGTTGTAATCAACATCTTCAGCAACTGGAAGCATAGTCAGTGCAGGATCTACATGAGAGTACCTCTACTGTAGAATAAATTTCTAAATAATTTATCTGTAGGGCATCTTGCCTGAGCTGTAAGACCATTTGGTCTGAGTTTGTAGGAACCTGAGGGTTCTGAGTTGTAGGGCTGAAGGCCTGAGTGTAGGATCTGGAGCAGATCTGAGGTAGGGCTTAACAGCCTGTGGTAGGACCAGGAGCTGGTCTGAGCTGTAGGAGGAGGAGTCCTCTGAGTGGTAGGACCTGGGAGAGGTCTGAGTTGTAGGACATTATTGTCTGAGCTGTAGGAGGTGTTATCCTCTGAGTTTGTAGGGCAGCTGTGCCTGAGGTAGGAGCTGGTGATAGCTCTGAGTTGTAGGGACTTGTGTCCTAAGGTAGGATCATTCTTGATCTGAGAAGTTCTGAGGAACTTGTGTTGTAAGCTCTTTGAGCCGAGTTTAGAGAAGTTGGCCCTGTCTAACACACTGTTAGAAGGGTGGAAGGGGAAAGTGGATTACCCATAGACACACTGTCTTTGGGGAACCACTATAAATTATTGTGTACTTTCTGTGTTTGCTGATTTGCTTGAACCAACTCTGAAAACAGCTAAAGCTAATCATAAAAATTTAAATGACCTATTCACCCCCCCCCCCTCTAGGTGACTTAGACTTCAAACCTTATATTCTTTCACATCATCCTCCAACTCAACTTATATGAGATATAACAGTGGGAGTGAAGACAAGGAACCATATCACAAATGAAACCATGTTGTAGTGCTTTCTTTCACAGTATGAGCCCAAGAAGTTTGAAGAAGCAGATAGTGATCCTCACTGGATTGCTGTCATGTAAGAGGAACTTGCACAATTTGAAAGAAGCAAAATCAGGCCTCTAGTTGAAAGACCAAGAAATTACCCAATCATAGGAACAAAGTGGGTATATAAAAATAAGATGGACTTAAATGGAGTATAGTCAGGAACAAAGCAAGACTTATTGCTCAAGGATACATGCAAGAAGAGGGTATTGACTACAACCAGACATTTGCTCCAGTAGCTAGACTAGAAGAAATCAGAATGTTCTTTGCCTATGCTGCACATATGAAGACCAAGGTATATCAAATGGATGTGAAGAGTGCTTTACTAAATGGAACTCTTCAGGAAGAAGTCTATGTGGAGCTGCCCTTAGGTTTTGTCAATCCATCTCATCCTTCTTTTGTTTATAGTTAGACAAAGCACTGTATGATCTCAAGCAAGCTCCAAGTGCTTGGTATGAGACTTTATCCACCTTCGTCCTAGAATACTCTTTTGTGAGAGGTAAGGTGGATAAAACACTTTTCACAAGAGCACATAAAAATCAGCTACTTCTAATACAGATATACGTAGATGATATAATATTTGGGTCAACAGACCAAAGACTTTGCAAAAGGTTTGCTGACATAATGCTTTCTAAATTTGAAATGAGTAGCATGGGGGAACTGTCATACTTTCTTGGCCTTCAAGTTAAGCAAAATGCAGATGACATTTTTATCTCCCAATCTAAGTATACCAAAGAACTTATCAAGAGGTTTGGAATGGAAAATGTCTCTGTCATGAAAACCCCCATGGCTACCAATATTGTATTGGATTGAGATGAAAAGGGTAAATATTTTGATCAAAAGACTTACAGAGCAGCCATTGGCTCACTTCTTTACCTTACAACTAGTATACCAGATATCATGTTTGCTACATGCATATGTGCTAGATTCCAGTTGATCCCAAAGAATCCCACATGAGTTCTGTAAAAAGAATACTCAGATATCTAAAGGGTACACCTGAACTTAGCTTGTGGTATCCCACATAATCTGGATTTGATTTAGTAGTCTATTCAGATGCAGATTATACTGGATGGGGGCTTGATAGAAAGAGCACCTCAGGAACCGGTCAATTCCTGGGTGCTATATTAATTTCCTAGTTTAGCAAGAAGCAAACCTCGGTCTCTACTTCTACAACTGAAGCTGAGTATGTAGCTGCGGGAAGTTGCTACTCACAAATATTGTGGATGCGGAATTAGTTGTTAGATTACAACTTTAGTCTTGAGAACTCCACAATATTCGGTGACAGGTCTAGTGTTATTTCTATAGCTTCCAATCCAGTTCTTCACGGCAGAACTAAGCACATAGAGATACGACACCACTTTCTCAGGGATAATGTAGAGAAGGGTAAGATTAATCTTCAATACATTTCCACTTATAATCAAAGGGCTGACATCTTCCCTAAGCCACTTGATGAAAGCAAACACAATTTCTTCATCAATGCATTGGGAATGCTTGATGGAGCTCTTTAGGACACACTTATTATTATGTAATAAGATCTATTTTCCATATAAAGTTATTGCTGGGAAAAACAGCAAAATTTTTGACAAAAATATAACTATTTAATCAGAGTTGCGTCGAATACAAATCGACGCATCGTCGATTTCTACTTGACAACAGCTTCGAGAGCTGTCTGGGATAGATCCTTCGAATGGAACTCGACGCTGCGTCGAATTCTACTCGATGCCTACGTCTACATAAAGGCACTGCTTTCATTCGAAGCCACGACGACTTCTAATCGACGCTATGTCGACTTCTCACAGCGCTCGCAGACTTGATTTCTAGAAGCTACTTCGACATGTTTTGGCGTGTTGACTTCATTTCTTTTCGACGTTGCTTCGAATGAAACCCTAAGTTACGACGATTCGCCTTCTCAAAGAAATATAGTCGTTAGACTTTCTTATGCATTCGAATTATATCCCTCTCGCTCTCCTTGTTTTCTGCCTCTCTATCTCTTTCCTTCCGTTTCTTGCAGGAATACGCCGATACTCAATGGAGCCAACCAAAGATCAAAGAGATGTTTTAGATGTAGTTGATTTGGCTCTGGAGACATTGTTGCCTCAGTTATCATCTTTATATCTCAACTTCTCAGACGAATGTTATCATAAACTGTGTATTCAACACGAAAGGCTTCGACACCTCACTGCCCAAACGAAAGCTATAGAAGAGGAGTTAAGATTCTCAGGGATGCCTGCTGAGGTCATTATTTCTTTCTTCAAAGATATAAAGCAGGGGGAGAAGTGTGACAGCAGGACCCCTCCAGACTCAGTATATACTACAAATCTCCCCTCTCCTTATGTTTCTAAAGGAGAACCAACCATTACCTCCAAGGTCCTTCTGATACCTGCATCATTCTCTCCTCCCAGAACCCTATCTTCAATCCAGGGGGAGTCATCATAACAGGGTGAGGATGATCTCTTCTCAAATGATGATGATTACTAGAAAAGACTGAAGGAGTTCTCAGAATGGGCTGATTCACCCATTCCTGAGACAGCAGATTTCAGGCCCTATTCTGAAGAGTCAACAACAGCACCACCACCTGCAGTGCAGCCCGCTCTTGCTCCTGAATCTGCTCCCTCTTCTCCTATTATCACACCAGCCCAGCTCCTTCCTGCATCCACTCCAACAACCCCAACATCTATTCCAATAGTCTTAACACCAGCTTCCATAGAAAGATGTGCATTCATAGGAAGGGAATATGGGAGAGATAAATATGGAAGAAACATACCTGTTTGGGAAAGATATACAAAAGAACAGAGAAAACAATTCAAGAAGGACAGGTCATATTATAAAACCTATGAGAAGGTTCAAATACCTGAAAATAAGATGGAGGTATATAATAATTCAAAGCTTGACAGAGTTTTAGATGAAATCAAAGAAAGGGATCAGTATGAATTTGATGCATCTCAAAGAGAACTGAAAGAAAAGAGAAAGTTATTCATTGAAAGGCTGAAGAAGGGCAAAGAGGCTGGGGAAAAAGAACAATTAAAAGAGGCAATTCAGATTCCCAGCACTTTATTTGACTCCTCCAAATATGTTGCAAAGAACCCTCAGGCTAAACTCCTGGATGACAAAGGACAAAAGGACACAAAGGGTCTTAGATGTAGTCAAGACTTAGAAGATCTGCCATATCAGAAGAAGAGAAAATTTATATTTAAAACAGCTCCAACTCCAGACATTCTTCAGTCAATCTTCATAGTACTAGATCCAGATGCAGAAGAGCTTGATCTTGTTGAAATTAATGAAATGACTGCAAAAATTATAAGCCTTGGATTCAAGATTCAAGATGTTTATCCTAATGCAGAATCTGATTTGGAAAAGCTATTCAAAAGACATGACAAAATTCAGAAAATCCAAAGAAGGCTAAACTAGCAAAGTTCAAGTATGTTGAAAGGAAGTTCAGGAAGGTGTATAAAGCCCTATCAATGTTTCTCAAAAAGGGAAAGTAGAACATCCTTTTGGTAACTAACTCTGATGTATTTTCATTTATATTTATCAGAAATTCTAGGTTGGTGTCATTATTGTTCTCTGTATATTTGTTTGTATTAAATTTTATGTCTCAGTATGATTGAAATCACTTAAACAATTTGTAAAATTTGTTAAGATAAATAGGGGGAGATTGTTGGGAAAAACACTCTTTGATTTATCTTACAAATTATATACAAGTGATTTCATTTTCTAGGATGTATTACCCATATTGTATAGAAAGGGTAATTTGGTCATTAGATATTTTAGGATGTCACACTCTCATTAGAGTGTCAAAGACCAGTCCAAAAAGAGTCAAAATTCAGTTAAGTTAAACCTGCATCGAATAGAAGTCGACGCAGCTTCGACTTCAAGTCAAAGTAACTTCAAATAGAAGTAACATAAACTCAGACTGAAAGTCTCAGTCGACGCAATGTTGAGATGCACTCGACGCAGAATACAGAGTCAGCCAGAGCAGTATTATAAGTCGACGCAGCTTGGACTTCAAATCAACGCAAAAGGAAGTGCTCTGAGCTCAGGATTTCAACTCGACGGATACGTCGATAACTATTCGACGCAACGTCGACTTCATAGATCATTTCTAATCAGAGGAGGATTTTGACGCATCTTCTAGTATAATTCAGAGGTGCATCGATAAGAAGTCAAATGTATTCGACACTATGTCGAATACAGACAGAATTAGAAATTCTCCATTATTCTTTTCTAAAAGTGATTAAGAGCTTATACATGGAATAGTTTGATCTCTAACGTGTCGATTATATCCAAGAATGGAAAGAAGGACTATAGAGAATCAATAAGATTATTTCTGGAAGTTATTCTAAAAATATTTGATGGGTCATCAAAATAGAAAGTGGATGTTATTATCTCATGGATTTTCCTATTAGGGATACAACAAAAAAGGGAATGAATTTGAATTCGATTTCGACAAAAGAATAAGGGGACTCAGAAAGATTGACAAGCTAACTAATTCTATTATTCATCTTCTTTCTTCCTGATGGAGCTCTCTCTCTCGGACACAAGAAATCTATGTACAAAAAACAGGAACAAAAAGGCGTCTTCTTCTTCATTTGGTCTACAACAAGAAGCCTACAGATTACATAGATTCAATGGATCAAGCAAAAATAGTCCTTGCAATTCTCTCTTATAGCAAGGACTCATCTACTGGAATAGAGATCCACCTATTGAACACTAATTGCCTTGAATCCTCAGTGATTGCTGAAGGAGGATTCATTTAGAAGAACTTGCTTCATCTTCATCTTCTCTTTTCTACTCTTTCTGTTCTTTATTGTAACCTGAGTAAAGATTTTTAAGAATCCCTCTCCAAAGGATTCAGTGGTTTATGATCTTCTTATCAAAAGATCTGGAGTGGTTCTAAAAGTCTCCTTATCAAAAGACTCAGTCATTGGTTCTAAGAGTCTCCCTATCAAAAGACTTAGTGGTTCTAAGAGTCTCCTTATCAAAAGACTCAGGCACTGGATAGTGTATTCCTACCAAGGTGGTAGAAGAGTAGACTATCCATATTTTAGGGAACCACTATAGCTCTTGTCTCATTGTGCTGTGATTTTCTATGCTATCCCACTTGTTTATTTATGCACTATGTGATTATTTTATTTTGGGTTGGAAGCTGAATGAATAGTAATTAGGAGTATTTTTTATTGTGTGTGCACATTATTATAGAAAAGTTTTTAAATCTCTATTCACCCCCCTCTAGAGAATACTCAGAGGTTTTACTATGCACTTTCAATCTTATTAATGTCTAGCTAGTGTGCTCAATATGGCGTGGGGTCCCGACCGAACCTATTGTTATATTGTTTGTACTGCCAGGGTATTTCATGAGACCTTCCATTCCTCCCTACACGCGAGGGAGGTGGTGGAGGAGCGTTTGAAGTGGAGACCATGGAAGGAAGGTGGTCTGCATTCAAAGGAGGTGGCGGTGGAAGGCCACTTGTTAGTGGCTGGGGTGGTGCACTCGCTAGTAGGACTTGCGAGTTGCAGTAAGAATGGATTGATCCCTCAGGCGACCTCGATAATAAATGGCTCACCCCGAAGCAGACCTTCCCGCTGCTCAAGTTGATCTGTATCGAGGGAACAACCCTGGAGTTTAACGTATCCATTGTAGAGACCGATGGGATCGAGCGGAGTGGAGTGGCATAAACAGGAGTGTTGCTCGGTGGAGGATGCAAGCTCACCTCGCTTGGAGTTTTTGTCGGTACAGAACCTGCAAAAAAATAAAGTATCAGGCGAGTATGGCAGAGCTGACACCAAATCAAGATCAAAGGTATTTTTCAAACCTCACAAGACATCCTCGGCAGTGTTATTTTGCAGCGAGGTATCTTCGACAGTATCATGTCGCTGGGAGGCGAGATTATGTTGAACTGAGCCAGGAAAACATTCAAAGTCACGACAATGTTAGCCTGGTGAGATGCAAGAGCAGGGGTCTCATTAGTGAGTTGATCCTCGCCCAGACCCATCTGGTTCAACATCTCTTGAGTAGTTGCAGGGACTATGGGATCATTGGTAGGTGACGACACGTTACTGACAGGAGCAGACACTTCGTCCCTCACCTCGAAGACCTTCTTCTTCTTTCTCTTGTGATCACCAGTATCGTCATCCGGACGATGACGTTTTGACGATCCAAGTTTCAAGATCTTCTCAAAAGCGAGCTTGTTAGCCGCGACTTCTTCAGGGGTGACAGGCATCACGCTCGAGTTCAGAATGGACAGCTTACAACAGCCCCCTCCCCCCCCCCCCCCCACACCTTTCCTATTTATAGAGAGTGGATGCTAGCCATTGAGATAGGCCGAGTATGCCAGTTACTCGCCAAAGCCCCTCGCTGATAAAGTGTTGGATGATTCTTTCTGAGCTCTGTTATAGCTCGCAAAGAGCGGGGATTGTATACAACCCATATATCATCGAGGGTGGAACCTATTCATGTCACATGGGCAGAAGTCAAAGGTCAAGACAAGGTCAACCAGCAGGACTGTCTGAAGGCCATGTGCGAGTATGCGAGATCCCTCCATACTCGTCTGGTATGCGACATTGGCGACATCTCGCCAAGTAGGCGATAACTTATAAATACTCGCTAATATGCGACATTCTCCCGTAGTCACCATCGTCAGCAGGTCGGCATAAGTAACCTCGCAGGGGCCGGGTATAGTCGCATACATGCCCACCCCAGGATTTGTCAATAAATAGACCCCTAGGAGTACCAGGATTTGCACCTCTTAAGGATCTCTTTTGTGAAACCCCTCCCCCGCACCAGGGAGTACCCAGGTCTTATGCCCAGAACCGCCGTCTTACGGTGACTCGAACTTCCAAGTTAGTCGCCATCACATGACGCCGATCCTGCCGGCTTGTACGATCATATCACAAGTAGTCCAATGCAAATTTATTAAACAACGTAGTCCACAAATCACAGCTCATCATATATAAATGAAGTCAAAAGCAATAGTCCGCAATGAGATAAATAAAGTAAAGATAGTAAGGGCTTATGCCCGATACATATTCAATGCACTTAAATTTATTTGTTTCTATCCATTACTAAATCCCTTCTCACATTACACTAAAGCTAACCTTATGTGAATTATAGCCCTTTAGGGGAGAGATCATCTATCGCCGGTCCCGAGCACAACTCCTCCTTCTTGAAATTCAGGCATTCCAATACCTGGCACCTTTTGATGACCTCATTTAGACTCCACAAGCTTAGGTCTACCTGATATATTTCGATCCCATATGATACCTACAACTCTATCCTTACTCCGCCAAATCACTATATGCAGGCCACATGAGCAAGATTGAGCGTATGAAAGGGAATACTCCAAATAATTGGCCAAAAGCCCTAAGATTATTTTTAGGGGTCTATCATGACATATTATTCTTAAATCCAGATATTTGTAATTTTCCTAATTTAATTAGTCATTATTACAATGTTCCTAAATAGATGTCACTAGTGGTTTTGAACATGAATTATCACACTCTGTTATTCAACCAGCAAGATTAATTTATCATAAAACCACATTGATGAAACATGAGACTGGACAAAATTTCATAATTATTCAGTAACATTTAATGGCTCGATTAATTTTTCCAAGAATAGAATCTCTAGGTCACTTTCCAAAGGATGTAATTGAAATACTTGATAAATAAATTCCATAAAATTTCCAGAGTATGTAAATGCCAAATAAAACATAATTTCAGAGATTTGTAATTTTCTAAAGTATATTTTCCCATGATTTTCATAAATCAACAATTTACTATAATGTCATTAATAAAAGGAAGTATCATAAATAGTCACCCAAAAAGGTAAAAATGATCAAGGCAAAATTTAAATATTTTCCAGACCCTAAACATCATGGTTTGTACAAAAGTTTCTAAGGGTCAATTATCAATTTTTTTGTTAAACTTCACATGAAATAAATTTCAAAAATTCCAAATAAATACCAGAGGTGTAAAGTGGCTTTATAAGACTTATGACAGAGCTCCATAATTTTTTGAACTAATTTGCTCATTTTTATCCTTTTAATTTCAAAAGTCAACATAGTTAAATTAATTGAAATACCCAAGGATTTTTGTCCAAAAATCCTAATATTATTAAGGATGATGTATTTCATCATTATAAGTCTCTGGCCAAAATTTCATTGGCACGCCAAAGGACATATAAGCTGAAACTCTCATTTTTCCACTTCTTGCTAAGTGTAACCCAAAACACAAACCTTGTCCTATCTTGCAAGTTGGATTCACCAACTTGAAGAGGTCAAAATCTGCTCAAACTTTTTGCCACTGGCTTGTTATAGCCTAAGAAGTGTGCCACCCAAAATTTGGGGCATTTGGATTAATTAAACTTCAAATATTTCATTTATTTTGAAAAGCATATTTTACCTAAATCTATAGGCAAATGTTGTCCAAAAATTATAATTTTTGGATAGGGTGTGTATATAGGGTACATGCATAGATGTACCAAATTTCACCCTCGTAATCTTAATCCATTCAAAAGTTATTCAAGTATTAAGGACTATCCTACCCTAAGGACACAGTCCACCAAAACAGCCTTATAAGGAGATACAGTACTCCAAATGGGCTGATTCAAGTTCCTAAAGAAAGTAGACTTAAAGACCTAAACTTTTGTCTCTGGTCACTTTTCATGAAATGACCTCTAAGGGATTCAATTTTCTGGATCAAAAAGTCTACGTTTATGTAACAGAAAATCACATTTTAAATATATTATCCTATTACCCTAATATCCAGAATGGACGGCCTTGATTGCGTCTTCCCACATCAGCCTATGGTCGTGATCCATCCCGCCTGGAATTTTCCAGCCCCTAATCCCAGCCACCCGGCAACCTCCCCGACCGCCCACCGCCACCACCACCTCCGTTGAGGTGGTGGCTATCGCCGGGCGGCGACACGGCCGCCGGAGAGGCCGTTTCCGGCGAACTCGCAACTCGATTTTTCATGAAAAATTCAGATTTTCCTCACCTTGGATCAGGCTCAATTGAGCCCGATGTCTCTCCTAGTCGATCTAGGATACTAACACAAGCGGCGAGTGTGGTGGTGGTGCGTCATTGCCGGCGAGCTCCAAGTTTTTTTCCTTGCTGATTCCTTAATTCTCCACCAAAAGCAGTGATGTAAGAGTCAATTTCGACTGCCAAGATGATTTTGAGGTGATGAATTGGTCAGAAGTGAGAATGGGGGATGTATAGGGGGAATTTCGGGAGAGGGCAATTCAGTCATGGCCATTATTGGATCCCCTTTGATGGTGGCTGGCTCGAATTGATGGGAATTCATTCCCCGTGCATTTGGGGAGATGAATGGTTGCTTAGGGGAGATGAAGGGAGTCCCCCATGGCCTCCCTCCATAATTTCTCTCTCCCCCCATTAAAATGGGAATTTTCCCTCCTAATTTCCAATTTATTATAATTAATCATAAATAATCAGAATAATTAATTTAATATTCATAGTGGGATGTAGGATGGGCCTTGGTTCAAGGCCTTAGCCCATTGGAAGTGGGTTGAACCTTTATTCCTCTCTTTTGGGCTTACTTTGAGCAGGGTTGACTTGGGGTGTTGACTTGGTCAACTGATGGGTTAACTAGTCCAATGTGTTGGTCTTGAGTTCTTTGAAACCACCCAGTGTTGGTTGGGTCATGGTAATGCCCTAATTGGGCCAATTTAGCTAAAAGATGTGATTTTGACCAAAATTGGGGAAACTTTGACTTTGGTCAAATTGAACCAATTGATGATCTCATGATGGGGCTTTTTGGTCAATTGAATCTATTATGATGCCCTAAGACTAGGGGTGAGGTCAATTTCATGTTTTGGGGGTCAATTGGACCTATTTGTGAAGGATTGGCCTTTGTTGACCTTAAGGGCACTTTGGTCAATTTGGACAAGTTGGTGACCCTATGGTGGTTCTTTGGCTAACTTAGGCCTCCCTTAGGGTTAAGGATGTATTGGTGAGCTTGCGTTGAGGTGGTGAGCTCAATTGAATGTGAATTGGCCTAGGTTGACCTATGCACCTTTGGGGTGCTTATAGCAATTTCCCTAGGTTCAAGCTAGCCTAGGGTCATCCCATGACCTTTAGTCACCACCAAATTCCTAACCCTAACACAAGGGGGTCTAGAAGTGAGGGGGATGTTACATCTTTTGGCACCACTCTAGAGAGACACCAAGTTTTCTCTTGAGAACTTGACCCCCCCCCCCCCCCCCATTCCCCTACTATTGACTTACTCACCAAGAGGTGTTTTCCTCGTACCAAGCTCAGCCATTACCGGTTGTGGGGGGGGGGGGGGGGGAAGTTTTTTCTAAAACTTCCGGTTACGTGGCGGGACCTCCCTGCTGAAGCATCATGGGGTCTGTTTGTAGTTCTTTTTCCCTCTTCTTAGCTTTAGCCTTCAGACCCAAGTAGTCGGACCTCAAAATAAGTAGGCTCAGGCTTCCTTTTAGTCCGAACATTTGGAGCTAGGATTTTCCTGGCTTCAACAGATGGCAAGGAGAACGTTGGTTCGGGTGGTGTTCATATGAGTGTAGTCTTGATGCTGACGAGGTCCTCGGTCCCATCGGGGGTCGGCACTATGCTCGTCGTTCTTCCTGGGAATCGATGGCGGCAGTGAATCCTACCCCCTCATTCTCTTTTGGTTTCCTCCGAACTGTTGTCGGTGCGCTTCAATGGCTTTATCGGCGTCTATCTGGGCCTCGACCCGATGCACGAGTTCGGGATAGCTGGGAACGATTTCTTTGATCAGAGCTAAATAGATGCTGCTTGGGCAGAGTCCCACTTGGAAAATGCCTCGCAGAAGCTTGAGATTAACCCATGGGATTTGCTGCGCCTCAACACTGAAGCGGCGGAAAAATTCCTTGAGGGTTTCTCCCTCATTCTAGTGGATCCCTGAAAGGTGAGAGGGGTCTCGGGCGATTCTGCGATTGGCGATAACTGGTTTGTGACGTAGTGAGTTAGTTCCGCAAAACTTTCGATGGCTCCACCCTTAGAGAATGAAACCATGTGCATGTCTACCCCTTCAGTATTTCCAGAAACACTTGGCACATCAGCTGATCTGGAGCATTGTTGATTCGCATAATGGTGTTGAAGTGATGTACATGCTCTAGTGGATCGTCCGTCCCGTCGAACGTCTCAATGCTTAGAAGCTTGAAGCCATGTGAAATTGGACGCGCTAGAACCTGAGGCGTTAACGGTGAACCATGATGGAGGTACGTTGATGAGTGAGTGAGCCTTCTAATAGCTTGCTTGAAGCCCACTGCTCCCAGGCAGTGGAGATGATGGTTAGCTTCGGATTCTCTGGCCAGCCGTAATGGGTGTGTTGAGCTAGACGCGTTGGAGAATTCTTCTTCAGTAGCGTTATGCTCGCGTTCAACATGCTCAGTCGGAGCATGGTTCAGAGTTAGCGGAGGAAGGATGCCTATCTCGAGGAATGGATTGGGAGCTCGAGGAGTTCCTATGTTTCTTAGGAGGGCGAGCATCTCGGTATGATGCAATGCGCCCTTCCAATGCAGCTACGAGCGTGATCATGGTCTCTTCTGTGAGAGGTATGTTGATGAGTGAGTGAGAGGGATTTAGATCAGTGTACCCCACAGAAATTGACCCTTCAGTAACACGGGTACCCTTCCTTACCATTGTTGTCAGCCACGGGTACTCCTGCTAAGCGAGTACTGTCTTCGGAGAATCTTCAGAGAGCTTGGGAACACCTTTTCTACAGACGACGCCAAACTATTGTGGGCGGCTCTACGCTCTCACAGTCTAGTTGAATTGAACCGTCTTAGCTTCGAGCACGCAAACCGTCACGGGAAAGTCCAACAGCTGACAAGGAGATTATTTACGTAAAAACCACGGAGCTGAATCGGTGCCGACCAATATGCATTATTTTCTGAGTGTTACAAGTAGTAGATTTTTTTAGGGTGACAGGTCACCGCTCGATACAATAAGTTTTCAGTAAATGCCAAAGTCAGATGTTCGAGTCACCTTCGAAGGAGATCTTCGAAGGGGGAGGGAGATCTTCAAGGGCTGAAGGAGATCTTCAAAGGGGAAGGAGATCTTCAATGGCCGAAGGAGATCTTCGAGGCAGTTTTCGAACACCGAAGGAGAACTCTGAAGGATCTTCGAAGGAGCTATGTCGAGCGCTGAAGACAATGTGTCTTCAAATGAGGGCTTAAGGGCCCTTTTATAGCTTTTGAGAGGGGAGGCTTGGTAATTGTGTCGTCGTAACCACCATAACTACTGGACGGACGAATCGGAATCCTCGACCCGGAGCACTTGGATCACCATTTTCAATTGTGAATATGACGGACTTGCCCCTCGGGCAATTCAAGCAGGACCGATGGCGACGACAAAGAAAGAGAACGTGAGTGCACAGTGAGCGCCATGAGCGCGAGAGCTCGGCGTGAGCGCGGGAGCGCGCCGAGAGCACAGGAGCGTGACGTGAGTGCGGGAGCACGCCGAGAGCGCTATGTGAGGGCGTGGCGGAGGTGTTGGGAGGCGACGGAGGCGTCGAGAGCGTGGACGAGTGGCGGAGAGGTCACGGGCAGGCGGCACCGCTGCGGGGGCCGGCGCCGCGGTGGGCATCGGGCGCTCCCAGAATGGGAAGCGTCGTGCTCACAAGGTGTCGCGACACTCCCAAAATTGGGAGTGTCGGCCACGCGACACTCCCAATTGGGAGTGCCGGACAACACTCCCTTTTATAGGGAGTGCCGGGCAACACTCCCTTTTATAGGGAGTGCGACACTCTCTTTTATAGGGAGTGTGCGCGCATGGTTTTGAGCATGGCGCCGTGCTGAGCGCGGCGAGCGGCACGTATCATGGTCGCAGTGCTGAGCGCGGCGAGCGGCACGTATCATGGTCGCAGTGCTGCGCGTGGCGCAGCATCGCGCAGGAATTGTGTGATGCTTGCACGTACTGCGGGGCACGGTGTGGCTTCCTGGCATGACCGTTCCGGCGTCTGATTGAGAGACCAAACGAATTCGGAATTGCGCGAGGTTGAGTCCGCTAGAATTGTATCAGAGAGTCGGTCGAGGTCGCGGCAAAAAATCTCTGGTTCCACCGAACTCTTTTTTGAGAACTCTATCACGATGAAGTAATGATTTTTAAGAGGGGAAATGTGGCGAGGGTAAGGTAATGTTGGGGTAATTTTTTGTATGCTCGACGCATCATCTGTTAGGATTTGAGATGGAAAAACAAAAACTTGCAACTCACATACCTTAAAAACACAAAAAAAAACTTTAGTTCATACCACCGCACAACCCACTCACAGTTGCAGGTTCAAAAGTTTCTTTTCACTCCTCATACACAACACTCACCCTTACCTTTTAACCCATACACCCACTACACGACATAAACATAAATTAAAATAACATAAACCGGCACACTGCACGAAGATAACATTAAAAAGGTAAGATGGCTAGGTTGAAAACATTTGAGGCTTGTTCTGACGCCTTTCTTCCTCTCCTGCAGGTTCCTTGGCTCTGATGGCTTGCTTCTTTGATGCTTCTTCTTCTTTCTCCAGGAGGATCTTCTGTGCCTTGCTATTTTTGTTGCTCTGATTATTCGTTGTAATGCTTGGATTATGCTCTAACACCCCCCCCCCCCCCCCCCCCATAATCCATGCAGTTCCGGAGATTAATCCCTCTTCGTAGTTCAACAAACGACGGAGCCGAAAGGGGTTTTGTGAACAAATCGGCTAGCTGGTCTTTGGATTTGTAGTAGCATAGTTCTATTTCTTTCTGATTTACCAAATCTCGTGTATGATGAAACTTTATTTCAAGATGTTTGGTTCTCTTGTGGAAAATAGGGTTTTTTGCAAGAGCAATTGCCGATGTATTGTCAATATGGATTTCAGTTGGTCCAGGTTCTTCCACAGAGAGTTCAGCAATTAATCTTCTCAACCACACAATTTCTCTAGCAGTGTCACTTAGGGCAATGTACTCAGCTTCAGTTGAGGAGAGGGCAGTGGTCTTTTGCTTCATTGAGGACCAAGAGATAGGTTTGGTGCCGATGAACATTATGTACCCTGTTGTACTCCTCCTGTCGTCAATACACCCGGCCCAATCGCTATCAGAAAAACCTTTTAGATTGCAGATTTTATCCTGTCCATATTTTAAGCCCAAATCTTTGGTGCCGTTGATGTACCTCAGAATTTGCTTGGCGGCCGTAAGGTGCTTAATGCTTGGAGACTGCATGAATCTGGAAATGATGCTGACAGCAAATTCAATATCCGGCTGTGTGTTTGTCAAGTAGATAAGAGAGCCAACTAAACTCCTGTAGTATTCCACATTGATCTTCTCTTCTCCATCCTCTTTGCTCAATTTTTCTCCTACCACCATGGGTGTAGATGCTGGGTTTGAATTCTCCATTCCAAACTTGTGTAGAATGTCTTCGGCATACTTACTTTGGGAAACATGGATACTATGTGCCTCCTGATGAATTTGTAACCCAAGAAAGTACCTGGTGAGGCCCAGGTCAGTCATTTCAAAAGTAGCATTGATGTACTCACTGAAGTTTGCAATAGCTTGGGTGTCAGAACCAGTGATAAGTAAATCATCCACATACACACATATAATCATAATGCTGTCTCCTTCCCTTTTCACATACATTCCAGGGTCACTGTTAGTTCTACTGAATCCCATCTTCAGCAATTTCTCATCAAGTTTGTTGTTCCATGCCCGTGGGGATTGCTTTAAACCATAGAGGGCTTTTCTGAGTCTAAGGACTTTGCTCTCCTTTCCTGGTATTTCATACCCAGGGGGCTGCTTTACATATATTTCTTCTTGAATTTCACCATTAAGAAACGCCAACATGACGTCCATTTGGTACACAGGGTAACCATTTTGACTAGCAATGGCCAACAGCACCCGGATGGATTCAAATCTCACCACTGGGGAGAAGGTTTCAAAGTAGTCTATTCCTTCTCTTTGGGTAAAGCCCCGAGCAACAAGCCTGGCTTTATATTTTTGGATCATTCCTTCTTGATTGTATTTTACTTTATAAATCCATTTGAGACCAATGGCCAACTTACCACCAGGTAAATCTGCAAGCTCCCATGTGTTGTTTTTTTCAATCATGTGCAGCTCCTCATTCATGGCTTGTATCCATTTGAGTTCTTTGGCGGCTTCTTGATAAGCTGATGGCTCTTGAACAAACATAGCTATGTTGCACTGATCATAAATTTCTGATACACTCCTGTACCTGGGAGGTGGTGATGAAGGAGATGATGCCTCAGATAAAACTTCCAGATCTTCACCAATGGTATAAGCATTATTTCTGTTATCATCCTCTGGAGACAAAGGTCCAGTTTCCCTTGCCATGTTGGAGGGCTGAAGATCATCAATCACTGGCAATGAGGAAAGTTGAGGTTCATCATCACATTCGGTTATATGATGTTCAGCAACCACTGGCATGAAAGGAAACTGCTGATCCTGAGCTTCCTCCCAGGTCCAGCCTTTTGATTCATCTATAATAACATTTCTAGAGATTAAGAAATGCTTGGTGGTAGGATTATAAACACGGTATGCTTTTGAGTTAATGCTATATCCTACAAGAATTCATTTGACTCCCTTTTCAGCCAGCTTATCTCTTGTTTTCGAATTCTCCAAACTATAAACTAAACTACCAAATATTCTCAAGTGTGCAATGTTTGGTTTACGACCTGTCCAAGCTTCATAAGGGGTGCAATTTTTTAGAGCATGACATGGTGCCCTATTTAAAATATAAACTGCTGTATTAACAGCCTCCCCCCAATATTGTTTAGGCACTTGTTTAGTGCTCATCATACATTTAGCCATCTCAACAATTGTTCTATTTCTTCTTTCTGATTTACCATTTTGTTCTGGTGTGGCAGCCACAGTCAGCTCCTGGAATATTCCTTGTTCAAGGCAGAAAGAGGTAAATGCATTACTTGTGAATTCACCTCCTCTGTCTGACCTAAGGGCTTTTATTCTCAGGCTAGTTTGGTTTTCAACAAGGTTTTTAAAATGTTGAAACTTCAACAGAACTTCAGACTTGGTATCCAGTAAAAATACCCACATCATTCTTGTGTGGTCATCAACAAATAGAAGGTAGTAATGCTTACCTGAAAGAGTAGCCACTCTTGATGGTCCCCACACGTCTGCATGAACCAATTCTAGTGGCTGATTAGTTTTCCTGGATGAAACTCTGGGAAGAGGAACCTTGTGAATTTTATTTAAAGCACATTCTTGGCACACACCAATTTTGCTTGGTAATTTTGGTAATCCAAAAACCAGTTGTTTCTCCTGTAATTTCTGTAGATCAATGTGGTTCAAATGCCCATACCTTTGATGCCATTTGTCACTTTCTAAACTGATAGCTCCATACAATCCTCTTTCAATATGGGGAAGATGCACAGGAAAAATTTTATTATGAGACATTCTGATCCTAGCAATCACTTGAGATGTGCCTTTATCAATAATGGTGCAATTTGACTCATCAAAAATGAGTTGATACCCCTTTTTCATAAGCTGGCCAACACTCATCAAATTTTGGGCAAGATCAGGTATAAATTGAACCTCAGATATCCTTTTTATCTGGCCATTCTTGGCTTTCACAGCAATTGTTCCCTTTCCTTTTATCTGCCTTGACGACCCATCCCCAAGGATAACTTGAGATGCACACGACTCATCCAGGAAGACAAAAGCTTTCTTATTGTGGGTCATGTGATTTGAACAACCACTATCAAGATACCACACATCTTGACCCTCTTTTCCTTCTTCATCACAGGTGTAAAACACATAATCCTCATCTTGATCTTGCTCTCCAAAGTTTGCTTCTTCTGTTTGTACTGTAGGTGACTTTTGGTATGGACAATCCTTGTTGAAATGAGTTGGCTTTGGACATTTTTTACATTTGTAAAAGCAATCCTCTGCATCATGGTTTGTTCTTCTACAAAGTTTACAAAACCGGGATGACTTTTGTGCAGGTCTGAAAGTAGCTTCTTCCTTTCCTGGACAAAAATTCTGTTTGGGTTGAATGGCCAGTTTACTTTGAAAAGCTTGTTCAATATTCTAACTTTCAAATCTCTTCATTCTTTCTTCGTGAGCTTGCAAGGACCCCATGAGATCAATCATGGATAGATTGTTAACATCTTTGGCTTCTTCTATTGTTGTGATAGCATAAGCATATTTTTCAGTAAGGGTTTTTGAATATCTTTAAAACAACCTTCTTCTCATCTATAGTATCCCCATAACTCTTTATCTGATTAGTTAGAGTGGTGATCCTTGAGAAATAAGATATAGTGTTGTCATCTTCTTTCATGCTAAGAGTGTCAAACTCTTGCCATAAGTTTTGAAGTTTGAAAGCTACAACCTTGGAGGAGCCCTGGAAATCAGTTTTGAGAATCTGCCAAGCTTGCTTTGCTGCTAGAGCACCCATAATCCTTGGGAAAATGGTCCTTCCTATTCCTTGTTGGATATAGAGAAGGGCCTTAGCATCCCGTTTTTGGTTTTCTGAGTATTCCTTCAGTTCAGCAGCTTCCCAGGAAGACAAGGGCCTCTCATCAGTTGGCTGTTGATACCCATTTTCAATCAAATCCCAGAGCCCTTGGGACAAGAATAACGTGCGCATTTGCACATGCCAAAAATCATAAGCCTCCCCTTCAAAGATAGGAACTCCACTTGGAGATATAGAAGATTTTGGCTGGGATTACTACATGAAGCCATATGAGGAACAACAAGAAAAAAACTGGAGGGCAGACCGACAAGATACTACACTTAATGTGTGGAAACTACAAAAAACCGATGGCTGATAGTATCCCCACACAACCTCGCTTTGATACCATGTTAGGATTTGAGATGGAAAAACAAAAACTTGCAACTTACATACCTTAAGAACACAAAAAAACTTCAGTTCATACCACCGCACAACCCACTCACAGTTGCAGGTTCAAAAGTTTCTTTTCACTCCTCATACACAACACTCACCCTTACCTTTTAACCCATACACCCACTACACGACAGAAACATAAATTAAAATAACATAAACCGGCACACTGCACGAAGATAACATTAAAAAGGTAAGATGGCTAGGTTGAAAACATTTGAGGCTTGTTCTGACGCCTTTCTTCCTCTCCTGCAGGTTCCTTGGCTCTGATGGCTTGCTTCTTTGATGCTTCTTCTTCTTTCTCCAGGAGGATCTTCTGTGCCTTGCTATTTTTGTTGCTCTGATTATTCGTTGTAATGCTTGGATTATGCTCTAACATCATCCTCATCATGTGAGAGAGATAAATATAGTTGGATTTTAGGCTAATAACTATGTAAAAAGTTTTTGATTAGGGGTCTGTTTGGGACAGCTCTGGCGGATTGAAAAGCTGCTGTCCGGATAGAGCTGTTTTAAAAGAGCTCTCTGAGGAGCAGTTTTGAAAAGCTGCAGAGTGTTTGGGTGTTCTGTGCAGAAGTGCGCTTTAAAGAGCGATTTTCTAATTTAGCTGTTTGGAGAAACAGCTTTTGGAAGCTGTTTTTTTAGAACTTAAAAATACATCAGTTTTTAACATGAAAAATAATAAAAGATAACCGATAACAATAGTCTTTTACATAATTCTTTGGTAATGCTATCCACGTGCCCCGTATATTTCTTCGGCAATGCTATCTCGTACTGTAGACATCTGTTCAGCTCCAGCAGCATCACCCATATCGCTTCCAATATCATCCTCCGCCGCAGGGTCTTCATCCTCTGAGGGAGCGAAAGAAGACTCATCAGCATCACAAACATTAAACTCAGGGTCCCAGCGAGAAGGATGTCTACGAATGAAGTTATGTAAGGCCATTGTGGCCAACACTATGGACCTCTGTTTCTTGAAGCTATACTGTGCATTTTGCTCAGAATGTGCCACTTCTTCTTCCACACTCCAAACGTTCGCTCAATAACACTGCGAAGAGATGAATGCGCCCTATTGAAATGTTCTTGCCTTACTTGAACAGGCCGACTCCCACGGGCAAAGTCTGCCAAGTGATATCTTGTATCCGGATACGGCTTCAAATAACCCATCTTTAACGGGTAGCCAGCATCCACTAAATAATATTTACCTGCATTAATTTGGTATGTTAAACAAGCAAACATTAGGGATATTTGAAGGATTTTAATGAATATTGTAAAAATATTGATTACTATACCTTGTGGGGGATGCGGAAAATGCAATCTATCGTCTGCCAATGCGCGTGCAAAGATGCGACTATCATGAGCAGATCCCTCCCATCCAGCCAGGGCAAATATAAAACACATGTTAAAATCACTGACTGCCATTACATTTTGCGTAGTAGTGCCGTGACGTCCTATGTATCTGACTTGATCTTCTACGGGTATCCTCGCATCTACATGTGTACCGTCAATTGCACCAACGCAATCCTTGAAGAATGGCATGTAACGAGCATCATACCTTATCTCAGCCGGAATATCTCTGAACTGACGGTCTATAGACTTTATAGCATCAATTGAGAGTAACAAAAGAGATGTAAGACCTTTCGAAAAATATCTACTAATTGTTTCGGTCGAGTGCTGGAATCGCTCTTTCGCCAATCTAACGGAACCTCCTTGTGCTAAGATATACAATGTAATCCCTAGGACTTCTCTTGACGATGTCCGTTGTGATCCTTGAAGTTCATGATCTACCTCTAGTTTATGAAGTAAATCTATGAAAATGCGTTTCGACATCCTAAATGCATCATGAATCCTATCTGGATGTCCTTCTAGTAACTCTTTAATCCATTTATCACCTGTTTGGGTAGATGTCATGCATGGTCGTGTGTCACGAACATGATAACTCATCCTCTCGATCGATGACATAACTACACGACAGTACTCTATATATTGCATCCGCTCCGGCGAAAGACTTGTTTAATCCCCGGAACCCTCAGGGGAGGAGTCATGCTCTTCCATTGTAGTACCTGCATTTAAAGTATCACATAACATTTATCATAATCTATGTGAAGAAAATACCACAACAACTAATATAAATTCGAGGTCCAATGTTAATCAACATGAGGTACAGATCAGAAGTAGAAAGATAGAAAATACCACATAACAGTTTGGAAGCTGTTTTTTTAAAACGTAAAATATATAAATTTTTTAACGTGGAGAATAATTAAAAATAACCGATCACTGAGCCCTCTTCTCGTACGCCTTCGTAATCCACCAAACCCGCATATCTTCTGGAATAACATGACCTCGCTAGACTCCCAACTCGCTATGACTCCTCCTTCTTTTGGTTTACCCATTACACTATTAATAAGTAATGAAATTTTATAAGCTATTTCTTCTAAAAAAATACACATACATCACACATACCCCTCCAAACATACACATACACACAAACACACTCACACATACACAACATCCTCTAAAAAATACACACACACACACATCCAAACATACACAAACACACAAACAAACTCACACACACACATCAAAACATACACACACACACACACACACATCCAAACATACACATACACACAAACACACACTCACACACACACACAACATCCTCTAAAAAATACACACACACACACATACCCCTCCAAACATACACATACACACAAACACACACTCACACATACACAACATCCTCTAAAAAATACACACACACACACACACATCCAAACATACACAAACACACAAACAAACTCACACACACACATCAAAACATACACACACACACACATCCAAACATACACATACACACAAACACACACTCACACACACACACAACATCCTCTAAAAAATACACACACACACACACACACATCCAAAACACATACACACACACACACACTCACACATCCATACACACACATACAAACTCTCATCCACAAAACACACACTAATTAACTCAATTAAGAATACAAGCAGGAATCGAGTGAATCGACGGAGGAAGAGGAAAGTAAATATGGAAATGAAAGAGGAGAAGAAGGCTATCAAACCTCGGGGGAAGAAGATTGGGCTGTGAATCACCGGATCGTAGAGGATCGACTAGAATGTTGTTGTCGGCGACTGGAAATGAGCAGCGACTGGGAGCACCGGTGGTCGACTGGAGAGAAGAACGGCGGTGGTCGGCGAAGAGAAGATCGGCGGTGGTCGGCTCTATCGTCTGGATGTTGTCGTTGAAGGAGGACGACGAGACGGAGGAGCGGCATCGCGGAATCCAGACGTCGGGCGGCGTCGTCGGGAGGTAGGGAGGCGAGACGGCCCGTCGTCGACCGCTAGCTAGGGAGGCGAGATCGTGAACGAGAGCTTTTAGGTTTTCTGGACGAGACGGAGGAGCGGGATCGCGGAATCCAAATAGGCGGAAGCGATTTCCCTAGCGCTGAACGCGGGGCCCTGCCAGATTCCGGAAAAGAGCCTTTTTTCGTCCGCGATTTTCAAAAAGCTGCTCCCCAGAGCTGCGCCAAACATCCTAAAAGCAGCTCTGGCGGCTGGATTAGAACTTTTCCATCCGCCAGAGCTGCGCCAAACAGACCCTAGATTGTCAGTCGGAATTATTCGTTTATTTCAAGTCGGATTATTCCAATTGAAACGACTTATTTTTTACGTAGTTATTAGCCTAAAATCCAACTGGCCAAATTTACCTTCTGCACATTGAGGACATTGAGGATGGTGCAAGCTTAGCAGAAAATATTCCCTCTTCTTTAAAGCTTACGGACAAATATTCCCTCTTCTTTAAAAAAACATTTTGACTTACTTCTTTAAAGCTCTGAACATGAATAATGCACTATATGTACTCTTCGCCTACCATATACATCCATACATACAACGCTGAAAATATCCTTCTCTTTTTTTTTGATGGCCACCTCTGTTCTACCCTCTTCTCTCGTCAACTCCTCCGGTGTCACTTGTTAATTCTTCAGGCAATATGGATGTCACCTCCATGCTTCCCCAGTATGTAGCTTGTAATCCAGCCAAGGCTGCAACCGAGATAATCGGTGATGAAGAGATCCCAACCATTGATCTCTCCTTACTTAGATCTGAAGAAACTTCAGCCGAGGAACGAGCAAAACAGATTCGACGATTAGGCGAAGCCTGCGAGGACTGGGGCTGCTTCATGGTAAATGATTCTAGCTAGCTAGCCTGCCTTTCCAAACAGTATATATTCTTAACACCCATATATATATGGTCGTGGTTCGTGCAGGTCGTCAACCATGGAGTGCCGGAGGATTTACAGAGAAAGATGATAGAAGCCTACTCCGACTTCTTTGATATGAAGGATGAGGAAAAACAGCGGTACAACGCGAAACAAATTTTCGACCCAATCAGGTACAAGTACAACCCAAGTTTTAATCAAGCGGGAACTCAAGTGATTTGTTGGAGGGATACACTGACCACAACGGTGCACCCGACCTTCCACTCTCCAGATCAACCTCAAATTTTCAGGTTTTTTTGCTGAAATAATTACTTCATGATGTAGTTTCCTTTTCATGTATATTATAGGCTATACACACACACGCGATGCTCTCGGGCGGCCTTTGGCCGCATCACTGCGGGCTTCGCCCGCATCAATGCGGGCTTCGCCCGCATAAAACCCGTGTTGTGCCCATCTTCGGTGCTCTCGATTGCACGGGCTTCGCCCGTGAACATTACGAATACCTCGCCGCTCGCACTCCATCGCATTACGAATACCTCGCCGCTCCCCTCCCTCTCTCTTTCATCCGCTACTCTCTCTCTCTCAGCCCCACTCTCTCTCTCTTTCTCCCTCTTTCTCCCTCTTTCTCTCTCCCTCTCTCTCTCCCGCCCGCTAAGGAAAAGTGTTCAACACGAAAGTTGTAGATCTCGATGAGATCTACAACTTTCGTGTTGAACATTTTTCCTAAAAATATTTGTACAAGACATATTTTCAAAAGGCGCGTAATAACTCATACAAAAAAAGTGCGGATATCCAAAACTGTAGTGCGGATAACAATCACCTTTTTTTAATATTTCTCTCCTTTCTCTCCCCTCCCTCTCTCCTCTCTCTCCCTCTCTCTTTCATCACGCTGCGACGGACAGTAAGACTGTAGAAGGCTAAATAATTATATATATATATATACGAGCATCTTCGCATGGGCTACCCCCGTGTTCGATGTTCTTCGCAGCGACAGTACATTTGCAGCGACGGTACCTCTGCCCAAAGTCACCCATTCTTGGGCGCTCGGTCAATTGACAGCGCACCGGGAGCCTCCGTGCCCAGCGCGACAATAGCCCCGCCTCTGCAGTGTCTCAACGTGATGACAATCCTGCAGCTCGCAAACCCTCGTGCACGACAGTACCCCGGCCACAATAGTACTCTGATTGCGGTCGTCACTCCGCCTGCAATCACCTTCTCTCGGGCTCACAGAAATGGCACTACGGTTGCCCCTCCGCTCGCCACACCCGAGCGCAACATTCTAATCGCTCTGTCAATTGACCGAGCGTCCGAGAAGGGGTGACTTTGGGCAGAGGAACCGTCGCTGCAAGTGTACTGTCGCTGCGAAGAGCATCGAGCACGGGCGTAGCCCGTACGAAGATGCTCGTATATACTATATATATTTTGAGTTATTAAATTGCATCGGATATCTTAAAATCTGTTAGAACAATTTCAAATCTGTCAGGAAATTTGTAGCTGAGTAATATAATAACAATGCATTAATATAAGTTCAAAACTCTACTGAAATTGTATGCGCAGGTTGCTCTTCAAATCTGTTGTTCTCAATATAAGCTTTCGATTTTAACTCGAGATTGCTAAAATCCAGCTCCCAATTCATGAGAAAATGTTCAGGAAAAGCGATAAATAAAATGAAGATTTGCAAGTCACACCATATGTGTTGGCAGAAGAATTTAATTTAACCGAAGTCAATGGCCAAAATAATATAAACATAATATTTATATATTATTAGGATAAAAGGTGGCGTGAATATAAGAATGTATGAATTGATTTTTTCTTCTCTCTCTCTGCCACCTGCCTCTCTACAATTGATTGGTGCTACCTATAAATAGGCTTAGGCGGAAGCCTAAAGCTGTAAGAGAACTGCATTTGGCGGAGAGTTCTAAAAGTAGCGGTCAACAATTTTGAGACCGGAGTGTAGGAAAAGCGCGTGAAAAAAAAATATAGCGGAAACATTAATCGGAGCGGTCAGATATTTGCGATCAACCTTTTCTCTTGCCCCCAACTAGCAGCAGCGGTCTGAGGTTATTTGAGAGCGGTCTGAATTCTGCGGTCAAGAGTTTTTTTGAGACCGGCGACCTGTTTGCGGACAGAAGTGAACAGCAGTTCATCAAGTCTTTTGAAAGTGTGCGGTCTCAAGGTTGCGGTCTGAAGTTGTGATCTCCATTAGCTGGTTGGCGATCTCGTTCTAGTGAGCTCTAGTGTGTGTATTCAGAGATCTGCAAGTGTGCGATCTCGTAGTATATTGTTTGTGTAATTTTGTAATACCTATTGGGTATTTTGCATGTAATTTTTGAAGTTGTAATTTCAGATTGAAGAAATTAGTATATGCTCTCTTGTATCTCTTTGTGTTTGTGTCCACTATTTTTCGCTTCCAACAGTGGTATCAGAGCCAGGTTGCGAACTTTGGAAGAAACTCCGAAGAGTTGAAGAGGTGAAAACTTGAAGTGATGGAGATGATAAATGCTATGCCGGGTCAAGTTCCTAAGTTAACGAAAACTAACTATGGGAACTGGAGCATCCAGATGAGAGTGCTGCTAGCCTCAAAGGAGCTGTGAGATGTAGTGAATAATGGCTATACTGAGCAAACTACTGAACAAGAGGCGGCGTTGACTAACGCACAGAAGACGACACTTAGAGAAGCAAGGAAGGCAGACAAGAAAGCTCTGTTCTTGTTATATCAAGGGGTTGACGAAGCGACCTTTGAGAAGATCTCGGAAGCTAGAACTTCTAAAGAAGCATGGGAGATTTTGCAACGCTCCATGCAGGGGGTAGACAAGGCTAAGAAGGTGAAGTTGCAGTCCCTACGTGCAGAATATGAAGTGACGAAGATGCAGAGCACCGAGAGGGTCAGTGACTATGTGACTCGTCTGCGGACGCTCACAAATGAGATGAAGCGCAATGGGGAGACGATGGATGATGTAAGTTTTATGGAGAAGTTGTTGAGATCTATGGCTAAGAAGTTCCGTCATATAGTGGTGGCGATCGAAGAATCGAAGGACCTCAGCGTGATGGTCGTTGACGAGCTTGTAGGCTCTTTGCAAGCTCATGAGTATAGAATGCTGCAAGATGATGAAGAGGAGAGTGGCTTGGGAAAAGCACTCCAGTCTCAGCTGAATTTTGGAGAGAGCTCAGGAAGAGGAGGTGGCCAGCGAGGTCGAGGCTACCAAGGCAGAGGCAGAGGTAGAAGAGGAGGTAGAGATCAAGGAAGGAACCAAAATTTCCATGGAGAAGCGGAGCAACCTCAAGGAGGTTGGCAAGAAGGAAGAGGAAGAGGCCGAGGAAGAGGCCGAGGAGATATGACTCAGGTCCAATGTTACAACTGTAACACGTTTGGACACATGAGCTATGACTGTTGGGCTCCGAGGAAGAGAGAAGAGGCCAATCACTATGCAGAAGCAAGCAACACGGGTGGAGACCCTATGATGTTCCTAACATATAGAGGAGCTGAAGGAGGAAGGAATGATGTATGGTACTTGGACACAGGTGCCAGTAACCATATGTGTGGTGAGAAGGAGCTGTTTACTGACCTCGAACCAAGTGGCGGTGAGGTTAGTTTTAGTGATGCTTCGAAGATTTCTGTAGAAGGAAAAGGGGTGATATCAGTCACCTTGAATGGTGAGAAGGTGCACATTGGAGTTGTCTTCTATGTTCCTGGCTTGAAGAGTAACATCTTAAGCCTTGGACAACTGGTGGAGAAAGGCTACTGCATCCAGGTGAAGGATGGAACGTTGGTCATGCGGAACCAAAGTGGAAGAGAAGTTGTGAAGGTGAAGATGACGACGAATCGTCTCTTTACATTGAAGATGGATGCCAAGGCGACAGCATGTCTTGCAACGACTGATGAAGAAGAAGCTTGGTTATGGCATCACAGGATGGGTCACTTAGGCTTTAGTGGCCTGAAGCTTCTATCACACTCTAAGATGGTGGAAGGTCTGCCAAAGATCTTACCACCACAGAAGATCTGTGAAGCTTGTACAAAGGGAAAGCAGAAGCGGCAGACGTTTGAAGGTGGCAAGTCTCGAAGAGCAAGGAGACAGCTTGAACTGGTTCATTCGGACATTGCTGGTCCGTTTGATATTGCCTCAGTTGGCGGAAGCAGATACTACATCACTTTCACTGACGACTTCAGTCGAAAGTGTTGGGTATACTTCTTGAAGGAGAAGTCTGAGGCCCTTGACAAGTTCAAGGAGTTCAAGGTGATGGCTGAGAAAGAAAGTGGGCAGTTTTTGAAGGTGCTCAGAACTGATAGAGGTGGGGAGTACACCTCAAAACTATTTGATGTTTTCTGCAAGGAGCATGGAATTGCTCATCAGTTGACTGCTGCTTACTCGCCTCAACAGAACGGAGTTGCAGAGAGAAAGAATCTAACGATTCTGAATATGGCAAGGAGTATGGTGAAGGGCAAGAAGTTGCCAAAGGTGTTCTGGGCTGAGGCAGTACAATGCGATGTGTACTTGCTGAACAGGTGTCCTACTAAGAGTGTGAAGTTCAAGACTCCATATGAGGCTTGGAGTGGATGGAAGCCAAGTGTGCAACACTTGAGAGTATTTGGGTGTGTAGCATATGCTCACATCCCTGACCAGAAGAGGAAGAAGCTGGATGATAAGAGCGATAAGTGCATATTTGTGGGCTATGCTCCAATGAGCAAGGCTTACAAGTTATACAATCCAGTGACGAAGAAGGCAATCATCTCGAGAGATGTCCTGTTCGAAGAAGATAGCAGTTGGAGATGGGATAAGAAAGAAAGAAGCGTCAAAGGGATGTTCTTTGACGATGATGATGAAGATGGTGGTCTTGAAGCTGAAGCTGAGGATGGTGGAGATCACCCACCATCACCACCAAGCAGAGATTCAGGGGGAGTCTCTACACCCTACTCTAGTGGAGCAAGCACCAACATGAGCAATGCTAGTGGAGCAAGCACTAGTAGGAGCAGCTCTGAGATGTCTCAACCTAGGATGAGAAGGTTGGAGGAGATCTATGAGGAGACGGAGCCGACACATGCTAACTTTTCTTTACATTATCTCTTAGCAGATTGCGAGCCATATTCATATGAAGAAGCTGCTCAGGAGAAGACCTGGAGGAAGGCAATGGATGAAGAGATAACATCCATCAAGAAGAATGACACTTGGGAGTTGGTCACCTTGTCGGCAGGTCATAAGCCCATTGGTGTGAAATGGGTGTATCGAGTGAAGACAAACAAGGAAGGAGAAGTGGAGAAGCACAAGGCAAGACTCGTCGCAAAAGGCTACAAACAAGTCCAAGGTGTGTACTACGACGAGGTCTTTGCTCCAGTAGCTCGGATTGACACCATCAGGCTGATCATTGCACTTGCAGCTCAATATAAGTGGAAGATCTGTCAGATGGACGTCAAGTCTGCTTTTCTGAATGGTTACTTGGAAGAAGAGGTGTATGTCCAGCAGCCTCCTGGATATGAAGTGAAAGGTCAAGAGAATAAAGTTTACAAGCTGAAGAAGGCGTTATATGGGTTGAAGCAAGCGCCTCGAGTGTGGAATGAAAGGATAAATGCATACTTTCAGAAGAACGGGTACATGAAGAGCCCATATGAGTATGCACTCTACACGAAGGCGGAGAAGAATGGAGATATCATGGTCGTGTGTCAGTACGTGGACGACATGATATTTACTGGCAACAATCCTCTGATGTTTGAAGAGTTCAAGAAGACAATGAAGAAGGAGTTCGAGATGACTGATCTGGGCGAACTCAATTACTTCTTGGGCATAGAGGTACATCAGAAGAAGGATGGGATCTTCATCTCGCAGAAGAAGTATGCGGAGGAGATACTGAAGAAGTTCCGGATGGAGAATAGCAAGGCTATCTCCACTCCTGCAGATCCGGGAGTGAAACTGAGGAAGGACTCGAAGGATGAAGCAGTGGACTCTACGATGTTCAAGAGTCTAGTTGGAAGTCTACGCTACCTGACTTTCACTAGACCTGATATTATGTATGTTGTTGGAGTTGTCAGCAGATACATGGAGGAGCCGAAGCAAGATCACTTCACTGCAGCGAAGAGGATCTTGAGGTATGTGAATGGCACAAGAGATCATGGTTTGTTGTATTCTACTGCTAAAGAGCTGAAGCTGGTCGGCTACACCGATAGTGATTATGGAGGAGATGTGAATGACCGGAAGAGCACATCCGGGTATGCATTTCATGTGGGAACAGCTGTGTTCTCATGGAGTTCAAAGAAGCAGGCAACGATTGCCTTATCAACTTGTGAAGCTGAGTACATCGCTGCGGCGACCTGTACATGTCAAGCAATTTGGCTGAGGAATCTCCTGCAGGAGTTGCATCATCCACAAGATGTTCCCGTAAAGGTGTATGTTGACAACATGTCCGCGATTCAGTTAGCGAAGAATCCGGTGCTACATGGGCGTAGCAAACACATTGAGACAAAGTATCACTTTCTTCGTGAGCAAGTGCAGCAGAAGGTGGTGGAGTTAGTTTACTGCCCCACAGGAGAGCAAATGACGGACATATTTACCAAGGCGTTGAAGACCGAGACGTTTCTGAAGTGCAAAAGCAAACTCGGCATGTGCTGCCGTGTTTGAGGGGGAGATTGTTGGCGGAAGAATTTAATTTGACCGAAGTCAATGGCCAAAATAATATATACATAATATTTATATATTATTAGGATAAAAGGTGGCGTGAATATAAGAATGTATGAATTGATTTTTTGTTCTCTCTCTCTGCCACGTGCCTCTCTATAATTGATTGGTGCTACCTATAAATAGGCTTAGGCGGAAGCCTAAAGCTGTAAGAGAACTGCATTTGGCGGAGAGTTCTAAAAGTAGCGGTCAACAATTTTGAGACCGGAGTGTAGGAAAAGCGCGTGAAAAAAAAAATATAGTGGAAGCATTAATCGGAGCGGTCAGATATTTGCGATCAACCTTTTCTCTTGCCCCCAACTAGCAGCAGCGGTCTGAGGTTATTTGAGAGCGGTCTGAATTCTGCGGTCAAGAGTTTTTTTGAGACCGACGACCTGTTTGCGGACAGAAGTGAACAACAGTTCAACAAGTCTTTTGAAAGTGTGCGGTCTCAAGGTTGCGGTCTGAAGTTGTGATCTCCATTAGCTGGTTGGCGATCTCGTTCTAGTGAGCTCTAGTGTGTGTATTCAGAGATCTGCAAGTGTGCGATCTCGTAGTTTATTGTTTGTGTAATTTTGTAATACCTATTGGGTATCTTGCATGTAATTTTTGAAGTTGTAATTTCAGATTGAAGAAATTAGTATATGCTCTCTTGTATCTCTTTGTGTTTGTGTCCACTATTTTTCGCTTCCAACAATATGAGCTTGAGAAGGAATAACATGGTGAAGAAGAGTATTTCAAAGATAGAGATTCGGAAGTAATGTCATTTCAGAACGGGCATATTAAATATATTCGAGTGAGAAAATAAAGACCCATAATCCCGCCATTGTTGTGTCATAGTTCTTATAAAGCATGTTGCTTAATTCTTGCACCGTATTCTTCTCTAACCAGAGTTTCTCCATCATATAATCTACTATTTGAATAAGCCCACATGGAAAGGGTTGACTACAGAGATTAGAAGCTAGTTCAAAGGCAGCTGAGAAACTCACCTCTGATATTCTGGAGGCACTCTGCTGCTATGCCAGAGTTCAGAAGGTATAAAATATCACCAAGATCTTCATGGTTCACATTCGAAACCATTGTTTCTATTATGAAGCAGTCGACTTAGCACATGCAAGTAATAGTTCCCAAGAGAAATAAGAAAAGAGTATGATGTTATTACAGAGCAGCTATTGAGTGAGGAACCAAAAAACAGTTAAACAATTATTACAGACATACGCACTTTACATGTGTGTAGTTTACATGTGTGTGTAGTTGACGCACTTTACAGACAGAATATACTAAGTGCAAACAAACTGAAGAGCAAAAGTTATTTGATCCCACATGTCGACAAAAGTTGTGCAAAGTGAAGAACAAAAGTTGTCTACTGATTCCATATGTGGGCAAAAGTTGTACAATGAACATACAACTTCGTTTAATGATGCATATTAAGTGCAGTCAGCCCTCGTTGACATCATCCTTCCTGATTCTCAACCATCAAGTAAATATGATGCAGCAAAATCATAATCACAAACAAAAGAATAGGGAAGATAATAAATTTGCTTATCAATAGCTCCTTGTTTCTTAAGTTGTTGATGTACTTTTGACATGGCGTAGGTCTTTGGTATTAGGTCAGTGTTGGCTCTGACAAATTCCTTAAAGACGAAATTCCATTGATCAACATCTGGTAGATCGCAAGGCACTCTGGGTATGAGTATTCGAATACCTTGGTAGTTGTATGTAGGTGTAGGCATCGTGTGCCACGATGTTGGTGGCAATTTTCCATCAGGCCCTCTGCATACATCCTCAATTTTTGCGGGGATGTGTACAGTAGGTGCAACAGAGTCGACATCTAGCAAAATAGCAGTCGTAAAGTAAGCGCATGGATCGGGTCAGTTGGGAGGGAGTAGATTTTAAAAAGTGATTGTGCTTTAACTTACTGGACAATCTCAAAGAGATTGTAGACGTAGGTTGATTGGAAGAAGTACCGGTAAGGTTGATTTAGAAAGTGATTATGCTGTTTATATTTTGACGAAGTGCCTACAAAAATATAATTGTTGGTAAACTAATCAAATACTGCCACGCAGAGTGCTCACCAACAACTCGTACAAAATTGCTAGTTTATACTATAAATGGAGCAGATGGAGAAGCAATTATGATGTTCAAGTGAATCTGATGTTTCTAACATGAAATTCCAATGAAACATGCAGAAATAAAGCAACAAACAAATATATAATGTATCACTTCATTATATAAAAATAGTATGAGGATTTCTCATGCCAGGAATTAAGCAAATATATCATGTCTTTCTCATCTTTCCTCTTTGCACCACCCAATCAAATTTAGTGGATATCCCCATAACTGGATCAAAGCATTGTCATGTTGATATTGAGAAGTGAATACCTAATTATTACCAAATTTGACATCAAAATGGCGGAAAAACCTGGAGAACATAGATTCACATAATATTGGATCCCAAAAGATTGAATCAAAAAATAACGCGAACGGAAGAAATGGTAGCCACTGTAGCCATCGAAAAAACTTTATATATTAGTATAGATATAGTTTATGATCGATTATAAACTATTATGAGACGGCCGTTATACTAATTTGAATCTCGCCTTGTTTTCATTATTCCAATGTTTCAATTTCCCGACAAACGAAGATGATTGTTATTGTTTGAAGAGGCTTCATTCAAAATAATTTTTCTGGATTCAACAATGCCATTATTAATTCATAACGTACTTTTGGATGGCAAAGGGCAAAGACAACCTCAGATTTATCGCAAGAAAAGTAAGTGTTGAGTTCTTTCCCCTTCAAAGTAATGACATGATTTTCCAAACGACATTTTGAAAAAAATGTTATCTTGAAACTGTGTAGTTTAACTGCACTGCAGTGCAATTATGTAAACACAATGAAATATACTAAAGAAAACATTTGAGCAGTAACCCATCCTTTTCAGAGGGCACTTACTAAACCAAAAGAACTACAATTGGCATTGCTGCAATGATTGAATCATCCACCCAAGAAATCTATATTCACCCCCAATCTTCAATTTTTTTTAAGATCATGTTTACAGTTTTTTAGCTTCAGAGAATCTGCACTTTTAAATGGATCATGTTTGTTATTGTTTGAAGAGGCTTCATCCAAAATAATTCTTCTCGATAATTGTTTGTAAACTAATCAAATACATGTGAACATGGTATAAGTGAATAGACTGCTATAATCGTAATGTTGAAGCTTGATTAACACTTCCAATCAGCATAAATGTAGAGTAAAACTCACACAATATTGAGGCTTAGCCATAAGTGTATAGGCTGCTATAAGTATATAGGGAAGAAAAATGCTCTCCATAATGAGAAAAATATGAAACATGTCTTGCGTGCATAATGCTCTCCATAATGAGAAATATGTTAAGAAACTGAAAAAGAAATCAAAAAGATTTCCTAACACGCATCTGCTAGCGACAACCTCGGTGTGCCATTCTACCTCTTTTACATTTTGCACAATTGGTTTTAAATGAATGGGCATTTTATTTTTCCTATTTTTAGTCTTATCGTGCCCTTGCCGACTATCCCGCCTCGCCAACGACGATGCGAACTATCCCGCCTCGCCAACGACGATGCGAACTATCCCGCCTCGCCAATGACGATGCCAACTATCCCGCCTTGCCAACGACGATGCCAACTATCCCGCCTCGCCAACGACGATGCCAACTATCCCGCCTCGCCAACGATCGACGATGCCAACTATCCCGCCTCGCCAATGAGGCTGCCAACTATCCCGCCTCGTCAACGATGATGCCGACTATCCTGCCTCGCCAACGACGATGCCAACTGTGTTAGAAAATCACGGGGTCGCAGCTATAAAATTGCAAGGAAAGACAAACACATAATTTTATATTAATAAATCATAAGTGAAGTGCATTGGAGAAATAAACGTCCGAAGAAGCGCCGCGGATGCGCCGGACACGCACGATCTGCGGGAAAGAGGACAATCTTGACTGCAATCCGCTAGCGCAGCGGACGCACAAGGTTCACCGAACCTTCAACGTCGACGTCCGACGTTCAACCGCACCACCACCGAAGAACAATGTCGCCACCGGAGAACGACCACCGTCGACACTAACTGCACACACGCACGTCGTTGACAACACGCCTCTCCTCTCCAAAGAACATCCACTGCAACGCCGGCGACAAACACCAAGCCCGGCGGCAACTCCCTCTCTCAACGTCGGCGGATATCTCCTCCAAGGCCGGCAACAAAACACCCAAGGCCGGCGGCCGTTCCGAGTGCACGAGTGAGAGAGAGGGAAGAGAGATGCGCCTCACAAAGCTCCAGGCTGCTGCTCCTCCTTTTATCAATGGGGTGGCTATTATTTTATGCTTGTAGGTAAGTCAAAAGTGAAATCCTTTATTGCCCACCCACCTTTTTAGCAGCCCACGTGAAGACCAAAGAAAAAAAATATCTTATTTTATTTCCTTTGACTGGATTCTGCATATTCCAAGGGGGGAAGAAAATAACTTCCAATTTGAATACCAGCCAAATCTGATACGATCCAAATCGGATCCGAACCAAACCAAGAATCACCACCTTGGTTCGGGGTCCGAAGCCACCACCTGCACAAAGCACTAACTGCGCCTGGCATTACTGCACGTGGCACGATCTACGCGAAGCACCTGTTTGCACAAAGCACCACCTCAAGAACTTGAGGCGTCAGTCGACCTGCTCCAGTCGACTCATCCCTGCTCGGGCTCAACCTCTGAATGTCGACGCAACCGGATCGCTGAATCTGACTCGCCTAGTCAGACTACCAGAAGGGCGATCCACTGCACCACCTCGACCATTAACTCTGTCGGCCGCAGAAATCATGGGCACGCCACCTCGCATCGCGGTCCCCATCAGCCGGTACAGACTACCGAGCTGCATAGCTCGCATGAGCACGGTACGCCCTCGCCTCACCGTCAGAACTTCACCGCTTGATGCAAAACTGCACCCATCAGAGTCCAATCTGCCCAACGAAATCAGATTCCTGCGCAGCTTAGGTACTAGATGTACCCGCTCAAGTCTACGCACAGCTCCACCATGCATCTGCAAGTTCACCGTCCCAATCCCTGTGACCTCACATGCTGAGCCGTCACCCAGAAAGACCGACCCAGACGTCACCTCTAGTGAACTAAGCATCGCCGCATCTGAGCAAATGTGATGTGAGGCACCAGAATCCAAAATCCAGCTATCAGAGTCATTCTGACTCTCAGTGACGCAATAAAATCCGTCATCTCCTTCCAGGTCGAGTGTCACCATGCCCGCATCTTGGACATCCTTCGAAGTTCCAGAACTTCCAGCACGCTGCGAACAATTTCTCCTAATGTGACCAACCTGTCTGCAGTGGTAACACGTCCAAAGAACATCCACTGCAATGTCGGCGACAAACACCAAGCCCGGCGGCAACTCCCTCTCTCAACGTCGGCGGATATCTCCTCCAAGGCCGGCAACAAAACACCCAAGGCTGGCGGCCGTTCCGAGTGCACGAGTGAGAGAGAGGGAAGAGAGATGCGGCTCACAAAGCTCCAGGCTGCTGCTCCTCCTTTTATCAATGGGGGTGGGTATTATTTTATGCTTGTAGGTAAGTCAAAAGTGAAATCCTTTATTGCCCACCCACCTTTTTAGCAGCCCACGTGAAGACCAAAGAAAAAAATATCTTATTTTATTTCCTTTGACGGGATTCTGCATATTCCAAGGGGGAAGAAAATAACTTCCAATTTGAATACCAGCCAAATCTGATACGATCCAAATCGGATCCGAACCAAACCAAGAAACTGTCCTGCCTCGCCAACGACGATGCCATGGCCCTTTGCTTGATTCCCGTCACACCAATGAAGATCTATCCGACATTTCTCTCCAACGAATCACTTGATCCATATGATGTGGTCTCCCTCATTCAGGGTCGTGATCAATAACATTTACATTTTTCGGAAGCTTGCGTTTCTATTTAACAGTGACTATGAAGTGGGCTAAAAATAAGTTGTTTTATTTGCAAATGAACAATTATCCTGCATGTTTGAGTTTGCTGCGAACGAAGAGTGGAAGGGGCAGCTTTAACCCATAACAGAGGAAGCTTGAATGAAAATAACAGATTTGATCTAAGAAAAATTATCTCACTGCAAGTGTCCCTTATGGATGGTTGATGGAAGAGCTGTCGGGTGACGTCGAGGGACTGAAGATGGCCGGAGACGATCGATTGGTGGAGCTCTGATAGGCTGGCGACCACACCGGCGCAGTTGACACGGCGGCATGAATCGGTTTCCAGCTGCCGCAGAGACGATGAGGTCAGACACAGCTGGCGAACGCCGTCTTCCAGCCACTGAGAGACATCGTCGAGGCCGTCGGAGATATGGGCGTAGTCGAGTCTGGGAGAGTCGAAGACGCAGAAACCGCTCATCATGGACCGCAGAACATTGTGCTCCTCCAAACTCAGTGTTCTCCCGTCTCTGCCTGAATCAGAGACAAATTTACCCATATTTCAAAAAGCATGGAAGAATAAGGAGAAGAAAAATAGGGGAACATAAGAAAGGAACCATTTTTTAGATTACTCACCTACAGAAGACGAAGTGTGAGCGAACGACACAAAACCAGACCGACCGAGAACAGAGTACATGAGGTTCACCATTGAACTCTTCCCAACTCCGGCGAACCCGATCAACAACAACGTGATCACCGGCGGTTTATCCGTGTCCTGCCTCCGCGCCCCACCCGCCGGAAACCAAAGATTGTTAAATTTTGTGCTGCTACCAATCAAGTGAACCAACAATGAAGAAAAGACGAAGAAAACTCTTTATAACTAAGCAATTGATTACAGAGAGAAGCTGACTACAAGGTGCATACACCTTGAATCACGTCAGCTGAGATATATAAAAAATAACTTGTCGCAAACAAGGTCCGCTTCTCCACTAGGTGCCGTTGAGCTTGTCAACGCACTCTCCACTTCACAACACACTCAACCTTGCACTCTCCACCTCACAGTGCACTCTCCACCTCTCGTTGAGGTACGGGTTGGGGTTGGACTCTCTTGGGGTGTAAGCACACTCCCACTCTCTCTCAACTCTTCTCTTCTCTCTCACACTCTCTTGTATGTCTCTCTCTTCACATCAACACCGCTCTAGGGTGGGGTGGGGGGGGGGGGGGGGGGTATTTATAGGAAACACAAATATAGGAGAGATGATGAGGCGGAGAGAGGGGGGAGTGCATACACCTCAACACATGCACACCTCCCTCTCCAACAACCGCTCGGCAAGAGCCCAGTCGCCCCCTCTCACTTGAACACTTCCACTCTGCAGTGAAAGTGGAGGTTTAGTTCTTATTTATCTTATTAAAAGATCTTGTTTAAGTTTTTCTTTAAATTAATGATATATGTATATATGTATGCTGAGTGAGGAATAAAATCAAGCACTAACAGTGCATAAGAAAAATCACAGCACAACAGTAATAAAAGTAAAGTAAAAACAAGCAAAGTCAGATGACACAAAATATATAGTAGTTCCCCTCAACTTGGTACATCTACTCTTCTACCCACTGGTAGGAATCCACTAGGAGGTTGTTGATAAGGTGCCCTCACACCAGGTGAGCTGTTGATAAGGTGCTCTAACCAAACTGTAGGTTTTTGCTAAGGTGCCCTGTCACCGGGATTAACTTTTGAAGGGAGTTATAATCCTGTACAGGATGGGATAAGGAAGTAAAAAATGAAAAGCAGAAGTTATATTGTTCTTCTCTGTATAAGAAGACTCTTGAAGATCCTGATTTGAAGTTGAATGGATCTGAATATAATGTTGAAGAAGGCTCCCCCTGTCTGATTAGAGTTGATGACAGCTTGTGGATAGAGCTTCTTCTTTTAACCACTTCTTCCTTCTTTTGCAGTGATGATCCTGAGCAAGTAGTTGTGATTTGCATCTCAGGATATTTGTAAGCTGCAGGAAGATGTTAGCAATGAAGAACAATTGATTTTCTCTTTATTTCTGTCGTGTGTTCTCTGTTTTGCTTTCTCTGTAACTGTCCTTTTATAATCTGAGAACCTTTACTCTTATTTTGAATTATTCTCTTGGGAAGACGGAAAGAGCTGAGGTCTCCATCAATGTTTTGACTCCTCGAGAGGATAACCTGCCGTTTCTTTTTATTAAAGCTAGTTTGCAACGGCTAAAAGTATTGATTGATCTGCAACGGCTAAGAGGAATAGTCAAAAGACAGTGAAAAAGATATTAAAATAATTCAGAAAGAAATTCGTCGATCCTAGCTTTGACATTTGTCGGGCTGAGCTCGTCGTCTGATGTACTGAGCGATTGTCTCTATCTTGGAATTCGTAGACCGCTGAAATGGCTAGATTGAGTTTGTCGAGTGCCGTTCAGAGAATGTCTGGCCGCTCCAATTGTTCTGACTGGATTCGTCGAGCACCGTTCGCCATTTGTCGAACGCTGTTCTGATGAAGATTTGTCGAGCGCTGGCTGACTGGAATTTGTCGAGCGCCGTTTGCCATTTGTCGAACGCTGTTCTGATGAAGATTTGTCGAGCGCAGAGAGTTTGTATTATTTTCTTATGTATATTCTCCGATTCGATCGCATCATATTTAATTTATGTTTTCTTAGATTTCTAAGTTATTTAGATGACTTATTGATAAGAGAATGGATCCTAACTCAAATCAAAAGCTAAGGTTCCAACACACAGACTCCAACCTACCACTCGCCACTCCTCCATTGCTCCACTCGGCAGCCCACTTCCAAGCATGGACTCGCCCTTGCCCCTTGATGGACTCGCCCAAGCCTCTTCCTCCACTCGCTAACAAGAGCACTCGCCCAGCCCCCATACTCCCACTCGCGCGGCTCCACACTTCCACTCGCCCAAACTCCAAAACTCCACTCGCCTGCACCCATGGTTGGACTCGCCCAAGCCTCAAGCTCTACTCGCCTGGGCCAAAGCTCCCACTCGCCCAGCTTTGGCCTCCTACCTCCACTCGCCCCCCCCCCCCCCCCCCCCCCCCCCAAAGCCACTTCAACTTCAACACTCCCCCTTGAAGTGATCTTCAGGGACAACTACAAGGCAAGCACGAAGCTTCTTGAACGGCCCCGCAGATAGGGGCTTTGTAAAGATGTCCGTCAGGTTCTCCTCACTCCGCACGTGCTCCACCGCAAGCGAGCCACCCGACACCTTCTCTCGGATGAAGTGGTGCTCGATCTCTATGTGCTTTGTCCTTGCGTGACAGACTGGGTTGGTTGCCAGCTTCAGAGCACTCTCGTTGTCTCCACGCAGCACAGTAGGTCCTCTGACTTTCTCATCCACATCTTCCAACAGCCTCCTCAGGCAGACACACTCCTGAGCTGCTAAGGATGACGTCTTGTACTCAGCCTCAGTGGTGGAAAGGGAAATGGAGTCCTGCTTCTTGCTACACCATGAGATGGCAGTGGCTCCACACATGAACACGTAACCTGATGTCGACTTGCGGTCATCAGCGTCACCTGCGTAATCTGCATCTGTGTAGCCATGCAGCTTGAATTCAGTCCTCTCTCCATAGAACAACCCCATCTCAAGGGTCCCCTTCACAAACTTCAGTATCCCCTTAGCTGCCTCCAGATGAGGCTTCCGCGGCTCCTGCATGTACCGACTCACTCGGCCGACAGCAAAGGCGATGTCCGGCCTTGTGATGGTCAGATAGATAAGGCTCCCCACCAGTGCCCGGAAGATCTTCGGATCAGGAAGAATCCTCCCTTCTTCCTTCTGAAGCTTCAGCCCAACCTCCAGTGGAACGGAGCTACTCTTCCCCTCATTCATGCCGAATCTCTCGATAATCTTCTCGGCATATGCCTTCTGGGTCACGAGCAGTCCGCCACTTCTCTTCTCCACTTGAAGTCCAAGGAAATGGTGCAGTTCACCAAGATCCTTCATCTCAAACCGTATGGCTAGCTGCTGTCTCAGCGTCGCGACCTCCTCACTGTTATTTCCGATCACGATCATGTCGTCGACGTACAGCAACACCAGCACGTGAAGATCTCCACTCTTCTTCACAAACATGCTAGAGTCTGAGTTTGAGGCATCGTAACCACAAAACTGCAGATACTCTGCAATTTTCCCATATCATGCTCTCGGCGCCTGTTTCAACCCATAGAGGGTCTTCTTCAGCTTGCAGACATGACGTGGCTGAGACTTGGACACGTATCCAGGTGGTTGCACCATGAATATATCCTTGTCAATCTCTCCATATAGGAATGCATTCTTCACATCAAGCTGCCACAGCTTCCACCCTCTGCACGCTGCTAGGGCAATGACCGTCCTCACCGACGTCATCTTCGCCACAGGACTGAAGGTCTCCTCATAGTCCTCTACATAGGTTTGCGAGAAACCTCGAGCGACAAGCCTAGCCTTGTACCACTCCACTTCTCCATCAGCTCTCTTCTTCACCTTATACACCCACTTGCAGGTGACAGGCTTGATGCCCTCCACCATGGGAACAAGGTCCCATGTCTCGTTCTTCTTCAGGGCCTCCATCTCCTCATCCATGGCCACGTCCCACTCCTTGGTGCCAACAACATCTTCAAAGCAAGCAGGTTCCCTCTCGTCGAGTGGTCCTGCGAAGAAGCAAGAGGCCAAACTCACGAAGTTCCCCTCCTTATAGCGAGCAGGCGGGACGATGGTCCGCTTCGACCTCCTCAAGGCTTGGCCACTTTCTACCACTCTGGTAGACTCCTCCTCTTCAGCTCCTCTTTCAACTTCTCTTGAAGCAACGCTCCCCCTGCTTCTAGAGCTTGAAGCTCCACCTGAGACAGAAGCTCCCCCTGAGCCAGATGGCGATGGGGCACTTGGAGATACCTCCAACTCCAGCATAGAGTCCTCAGTGACTCTCTCTTCTTCTTCCCTGCTTAATTCTCCACTCTCCGGCAGCACCACAGAAGAGACTCCCTGATACGAGATCAGTTCGTCAAACACTACGTCACGCGAGACGACGAACTTGTGGGTCTGCGGGTTCATGCACTTCCATCCCTTCTTCCTCTCATCGTAGCCGATGAAGATACACTTCCTCGCTTTCGGCTCCAACTTGGTTCTCTCAGCCTCTGAAACGTGCACGAAGCAGGTAGAGCCAAACACCCTCATGTGACTCACATCTGGCTTCTCCCCAAACATGAGTTGGTGTGGACACACCATCCTATTGGGACTCAGAGGTAGACGGTTGATCACATAGGTAGCACATGCCATTCCCTCCGCCCATAAGGCTTTGGGAATCCCCTTGGCATGTAGCCAACTCCTGGTTGTCTCCACCAGATGGCGGATCTTCCTCTCTGCGACCCCATTTTGTTGAGGGGTGTGGGCGCAGGAGAGCTCTCGCCGGATGCCGAACTTCCTGCAGAAAGAGTTAAAAGCGTTAGAGGTAAACTCCCCCCATTATCACTTCTTAACTTCTTCACCCTCAGGTTCAGCCTCCCCTCCACTAGTTCCTTCCACTCCTGGAACTTCTCAAACACCTCCGCCTTCTCCCTCATGAAGTAAGCCCACGTGTAGCGGGTGTAGTCATCCACCAAGACCAGCGCATACTTGTTTCCTCCATAGGTCAGGGTGGTGCACAGCCCCATCACATCAGCGTGCACGCACTCAAGAGGTGCCTTACACCTGGTCTCCGACTTGTCAAATGGAAGTCGATGTGACTTTCCACACTGACAGCCCTCACACACATGGCCGTCGCCGCAAGAGGAGAGATTGGGCAGGCCAGACACCATACCCTTCGCCGCTATCATCTTCAGCTTGTCCATCCCCACGTGACCTAGCCTCTCAAGCTAGATCGATGCGCTGTCATTTGTTTTCAGCTTGTCCACATAGGCACTTGCAGAAAAAACGTACAAGTTCTTCACCCTTCTCCCGGTGAGCGTGACATCAGCATCAACTGAAGACAAGTTCTTCAGGAACTTCACCTCCTTCGGTCCGAACAGCACGTGGTATCCTGCATCCACTGCATTCGCAATCGAGAAGAGGTTCTTCTTCATGCCCGACACATGATACACACTCTTCAGTGTCACGGGCTTCTCTTCACTTCCCAGGGATATCATCCCTTCCTTCTCAACTGGATGCACCGTATCATCCGCCGTGATGATAGCATCAGTTCCACCATATGCCTTCAAGGAGGCAAACTTAGACACATCTCCAGTGAGATGGTGCCCGCAACCGGAGTCCACTATCCAGTCATTCTCAAAGCTGACGGAGGCTAAGGCATCGACTGACGTTGTCGTCATCTCATCCACGAAGCAATTGTCTCCGCCTTCACCACCCTGGTGACCTCGACCTCTTCCTCCACCTCTTCGTCCACCTCTCTGATGGTCTCCACCTCTCCGGTGGTCTCCCTCTCTCTCAGCAACATGACCGACCTTAAGATTAGACCGGCACTCCTTTGACATGTGCCTGTACTTCTTGCAGGCAAAGCAGAGGGGTCTCCCCCTCTGGTCATATGGGGGGAAGAAATTCTCCCTAACTCCCTGAGAGGACGTTGAAGGTCCATCTCCGGAGTTCTTCTTCTTCTTGTCCCAAGGCTTCTTCTTGCCTGAGAAAAGCGCCTCGCTATCTCCCCCTGAGATAGACACTCCTGCCATCTGCTTCTCCAAGCTCTCCTGTGACAACAACAGGTTCTCTAGCTCCAGTAAGGTGGGCTGAGTAGCCCATCCTTGCACAGACGTGATAAATGGGACATACTCCTTCCACAGACCTCAGAGTATGTGCCTCTTCAGCTTTGCCTCAGAGATCGGTTCGTCAGGATCCAAGGCCGAGATCTCTGCACACAGGTTCTTCACCTTTAAGAAGAAGGTGGATATCGACAACTCTCCCTGAGTGGACCGCGCCAACTCATTCTCCAAGAACTGTAGCTGCGCTACGTTCTTCTTGTTGAATAGCCCATCAAGGGCACTCCAGATCTCTGACGCTTACTTGCACCCCAGGATGTGGTCGAACAAGTCAGGTGAGATAGTCCTCTTTAAGGTGAACTCAGCTTTGGCGTTGGTCTTCCTCCACGCCCTCACTGCTGGACCATTGTCTCTGGCAGCTACTACTTCCTCTTGCGCAGCTCCTCCAACAACCTCTCATAGGTCCTCTCCAAGAAGGTAGCTCTCCATGCATGACTTCCACTTCTTGTAGTTGGTCTGGGTGAGCAACACAATGCCTAGTCCTCTCGCATAATCTCCTCCGCCGTCCATCTTGGTTGTCAACCTTGAACCTTGATAGCACACTTCGCTTCACCAATCAGCCTCTGATACCATGTTAAATTTTGTGCTGCTACCAATCAAGTGAACCAACAATGAAGCAAAGACGAAGAAAACTCTTTATAACTAGGCAATTGATTACAGAGAGAAGCTGACTACAAGGTGCATACACCTTGAATCACGTCAGCTGAGATATATAAAAAATAACTTGTCGCGGACAAGGTCCGCTTCTCCACTAGGTGTCGTTGAGCTTGTCAACGCACTCTCCACTTCACAACACACTCAACCTTGCACTCTCCACTTCACAGTGCACTCTCCACCTCTCGCTGAGGTACGGGTTGGGGTTGGACTCTTTTGGGGTGTAGGCACACTCTCACTCTCTCTCTCAACTCTTCTCTTCTCTCTCACACTCTCTTGTATGTCCCTCTCTTCACATCAACACCGCTGTAGGGTGGGGTGGGGGGTATTTATAGGAAACACAAATATAGGAGAGATGATGGGGGGGAGGGGGGGTGTATACACCTCAATACATGCACACCTCCCTCTCCAACAACCACTCGGCAAGAGCCCAGTCGCCCCCTCTCACTTGAACACTTCCACTCCGCAGGCTCCAACCTACCACTCGCCACTCCTCCATTGCTCCACTCGGCAGCCCACTTCCAAGCATGGACTCGCCCTTCCCCCTTGATCATGGACTCGCCCAAGCCTCTTCCTCCACTCGCTAACAAGAGCACTCGCCCAGCCCCCATACTCCCACTCGCCCGACTCCACACTTCCACTCGCCCAAACTCCAAAACTCCACTCGCCTGCACCCATGGTTGGACTCGCCCAAGCCTCAAGCTCTACTCGCCTGGGCCAAAGATCCCGCTACATTCTTCTTGTTGAATAGCCCATCAAGGGCACTCCAGATCTCTGACGCTTACTTGCACCCCAGGATGTGGTCGAACAAGTCAGGTGAGATAGTCCTCTTTAAGGTGAACTCAGCTTTGGCGTTGGTCTTCCTCCACGCCCTCACTGCTGGACCATTGTCTCTGGCAGCTACTACTTCCTCTTGCTCAGCTCCTCCAACGACCTCTCATAGGTCCTCTCCAAGAAGGTAGCTCTCCATGCATGACTTCCACTTCTTGTAGTTGGTCTGGGTGAGCAACACAATGCCTAGTCCTCTCGCATAATCTCCTCCGCCGTCCATCTTGGTTGTCAACCTTGAACCTTGATAGCACACTTCGCTTCACCAATCAGCCTCTGATACCATGTTAAATTTTGTGCTGCTACCAATCAAGTGAACCAACAATGAAGCAAAGACGAAGAAAACTCTTTATAACTAGGCAATTGATTACAGAGAGAAGCTGACTACAAGGTGCATACACCTTGAATCACGTCAGCTGAGATATATAAAAAATAACTTGTCGCGGACAAGGTCCGCTTCTCCACTAGGTGTCGTTGAGCTTGTCAACGCACTCTCCACTTCACAACACACTCAACCTTGCACTCTCCACTTCACAGTGCACTCTCCACCTCTCGCTGAGGTACGGGTTGGGGTTGGACTCTTTTGGGGTGTAGGCACACTCTCACTCTCTCTCTCAACTCTTCTCTTCTCTCTCACACTCTCTTGTATGTCCCTCTCTTCACATCAACACCGCTGTAGGGTGGGGTGGGGGGTATTTATAGGAAACACAAATATAGGAGAGATGATGGGGGGGAGGGGGGGTGTATACACCTCAATACATGCACACCTCCCTCTCCAACAACCACTCGGCAAGAGCCCAGTCGCCCCCTCTCACTTGAACACTTCCACTCCGCAGGCTCCAACCTACCACTCGCCACTCCTCCATTGCTCCACTCGGCAGCCCACTTCCAAGCATGGACTCGCCCTTCCCCCTTGATCATGGACTCGCCCAAGCCTCTTCCTCCACTCGCTAACAAGAGCACTCGCCCAGCCCCCATACTCCCACTCGCCCGACTCCACACTTCCACTCGCCCAAACTCCAAAACTCCACTCGCCTGCACCCATGGTTGGACTCGCCCAAGCCTCAAGCTCTACTCGCCTGGGCCAAAGATCCCGCTACATTCTTCTTGTTGAATAGCCCATCAAGGGCACTCCAGATCTCTGACGCTTACTTGCACCCCAGGATGTGGTCGAACAAGTCAGGTGAGATAGTCCTCTTTAAGGTGAACTCAGCTTTGGCGTTGGTCTTCCTCCACGCCCTCACTGCTGGACCATTGTCTCTGGCAGCTACTACTTCCTCTTGCTCAGCTCCTCCAACGACCTCTCATAGGTCCTCTCCAAGAAGGTAGCTCTCCATGCATGACTTCCACTTCTTGTAGTTGGTCTGGGTGAGCAACACAATGCCTAGTCCTCTCGCATAATCTCCTCCGCCGTCCATCTTGGTTGTCAACCTTGAACCTTGATAGCACACTTCGCTTCACCAATCAGCCTCTGATACCATGTTAAATTTTGTGCTGCTACCAATCAAGTGAACCAACAATGAAGCAAAGACGAAGAAAACTCTTTATAACTAGGCAATTGATTACAGAGAGAAGCTGACTACAAGGTGCATACACCTTGAATCACGTCAGCTGAGATATATAAAAAATAACTTGTCGCGGACAAGGTCCGCTTCTCCACTAGGTGTCGTTGAGCTTGTCAATGCACTCTCCACTTCACAACACACTCAACCTTGCACTCTCCACCTCACAGTGCACTCTCCACCTCTCGCTGAGGTACGGGTTGGGGTTGGACTCTCTTGGGGTGTAGGCACACTCTCACTCTCTCTCTCAACTCTTCTCTTCTCTCTCACACTCTCTTGTATGTCCCTCTCTTCACATCAACACCGATGTAGGGTGGGGTGGGGGGGGTATTTATAGGAAACACAAATATAGGAGAGATGATGGGGGGGAGGGGGGGGGGGGGGGTGCATACACCTCAATACATGCACACCTCCCTCTCCAACAACCACTCGGCAAGAGCCCAGTCGCCCCCTCTCACTTGAACACTTCCACTCTGCAGGCTCCAACCTACCACTCGCCACTCCTCCATTGCTCCACTCGGCAGCCCACTTCCAAGCATGGACTCGCCCTTCCCCCTTGATCATGAACTCGCCCAAGCCTCTTCCTCCACTCGCTAACAAGAGCACTCGCCCAGCCCCCATACTCCCACTCGCCCGACTCCACACTTCCACTCGCCCAAACTCCAAAACTCCACTCGCCTGCACCCATGGTTGGACTCGCCCAAGCCTCAAGCTCTACTCGCCTGGGCCAAAGATCCCACTAGCCCAGCTTTGGCCTCCTACCTCCACTCGCCCCCCCCCCCCCCCCCCCCCCCCCCCCCCCCCCCCCTTAAAGCCACTTCAACTTCAACAGAGATCCCCCGCTATATAAGTGAGCAGCCGGTGTCGTAGCTCTTCAATAAAAGTATATATAAAACTTAATTTAATTTTGTTCAACAAAAACCATATGGTGTGATGGTTGTCATCTTTGGTTGATATAGTGGAGACCCGAGTTTAATTCTCACCATTGACAAATTTTATGAGATTAAAATAAAGGTCATATGACACTTATTTTTAATAAATTTAAGGGTAAAAATCGTAATTTCATGTTGTAGGGTACTCTACACCTTCATAGTTTTAGGTCACCCCCTAGTAGGTTTAGGAGACCTATGAAAAAGTATAGAGAGAGAGAGAGAGAGAGAGAGCGGTTTGATCCGACGGCTGATGAAATATCATGTCAGATTCAACGGACGTAATCATTTCAACGGCTTTAAAATTCATGGGATTGATATTTCTTTGTATATTATATATATATATATACGGTAAAGATATATATAAATGAGAAAATAATAGCCTGCATTTTTTTTTTTTGAAAGATGACTCGCGAGTCAAGTGAGTATTAAAATCATGTTGACTTTATGTATACAGATTGACTAGTGAAGAGTTTGCGAGGCAAACCCGGGAAATAACGGTGCAACTCCTAGGGGCAATATGTGAAAGCCTGGGGCTTGAAGAGAACCGCATGATGTCATCCCTCAGCCTGGAATGTTGCTATCAAATGATGTTAGGGAGTCTGTACCCTCCTTACCCTCAACCAGACTTGGCACTCGGCATCCCTCCTCACTCCGACTCAGGCCTTCTCACTCTCATCATGCAAAGCAGAAGCTTTCCCGGCCTTCAAGTCCTGCACTGCGGCAAATGGGTCCCAGTTCAGCCCATCCTCCCCAACTCATTCTGTGTCATTGTCTCAGATCTCCTGCACGTAATATGCATCACTATAAATATATATATATATATTATATTTTTTCTATAGTTGAAATTAACTGCATTAATTTATTATCCGGAAACAAACAGATATTTAGCAATGGAAAGTTCAAGAGTGTGGTGCATAGATGCACGGTTGATAAGAAGAGCAGCAGGTTATCGGTTGCAAGTTTGCTAGGGCCGCCACTGGAGGGCGTTCTTGTTTCTCCTGCACACGAATTGGTAGAAGCCGAAGCAAAACCTGTTGCATACCCTGGAATCACGTTCAAAGATTACATCCAGATTAACAGAGCCAATAGGTGTTGGTTTTAGTCCAACTTATTTGAAATATATATGCAGGTGGAGCAAACTCTTGGAAAGTGCTCCAAGCCGTCCTCACATCTAATGTGCCGCTGCTGTTAGAGCATAATCTGAATATCAAATTATGTAATGAGAAGGAAACTGCGCAGATAAAAGAACCGGAAGAAGGAGGACAATAACGTGTTCTGGAGCTTAACCACCGACTGAAGACTTCCATCCCTGCATTGGAGCAAGCATAAGTCAGAGGATAAATAAATAAATAGTTAATTATCTTGTATGGTACCAATGTTAAGCTGTGTTTTGTGGGGTGACCTTGCTACTGTAAAAGGCTGCCTCTTGGATGTTTTAAGTAGTGCGTATGTAAGTCCTGTGTTTCCAGTTAAAAATATTGTGTACTTTCCTGTGAGTGTTTGCTAAATATATAAAAGAGTGGTAGTACCGGGTATCTTGCCCCATTTCTGTGTTCTGTGCTGTTTTCTTTCTTAAATCTCTACATGGTATCAGAGGGTGTTGAGTGCTAGATTACTATCAGCCATCAGAAATTTGTGGAGGTGATTTATCTGCATCCAGTTCTCTGGTCTTCCTCTTTTATTTTTGCCATTTCTTCCTCCTATTGCATCACATGGCTTCATCTAGTAATTCTGCTCAGAATATTCTTTACTCTCCAAGTGGAGTACCCATATTTGAAGGGGATGCCTATGATTTTTGACATGTTCAAATGAGGATTCAGTTCCTATCTCAAGGATTCACTACACCATATCATGCATATGGTAGCACTCAAAAATCGCTACTATATATGAAAAAGCCTCTATTGTAGGGCTACGGTAGCGGTTGCGTGTGTGTTGCATCTGCCGCCGTGGTCGTAGGGTATGGTAGCGGTTACACAATATATTGTGGCGTCCTGAAATCGCTACCATAGGTACATCTTGTTGAAACTTGAACCCGCCGTCCCACAATTAATTCTGCACTTTATGCCTGTTGAAGACTAAGAGTCCTGTATTGGTTTTATTACCTTCTTTAATGCTATATTAATGAGTCTAATGCTGTTTTGTATTCCATTAAATCAACACTTATAAATTGAGTCATGTATGAGCAGTAATGGATGGATGAATGAGATTATTGAACGTCATACCTTCTTCTCCCCACTTTTCTTCTTCCTGTTCATCATCACTGCACAAATAGATGAGTTATAGGGAATTAATCTAACACATCTATTATAGCATTTATCGTTTTCAATGGTAGCAGTTATTGAACGTTGTCATTCTACAACAATGACTACGATTCTTCATCACCGGCCAGGCGTTTATTCTTGTATAAAATGCATTTTAACATATTAAATTGAATTAAGAGGTAGCAGTCAATATATAGATCACTTAATTTTAATAAATTCAAATAATGGAGATAATATCCATTGTGTAAAAGAATTCAAATAAATTTTTTTTATTAATAGTAAAAAGAAGGTGTGAGATAGCTCAAACCCTTCATGAATACAATCAATATATAGATCACTTAATTTTCTTTAATAAACTCAATACATGAGAAAACATATATAATTAATACATGAAAATTATTATCTTTCTTCTTCACGGGCTCATCCTTCTTGCCTTATTCCTTCTTCGAAGCCTCCCTTGGTGCCTCATTTTCTTATATATACCTAAAACAAAATAAAGGATGTACAAATTAGAAGCAAGAAATATCTCTTGTATGATCACGAATGCTTAAAGGAATACTTACCCCCATCCACCCAGAAAACCTCCTCCCTGTGCATGGAATGAACTGCAGCTATCAAGGATTCAATTCCTGCAGCGGGCCAGTTTCAGCAAACAGAGTTTCATGCAGGGGTCCTAATTAAACCCATCTATTGCTTCAATCCCTACCATCCACCCAGCTGTTGTCCCATGTCATCCAGTCCTGCAGGGGTCCTAAACCCATCTATCTGATTCCAAAAGATACTTCAAACCAGAACTTAAGGTTAGTAGCATAAATGTCATGTGGATATATATATATATATATATATATATTTAGAATGTGCAGGGAAAGGGAATGCACAGAGAGTCAACATTTATAATCTTCTCATCCTTCTTGCTCATATTCTATGGCTTAAGAAAGCTATAAATAATTTCATGAAATAAAGGGGAAAACATAATTCACATAATTAATATAAATCAAATCGGATTAATGTTGCTCATATTCTATGGGTGTTCGATGTTTATCATGCCAATTAGCAACTATTTATCTTTTGAAATGTGTAATCTGCAATGTCACAAACTATGTTAACATGATTCATGGTAATGTGTGAAAGACAAAATACTAATACCTGTGTTTTTCATAATTGTGATTGCAACCACCAATGATCACCCACCACCCTCCCAAACAAGGCCTAATAATAAATAAATAAACACGAGTTCATTGAAACATACAGTTTGGATCATAGAGTCTACATAATCTTCCTTAGAAACATCCCCCCAAAAGTGAGGGTTGGCCACCAGATGCCTCAATCTGAAATAGTAGAAAGGTAAATACATTACAATTTGCGAATATATATTCAGTTATACATGTTATATTCCTAAGTGCCAAGTCAAGTAATCGAGAAGAAAACCCTATTTGATTTCTTCAGTACATCTATTGCAAATAAAGTATGGCAAACTCCACATTTAACATAGGATTAATTAAGAGGACGCCTGAAACTTTTTATAATTACAGGGACCTCCCTCTACATTTTGAAATTACAAAAACCTTCCCTCCATTGTCATTTCAGTTCAAATGTAGAGATCATGGTTTTTTATATCAAAATATTGCATATTAATTGGATAAAGAACTTATCATCTTTAGGATGCTCACTGTCATGTCTAATGGTACACTTCTACATTCTCTAGCGACAATATTAAGGAGAAGAAACAATATTAAGGAGCAAAAATGTAAGAAGAAGATCCGGGATTGGGATCAGTCTAATGGTAGTCCACTGAGATTCAACGCAGTCTCTGAAAAAAGTGCAATCATTGAAACTCTTTCAAACACTGTCATTGTTGCTTGTGCCCTCCTTCATACGGCGACTGTAGTGTTGTCCAGAGAAACAACCCAAGGGGGCGTAACAGATTATAATTCTGTTGCTATTTGGTTCAAGTAGCCTATATCACTGGTTTTCATCACTGTAGCCCAGGAACACACATTTTCGTCCACTTGCATCAAGTTTGTCTCATCCCTCCTTATTGTTGTGAGCATAGGCAATGCAGCCAAACACTCTTAAGTGAGACACATTGGGTTTTTGCTTGAAAATAACTTCATAGGGTGTGGAGTTGAGCAGGGCTTTGGTGGGTTCTCTGTTTAGGATATAAATGGCAGTGGTTGTGGCTTCCCCCCAGAGATTCTTAGGACTTGATGAATGTAACATCATTGTTCTTGCCATTTCTACCACAGTCTTGTTGCGTCTCTCAACATCCCAATTTTGTTGGGGTATGTAAGGGGTTGTGAGTTCCCTGCGAATTCCAACTTCTTGACACATTTTGTGGAATTGTGTGGACAGGAATTCTCCACCTCTGACACTTCTTACAACTTTTATTTTTTTCTCCAGTTGATTTTCAACTTGTTTTTTGAAGGTATTGAAATGTTGATATGCTTCTGATTTTTGATCCAGGTGGAAGAGCCAGATGAATCTACTAAAATCATCCACTATGAGTAGGTAGTAGCGCTTTCCACCAAGGGAGGGTACGCTTGCAGGTCCCTAGAGGTCAATGCGTAGTAGGTCAAGGGGTACACTACTTCTTTTGTGGGCAAGTTTTGGGAATGGAAAACGATGAGACTTGGCTTGAGCACATGAGGAGCAGTTTTGTGGCGTGATTTTGGTTTTTGGTAGTCCCTCGACTAGTTCTTCTTTTTGTAATTTCTGGATGGATGGGAAACATAGATGGCCTAGCCTATGATGCCAAAGAGAGTCTGCAGAGGAAGGCTTAACAACATTGTAAGAGAGATATGATGTCCCTGCAGGTTTCAGACAGATGGTAAATATGTTGCTATTATTCATGTGTGTTGAGGCTACGATGGCATTGTTTTTAGGCTCAATGATGTCACATGTCTTTAAGTTAAATATAACTTTGTATCCTTTGTTTAGTAGCTGCCCTATACTAAGTTTTGAGAAAGTGTAGGAAAAAATTGGACATTTGAGATTAGTTTGGTGGTGCCTTCGGGTAATGAGACAACTATGGTTCCCTTCCCTTCTATCTTCTCCTTCTTACCATCTCCTAATTATGACTCCGGACTTCCAAGTTTCATCAAGATTGGTGAAATAGTTTTTATGATTCACCATATGGTTTGAGCATCCGTTGTCAACATACCAAAGTGCGGGATATTCAATGCTACTTGATGTATTACATGTGAACTGGAACTGATCAAATTCAGCCTCTGTCACCTTAACTTCTTCTTTTGGTTTGTGCCAACATTTGTCTGCAGAATGGTTTGGGCTTCTACACTGCTTGCATGCATCTGAAGAAGTAGTCTTTTGATTCATGATTTTGCTTCTAACAGATGATGCACTGTGGCCCATAACTAGCGCCCTTATCATGAACTGTTTTATTGAAGTTTTGTGGTGGTCTGTTGAAGTTTTTGTTTTCAGTCTTAGGCTTTATATCTGATCCTTCATACTTCTTCTCTGCATTCTTCTTCTTTGGAAATGCATTTGAGTTTGAAAGGCCTTTTCCACTGCTGGTTCATCTTGATTCAGCAAGTCCTCATGGGTTTCGAGTGAGGCTATTAGATCAATAACGGTGAGTTTTTCCAGATCGCGAGCCTCTAGAATGGCTGACACAATATGCTTGTGAGTTTTTGGTAGGGATCTGCGTATTTTCTCTACTATTTGTTGTTCTTCTATTGCTCCCTCTAAAGTTCTGATTTGGTTCACAAGACTTATGATTTTGGCAAAAAAATCTTGCATTGTCTCGTCGCCACGCATGGTAATGGAGTCAAAATTTCGTCGAAGAGTGTATAGTTTGATTTTAATTATCTTCTTTGAGCCTTTATACTCATTTGCCAGTCGCTCCCATGCTTCGTGAGCTGACTTGGAGCCCATGATTCTTGGATAGATTGAGGACGCAATCCCTTGCTGGATCAGGTGTAGTGCCAGTGCATCTTTCTTCAACTCTTCCTTGCTGTACTTTGTGGCATCTCCATCGACAGACTTTTCACTGGGTTGTGGTCCATCCTTGACAACGTCCTAGAGGTCTTGGGACCTAAGGAGTGTTTTCATTTTATCACTCCAAAAGTCATAAAGTTCTCCATTGAAGATGAGAATAGTGGAATGTGTGTAGAGAGGGGAATGGGAGGTAGAAGATGAAGCCATTGGAATGAGAATGAAAGAAGATGAATCGAACAGATATCACTGTGCTCGGATACCACTGATGATGGTTCACTCTCACAAACAATGGAAAAACTTTTTCGATTTGTAAAACGAGAGGGAAGATAGGATAAAATGATTTTAACTTTCTGCTTTTACTTTTGCTGCTACTAACAATATATTCTCACACATACATATATATAGCTGACTTATAAGAGATGCATTAATTAAGGAGGCTGATGGGTGGGAGATTACACTTAAAGCAAAATTAATGACTTAATACATTTTCAATGTTAACAGGCGTCAACAATAAAGAAGGGGCAGATTTTCGATACTTTCACATCTATACTATCTATAAAGATATATTGATGGCTTTTTAATTCCATGCATTTAAAGCCATCAAACAAATTATGTTCATTCGATCTAAAGATCTAATCTTGATGCTGGACTGCAAATAACAATTCAAGGTAAATCCTTTTCCCACCCCTTTACTAAAATCCGGAGCCCACCATAGCTAAAAAAGGAGAGAGAGGGAGAGAGAGAGAGAGAGAGAGAGAGAGAGAGAGAGAGAGAGAGAGAGAGAGAGAGAGAGAGAGAGAAAGAAAGAGAGGGGAGAGGGGGAGAGAGTGCGGAGGAGAGGGAGAGATCGAGAGAAATAAAGAGAGGAGAGACGGGGAGAGAGTGCGGCGGAGAGGGAGAGAGAGAGGTAGAGAGAGAGAGAAAATAATTTTCTTAAGTATATACTTATATTTTATTATAAAATAAATATTGTAATATTTATGTATATTTTTTTACGGTTATTTTGAGTACTCATATGTATATGTTGCGGGCGCAGTCCGCAGACGCATCGAGCACGGGAAAAGCCCGTGCGGAGGCGGGCGAAGCCCGCCTCGATAGATATGCCCGAAGGCCGCCCGACATCAACGTGTCGGGGGAGGGCGAAGCCCGCCGTCGCCGGCCGGGTACTGCAACGCTTGGCCGTAGGAGCGGAGCCCCGTGTAGGACACTCATGTGTGTGTGTGTGTATGCTTTTTCTATAGTTGAAATTAACTGCATGAAACAAACAGATATTTAGCAATGGAAAGTTCAAGAGTGCTGTGCATAGATGCATGGTTGATAAGAAGAGCAGCAGGTTATCGGTTGCAATAAGTTTGCTTGGGCGCCATGAAGAGGAAAGACTGCTCCGATGACGGTACAACATATGAAAGCTACAGAGAGGAGAAGCACTAAGTCATAGGGTTATGTAATAACTCAGTGGCTTAAGAAATGTAAGAAGGGAACCGCTTAAATGAAAGCCTATATAAAGGCTTGGGCTGTATATGTAATAAAATAAGTAAGAAGAAGCAAAAACAAAATTCCCTTTCTCTGTGTTCCTGTTTGCAGGTAGAACATTTCCTGTGTATATCCGTGTGTGTGCTAATCTTGTTCTAAGACGCCACTGGAGGGCGTTGTAGTTTCTCCTGCCCACGAATTGGTAGAAGCCGAAGCAAAACCTGCTGCATATATACCGTGGAATCACGTACAAAGATTACATCCAAATTTACAGAGCCAGTAGCTGTTGGTTTTAGTCCAACTTATTTGAAATATTTATATGCAGGTGTTTGTATTGCGCCTATATAATGGCCCCGCTTGTATCAGCTTATGTGAAGTTAATGCAATGCTTCTTTCTCCCTTAAGCAAATGTCAGTCTTCTTCCCCATTCCTTGTTCTTCATTTCTTTTTCTTTAATGGTGTCCCTTAAGCAAATTTCATCTGCGACCTGTGAAGTTTCTATTCTCTCATCATGTCCTCTTAATCTACAATGGTTCTTATTTTCAACGGGAAAAATGTACGAACACTGAAGCATAAAAATGAGGACAGCTTTCATTTCTCAAGACCTTTGGGATGTCATCAAGGGAATCCTCCTCAGAGAAAGCTGTGGAAGGATCCTCTCCGAGACCTAGCAAAGAGCTGATCATGAAAGATGATAATGGGAGCACAATCTGCTAAAGCAGCTTGAGACACTTTGAAAGAAAAATTTCATGGTGTAAGACCCTCTTTTTTTTGCTTTGAAACCGGGTCTTACCGCCCAGAACCGCCGTCTTGCGGCGAGACCATTTCACCCAATGGTCGCCGCCACAACACGCCGATTCTGCCGGCTAATCAACATCATCCAGGCCAACCACAATTCACAGTAATAGAAGCAGATAGAAGAAACTAGTCCACAAATCACATTAAAATATGTAAATCACATGCTTACAATGTCCATGATGAGAAAAAAAAAAGTAAAAGAGAGAAAGGGCTTAAGCCCTGTACAAATCCAAGCAAAGTACATAAACTCTCTCACTCTACATCTATGCGGAAGCTAATCAACTCTCAACTCTCGAACACCTGTCTTGTAGTAGAAGCAATGCGCGGCATAAGCTCCTCGTGCCCTGCCTCCTCTTCTAGCTGGGGCTCCATCACCTCGTGTACCTACGGTCACAACCGACCGTTAGTCATAAAGACTAAGCCGATTTTGTCCCTGCCTCCCCCCGCGACTCCTAGGCACCGTGCGGGAGGAGGAAGCGGAGGACATCAAAGGGTAAATCAAAAGCAGGTGACAGTGGCGAGACTAGCAAATATATAGATACTAAACAAGTAATGAAAACATCTCTACCCTAGCAGGAGTATGTATATAAGCAATAAGTAAAGAGCAGTATAACTAACAGAGCAGTATAAGTAAAAGAGCGGTATAAGTAAAAGAGCGGTATAAGTAAAAGAGCAGCTACGAAAGTAACCTTAACTTATATGCACACACAAAAGCACATAAGCTAAGGGATCTGACAAAAAGTAAGCTCATCGTATAAAAAAGCCCATACAGATTTATACGATGAGGTCTCTGTTCGTGCAGAAATGCTATGTTATGATGTGTAATGCAATGATACAAATGTTTGTATTAATATTTCATACACATGCAACTCACTCACACGACTCTGTACGTACAGACCTTTAGTTCCCACTTTTCGGAGGTAGTTAACCTCTCGGGCACCTCCCGTCGTGGTCAAACGGTGGCAGAGGAGCGGGCGTCTCCTCACCTAGGTGGGTAAGTCACACTACCAGACCTAGGCCCTAACGTACGCTGTGATACCGGTACCCGGTACTCACGAGCTCCTGCGTACTAAACTGAAATGGTCAGGCGGGGTTTAGGGAATCCATCCCGTCGGACGCGCAGTAAGACAACCTGGCCCCCATAAAACCACTAGCACTGCCGAGTCAACGAACTGTGTCGGTGTGACGACTAAGACAGAACCGAAGACCCACCACATCTTACACTCAAGCAACATGTATTAGTCATTTACTACCGAGCCTCCAGCTCACAAATCTACATAAACATTCATAAAGTAGAGCCTACCGCTCGCCAGATTATACCAGTCTTATATTTAAACTACGAGCATACAGCTCGCTAGACTACACTAGTCTTATATTTAAATTACGAGCCTACCGCTCGCAGGACTATCCCAGTCCTTTCTTATAACCCGAGCCTACCGCTCTGTCACGCCCGGGGTTAATGCCCAGGAGGATTCTAGAGAAATCTAGGTCCTTGGAGAATCATGTACATAGAAGAACTCTGGAAGAATGTGAAAACTCTCTAGAATGATCTATTGGGAACATTCTAGAGAACTCGGGAAGATTGTATATTCATGAGGGTTGTAGAATAGTCTAGAAACTTAGGCATTCTAGATCCTTCCATCTTTTGGAGGGAAATTTCTTTTGGGGCCTATAAAAGGGGAAGGCCCCCTCATTTGTAAGCATCCAAGTTTTGGAGAAGCGATAGAGTTCTTTGAGTTTCCTTTGCAATTGTGAGTTCTCTTGAGTTCTACTTTGCATCCGTTCTTCATCACCACCTAGTTCTTGCAGGAGAGGCTGACTTAGCTTGGCTACGCGGAGTGGCAAGGAGGAGCTAAGGCCGCACGGGAGCTTGTAAGAAGACAAGTCCGTGACAGTTGGTATCAGAGGCAGGTTGCTCAAGTTCGTGGTTGGTGTCTGAGAAGACTAGATGGCTGCTGAAGGGAACAACAACTCAAGCGTGGTGGATGAGCGCGGAAGGGAGACCCTTCCCCAGTCCGAGAAGAAGAGGCGGAGCCATAGCAAATCTCGGGATGAAGCGCACGTGGACCGCATACTGGCTGAATGGGAGGAGCGCATGACGGCGGTGGAGGAAGACCACTCATATGTTCGCGGAGAACTAGAAGCTGTCAAACAAGCGCTACCGGCTCGGGAGAGCTGGAACTTTTGAAGGCCCAAGTCCAAGCATGTCTTGGTGCAAATGCGGAGCTTACTAAAAGGTGTGATCAGCTTGAGGATGACTATGAGGAGCGGATCGCCAAATTAGAGGAAGAATTGGTCGTGTGTAGGAGGGTCATTGCTAATGGAGGAAATAGTGGGGTTGTGGCAAACCAAAGGATCGATGTGCCTAAGCCAAAACCCTTCTCGGGGAATAGGGATGCCAAGGAAGTTGAACACTTCCTTTACCAAATGGAGGTCTACTTCGAAGGATGTAATCTCACTGAGGAAGTACTCAAGGTAAAGACGGCTAGCTACTATCTTTCGGATATTGCATCTCTGTGGTGACAGCGAAAGCTTGCAGATATCAAGAAGGGAACATGTAACTTGGACACATGGGATGAGTTCAAGATTGAGCTTAAGCGGCACTTCTACCCGGAGAACGTCGCAAATGAGGCAAGGAAGAAGTTAAAGGAACTCAAGCAGAAGGGGTCAATCACGGAGTACGTGAAGGAGTTCCAAACCTTAATGCTGATGGTGCCAGGTATGTCCGAAGATGATCAATTGTTCAACTTTAAGGATGGTCTTCAGAATTGGGTGAAGCAAGAAGTGCATCGACGGGATGCCAAGACCCTAGATGAAGCTATTGCGGCGGCCGAAGCAATGACGGAGTTCCAAAGACCATCGGATGCGACAACCAAGAAGGGCTACATGAATGACAACATCAAAGGTGTGGGAGAAAGACAAGGGTCACGAAGACCAAATAGAGGAGAGCGAATTCCTACTCCGGGGAAGGATATTGAAGGCGGCAACAAGATCTTCACACCAAAGGGAGGATGCTATTTATGCAAGGGACCGCACATGATGAGAAAGTGCCCAAAGCTTGGTTCGCTCGCAGCACTGCAGGAGGATGATGCAAGTGGACCCGAAGGTGAAGAAGGTACAAACCAAATATGTTCTTTGCAACTTCTAAGTGCTTTGAATGTGAAACCAGCTAAGAAGATGGTCAGCAAGGGGCTGATGTTCGTAGAAGCCATGATCAACAACAAGTCCACCAAAGCCTTGGTGGATACGGGTGCCACACATAACTTTATGACGGAGGAAGAAGCAAGAAGACTTGGCCTCCAAGTGACCAAGTGTGAGGGATGGCTAAAGACCGTGAATGGGAAGGCAAGGCCGCTAGCAGGTGTAGCTCGTGGCGTGGAGCTTCGCATGGGTACGTGGAATGGAAAGGTGGACTTCTCGGTTGCAGCTATGGATGATCACAAGCTAGTGTTGGGCACGGACTTCTTCGATGCGGTGAGTGCCATTGTCATGCCAACTTATCGCTCGGTGTGCATTATTGAGAAAGGTAAAACATGCATGGTACCTGCGGTGGAAGGGCCACCAAGCTATGGAGCAAGACAACTATCGGCTATGCAAATAGCCAAGGGCGTGAAGAAAGGAGAACCTACTTTCTTGGCGACTTTGAAGGAGGAAGCGGGTGAGATCATGGAGGAGGTGCCTCTACTTGTGGCGGAAGTCCTTGAGGAGAATAAGGACGTAATGCCCGCGGAGCTGCCAAAGAAGTTGCCTCCCCGCAGGGAGGTAGATCACAAGATTGAGTTAGAGGTTTGAGCCAAGCCACCTGCGAAGGCACCATATCGGATGGCTCCACCCGAGCTCGAAGAGTTGAGGAAGCAGTTACAGGAGCTGCTTGACGCTGGGATGATCAAACCATCGAAGGCACCATTTGGCGCACCGGTGCTCTTTCAAAAGAAGAAGGATGGAACCTTGCGGTTATGCACAGACTATCGGGCATTGAACAAGGTAACTATCAAAAACAAGTATCCTGTACCGTTGATTGCTGACTTGTTCGATCGACTTGGAGGAGCAAGGATATATTCGAAGATGGGTCTGCAAAAGGGCTACCACCAAGTACGGATTGCTGAAGGAGATGAGCCAAAGACAACATGTGTGACGAGGTGTAAGACCCCCCCTCCAAAATCGACGGTCCGACCGGGGGATCTTATCGCACACCACCCTTTAGCACGACGCCGAAGCGACCCCGAAGGGTGAAGGCACTAGCTTCTCCAACCCTTTTTCCTTGAACACTCCGATGACACGCCTAGGGGTGGTGTTAAGCGAAAGTCACTACACACCAACAGAGTAAGGAAGCAGTATTTTAGCGGAAGACATCATTAGAGAGTGCGTTTTGTTACCCTTAGTGGAAGACATGGTTTATAGCGGAAGATTAAATATCACAGAAACCACAATTTCAAAGCCTGTATGAGTAATATCGATTTCGCCGCCGCAATAAATCCTATCCATCAAGGCTTCGTTGCCATTATATATATATATACCCTGAGATAGGGCACAACAAAAGGAGATGCGGCTTAATAACGTATACCTGAAGTAGCCTGCTCTGTGGCCTCCTCTACCCATGAGTGTTGTCCCTCATCTGCACCTGTCACTTGTGCTAAAGACAAGTTATTAGAACCACGAAGAGAATCCAACCCTTACTAACAAACAAACATAATATAACATTTATAAGGGAGGGGATATCTGGAATTCTTATTGGGCCGAGGCAGTCTTCCCGCGACCACCGCCTACGTACTCCGTATCAACCTGCATACGGCCTCAGACCCACGTAGTTCTATTAGTTTCGCACGGGTTGCCCTCCCAGACCGTCCATCGTGCGGGTTGCCTTAGAGTAAAACTCATAGGCCATCCGATTTTATCCCTTGTCACATTCCTCGAAGGCAACATTCCATTCCCGTAGGAATTATTTCCCGAAGGCAACATTTCATTCCCGTAGGAATTATTTCTCGAAGGCAACATTTCATTCCCGTAGGAATTATTTCTCGAAGGCAACATTTTATTCCCGTAGGAATTATTTCTCGAAGGCAACATTTCATAAGAGAAGAAAAGAGACACTCTTTAAAATCAGCAATATATCTACCCGAGAACTCAGTAGAAGGGGAGAAGATAAACTCTTTATAAGCTTACCGTATCTTCATCCGAGAAGATACCACTATTTTAATCCGGTTGGCAATCAAACCCAAGCTGCCCCCCATAAGGCACAACTGGATTCATGTAGATTTTCTCCAATCACTTGGGTGTTTGGCGATCAAGCCCAAAATACTCGTGAACTTTTATTTCCTTCCTTGGTACATGAAGTAGCATCGAAGAGTAAGAGAGAAAGCATGACTAAGACGAAGATTGACGAGGTGTATATCGTAGTAGACCATGGGTGGTCAACTCCCATAGTCATTCCATTCTCTCACGAATTCGTTACCTCATCCAAAACGCCACTTTTATGTATAACCGACTCAACCTCTAATAGTGAGGCTCCTGGAAGAGTAAATTATGAAAATTCATTTAACGTTTGCCGTATGAAAATGGAGCCCACACGGTCATGTCAACAATCTAATTCCACATAGGGATTGCCGCATAAGATGGAGCTCACCTGGTCATGCCATCAATCTCATTCCATATAGAGATTGCTGCATAAGAATGGAGCTCACATGGTCATGCCAACAATCTCACTTCATATAGAAATTATTTTCATGAAACCCATCAAAGTGCGCCACTAGACACTGAACCAATGCGGGTCGGCAACCATCATCAGGAACTTCCCACATTTTCCTTATGGCTTCTAATTCGAGCTCTTAATAGGCACCACATAAACGAAATCATCCATTGGAGGGTACGTATTGCATCACCCCCGATTAGACCAAGAGGAAACAAGAGAAGCCTCAAATCAACAAGGAGTAGCCCCCAAATCAACAAGGAGCAGCCCCCAAATCAACAAGGAACAAAAGCAGCCCCCTTATAATAAAAATACAGCAGCAGCCCCCATTAGACCAAGAGGAAACAAGAGAAGCCTCAAATCAACAAGGAGCAAAAGCAGCCCCTTATAATAAAAATACAGCAGCAACCCCCATTAGACCAAGAGGAAACAAGAGAAGCCTCAAATCAACAAGGAGCAGCCCCCAAATCAACAAGGAGCAGCCCCCCAAATCAACAAGGAACAAAAGCAGCCCCCATTTAATAAAGATAAGAAGCAACCCCCATTAGCAAAGATAAGAAACAGCCCCCATTTTTAATATATAACAGCAGCCCCGAATTAATAAGGAGCAGCCCCAAATTAGAATAGAAAAGGCAGCCCCAAAAGAAAAGGAATTTTCAGTAGATCCAACTATAGCCGGCCCAAAACAATCCAGACTGGAGCCAAGTGTAGCTGCCCCAAGATGAAGGATTTTATTAAAGAAGCCCCCAAACAGATTTCGATTAAGCAGACCCCAAACAGATTTCGATTAAGCAGACCCCAAAGTCCCACGCCAACACAAGGCAGGAAGCCACAAAGACATCTCCCAGAACGAAAACAAAAGGGAAAGCTGAAGGTGCAGGGGAGGGAGGGCTCATAACAAGAATCCACCGCAGCAATAGCACATAACCAAGAAATTTCCACAATCCAACCCAACTGCAGCTAATATAGAACAAGGGGAGGAGGTGAAGGAGAGGGAGAAAGAGTTTCCAGCTGCCATACCTTGTCGTGAGCCATGAGAGAAGAAGAGGTGAAGCTCCCCCCTCAAGCTCGATCTTTCCCCGTCCCCCCCCCCCCCCCCCCCCCCCCCCCCCCCCCCCCCCCCCCTTAAGAGGTCCCGGCGCTGCGTATAAGAAGGAGCGGAGACAGTGGATTCCGCCCCTGGTTTTCCGCCCACAGTTTGCTCGCCGGTTTTGGGATTTACAGCCCCCCCCCTTTAAAAGTTTTATTATATATATATACATATATATATAATTATATTTATAATCATATATATATAACTATATGTACATATAACTTAACTCCAAAAATAAGCGCGGGAAAAATGCGCGGAGGGTATCATTGTATTCGTGTCAATCATACAATGCTAACGGGATTACTTGAAGTTGATTCCGAGTCCGTTCATTCATAATTATTCACTCAAATCAGTACGTAGCTCAAAATAGGTTATTTCGGCTAACTTTCTCCAATCTCATCGGATTTGGTTGAAACGAATTTCATCACGCTCGTGTTGATCGTGCGAGTCTAATGTAACTGATTGAACTTAATTCGGAACACGAATGCTCAATATACTTAAAATGGCATCGTTGCGGCACTCGATATTCAAAATAGTCGTTTCTCCAAACGATCTCGGATTGGAACGAAATGAGTTTCGTTGCACTCGTATCGACCATACGAGTCTAACGCAACTGACAGAAGCCGATTCGGAGCACGTATGCTCATTATACTAGTGTAGTCGTAACGCGCGACTATACTCAAAATGATCACTTTCACCAAATGACCTCGGATTGGAACGAAACGAGTTCTGTTGCACTCGTATCGACCATACGAGTCTAACGCAACTGACAGAAGCCGATTCGGAGCACGTATGCTCATTATACTTGTGTAGTCGTAACGCGCGACTATACTCAAAATGATCACTTTCACCAAATGACCTCGGATTGGAACGAAACGAGTTCTGTTGCACTCGTATCGACCATACGAGTCTAACGCAACTGACAGAAGTCGATTCGGAGCACGTATGCTCATTATACTATTTCGGTGTTGTGGCGAAGCATTATGTTACCCGCAACAGTCATTTCCTCTAAATGACTATCATTTTGGGGTGGAGGTCGGGTCTGGGTTCCACATGACCCGTCCTAAGCTCCTTCAAGGGTTCAATTGAACCGGTTAGAATCCTTTTTAAAATTGGGATGTTACACGAGGTACGGATCATTCGAGTGGTTGGTGATGCCATTCGGCCTAACCAACGCACCCGCTACATTTTGTACTTTGATGAATCAAATCTTTCACCCCTACTTGGACAAGTTTGTAGTAGTATACTTGGACGACATCGTCGTCTATAGTAATACAATGGAGGAGCATGCTGAACATCTTCGCCTAGTGTTCCAAGTACTATGGGAGAATGAACTATATGTCAAACGATCAAAGTGTTCCTTTGGGCAAGAAGAAGTGCATTTCCTCGGGCATGTCATTGGACAGGGCCAATTGAAGATGGACATGGACAAGGTACGAGCAATCGTCGAATGGGATCCGCCAACAAAGGTGACGGAGTTGAGATCATTCCTGGGTTTGGTGAACTACTACCGACGGTTCATCATAGAGTACTCAAAGAGAGCGGTGCCGCTTACGGACCTGCTCAAGAAGGAGAAAGCTTGGAGCTGGACGAGGGAATGCCAGCAAGCTTTTGAGGACTTGAAGAAGGCGGTAAGTACGAAGCCAGTACTTGCCCTACCAGACTTTGGGAAAAAGTTCGAGCTGCATACTGATGCATCAAACTTTGCTATTGGAGGGGTGTTGATGCAAGAAGGACACCCGATTGCATTCGAAAGCCGCAAGTTGAATGAAGCGGAGCGGCGCTACACCATGCAAGAGAAGGAGATGACAGCCACCATACATTGCTTACAGGTATGGAGGCACTACTTGCTGGGAGCACAGTTCATGATCAAGACCGACAATGTGGCAACTACCTACTTTCAAACTCAAAAGAAATTGTCGACGAAGCAAGCAAGGTGGCAAGACTTCCTGGCCGAGTTTGACTTTGTCCTGGAACACAAGCCGGGCAAAGCCAACATCGTAGCAGATGCACTTAGCCGCAAAGCGGAGCTAGCGGCGATCTCGATGGTGAAGAGCGACCTTCTTGAGCAGGTAAAAAGTGGGTTGGAAGAAGATCCGTTGGCCAAACAACTCATGCAACTAGCCAAAGAGGGTCAAGCCAAGAGATTTTGGGTAGAAGACGGGCTACTCTACACCAAAGGAAGGAGATTGTATATCCCAAAGTGGGGAAACCTGCGGAGGGACTTAATCAAGGAGTGTCATGACACCAAATGGGCGGGACATCCAGGCCAAAAGCGCACCTTGGCGTTGATGGAAGATTCCTACTATTGGCCGCAAATGAGGGACAACATCGAGCTATACGTGAAGACATGTCTTGTTTGCCAACAAGACAAGGTGGAGAACAAGCAGCCAGCAGGACTCTTGGAGCCCCTACCAGTGCCGGAATATCCCTGGGAAACGGTGACGCTGGATTACATCAACGCGCTGCCCAAATCTGAAGGTTGCGGATCTATCTTGGTGGTAGTAGATCGCTTTTCCAAGTATGGCACTTTCATACCAAGCGTGAAGGATGCAACAGCGGAAGAGACGGCGTGACTCTTCTTCAAACATGTGGTGAAGTATTGGGGGTTGCCGAAGAACATTGTGAGCGATCGAGACCCTCGCTTCACCGGGAAGCTATGGACAGAGTTGTTCAAGCTACTTGGATCGAAGCTGAATTTTTCCACAAGCTTCCACCCTCAATCCGATGGGCAGACCGAGAGGGTGAATGCATTGTTGGAGTGCTACTTGCGGCACTTTGTGAGTGCCAACCAGAAAGACTGGGCCAAGCTTATGGATGTTGCCCAATTTTCCTACAACCTGCAGCGGAGTGAGGCCACGGGGAGGAGTCCATTTGAACTTGCCACGGGAAGACAACCCCTCACTCCACAAACATTGGCGACCACGACGGATGATGGAAGGAGCCCAGGTGCCTGGAAGATGGCTAAGTAATGGGAAGAACATGCGGACTTAGCTAGGTCGTGCTTGGAGAAAGCCCGCAAGAGGATGAAGAAGTGGGCCGATGCAAAGCGGCGACACACGGAATATTCGGTAGGAGATAAGGTGATGGTGAAGCTCTTACCCCAGCAGTTCAAGGCCTTGCGTAGTGTACACAAAGGCTTGGTACGGAGATACGAAGGCCCATTCCCGGTCATGGCTAAGGTGGGTAAGGTTTCTTATCGCCTTGACTTACCAAACTCTTTGAAGATACATCCGGTGTTTCATGCGAGTATGCTCAAACCATATTACGGGGATAATGAGGATCTTCAAAGAGGAGAATCTCAAAGGGCGCCTCCAGTGATGACAAAATCTTTTGACAAAGAGATCGAAGAGGTGCTAACAAAAAGAGTGGTGCGAAGAAGAGGTGTGCAACCTTGCACACAGTACTTGATCAAGTGGAAGGGATTGCCAGAGTCTGAAACTACTTGGGAGACATTAGAAGACTTGTGGCAGTTCAAGGACATTCTTCAGCAGTACGAGGCGACGAGGGCGTCGCCAGGCTAGGTGGGGGAGGATGTCACGCCCGGGGTTAATGCCTAGGAGGATTCTAGAGAAATCTATGTCCTTGGAGAATCATGTACATAGAAGAACTCTGGAAGAATGTGGAAGCTCTCTAGAATGATCTATTGGGAACATTCTAGAGAACTCGGGAAGATTGTATATTCATGAGGGTTGTAGAATAGTCTAGAAACTTAGGCATTCTAGATCCTTCCATCTTTTGGAGGGAAATTTCTTTTGGGGCCTATAAAAGGGGAAGGCCCCCTCATTTGTAAGCATCCAAGTTTTGGAGAAGCAATAGAGTTCTTTGAGTTCCTTTGCAATTGTGAGTTCTCTTGAGTTCTACTTTGCATCCGTTCTTCATCACCACCTAGTTCTTGCAGGAGAGGCTGACTTAGCTTGGCTACGCGGAGTGGCAAGGAGGAGCTAAGGCTGCACGGGAGCTTGTAAGAAGACAAGTTCGTGACAGCTCGCTGGACTATCCCAGTCCTTCCTTATAACCCGAGCCTACCGCTCGCAGGACTATCCCAGTCATTCCTTATAACCCGAGCCTACCGCTCGCAGGACTGTCCCAGTCCTTCCTTATAACCCGAGCCTACCGCTCGCAGGACTATCTCAGTCCTTCCTTATAACCCGAGCCTACCGCTCGCAGGACTATCCCAGTCCTTCCTTATAAAATGTTCCGGTTTGGGATGGAAGTTAACTTATCATGTTCTCCTACTTAACTAGTCTTGTCTATAATTTAGTTGATCTTAGACGCTTTAGGGTTAGCCTTGGACTTCCGGAGGGTTACCGGGTGAGAGGCTCGCAGCGGTACTGGGAAGTGTGACGGGCTGACACCCTGAACTTCATCTTCCCAAGGCACTTAATCTTGTTGGTATCTACCCCTTTTTACTTGATCCCCATTTTCCTCTCCACTTTCATTAAATCTCTAAGATGAGTTAATTTGGCACTTAGGAGTGGGGGAGTTCATTTGAACTCCAACACCACCAACTGTGACCGGGTGCTGACTCTTCCGTCATCACATTCTAGCTCGAGTTCCCTTCTTCACCGAGGAACAGCACACATACACTTAGCATTCTCAACCTTACTTGGACCCACACACCTATTCTTCGTCATCCTTAATCCAGGGTTTGCCTTAGATATTTCCCGACTTCTCCCTTGAGTTTTACCCTAAGATGGCTCACCCGGCTAAGGGCAGTTCTACTTTCATATGATCACTTAATACCGATGAGTTGTGTGTGGGGCCCTTGACAAGGTCTAACTTCCTTTTCTTATCATTGTAAATGCCTGCACTTATAGCTTTGCTAAACGCACCCCATTTCTTATTTCCCAAGATGGCCTTTAAGGGTGTGCATAAAAAACCGAAACCGACCAAACCAAACCAAACCGATCAAGCCGAACCGATTTTCAGACCAAACCGATCGGTTCGGTTTCGGTTTAGGGGGGCTGAAAACCGACATCACTTCGGTTCGGTTCGGTTTGTTGGTTGTGTAAACCGAAAAAAACCGAACCGAACCGAACCGAACCGAACCTTAATTGTTAGAGAATTAAAATAATTAGCAAAGTTTAAGTATTATAATTTTGTTTGGATCGAGATATCCAACTTCTTTGTTCTAGGTGACACCAACTAACACTAAAATAGGTAAACTAATAATTTAAAAAATTATAAAAGCTTAAGTTATACATCAACTTAACTAGTTCGACCATAGTATTATCTTTAAGCCATGGTAATATACACGCTTACATCAACCATTTTTTGCTTGATTAAATATAAAAATGGCACAAATTATATTCATAATTAATTTAAATTGAACTATAGTTAGCACATGTTATATATCACATGACACGAGTAATTATTTCTAAGTTACCAATATATCTAAGTCAATTTATCATTTAAGTTAAAAAGAAATTAATGAGAACTTAATGAAAATATTTTGGTCAAATTTTATTATGAGTTAACTATGTAAGAAAACCGAACCGAGTTTTAAGAACCGAACCAAACCGAACCGAACCGAATGGATTCGGTTCGGTTTCGGTTTGAGATGTGTGAAAAACGAGGGTATTCAGTTCGGTTTCGGTTTTACCCAAAACCGAACCAAACCGAACCGCTTACAGGCCTAATGGCCTTAGAGATACTCTCCCTAATAATCTGAGTCTTTATTCAAAGAGTTAATAACTCTATGTGTGAAGGTCAGTGGTGGTCTAAATCATATAAATCAGTTTTACTATTCGCAGTCCAAAATGAGATTGAGCTAGATTTAGCTCCTATGGTGCAATCTTGATCATATCATATCCAAATGAATTTCAATTATTACCATGGGTTTTCAATGAGTAGTGATCTTGCAACCTCAAATCCTAATTTCATAAATTCTCTAGGGAAACTTAAATCTTAGTCTCTATTAAAATAAAAGGCGTGCAGGTACTGATTTATACATCGACTGTCAACTAATGATCTCCATAAATTCTGATAAATTCACTGTGTCATAATATTGGTCTAAAAACCTTAAATCCCAAATTTCACAATTTTACAGGAACTATTTAACTATAATTTCTATTTAACATAAATGAGGTGCAAATAGGGATTTACACTACAGGTAGTAGATTATGACCCCAATAAATTCTGGGAAAATTACCATGGCATATTACTGGTCTAAAAACACCAAATCCTAAGTTTCACAGTTTTAACAGGAATATTTGACCATAATTTCTATTTAACATAAATTTGGTGCAAATAGGGATTTACACATCAAGTAGTAGATTATGACCTCAATAAATTCTGGGAAAATTACCATGGCATAATACTGGTCTATAAACACTAAATCCTAAGTTTCACATTTTTAACAGGAATATTTGACCATAATTTCTATTTAACATAAATGGGGTGCAAATAGGGATTTACACATCAAGTAGTAGATTATGACCTCAAGAAATTCTGGGAAAATTACCATGACATATTACTGGTCTAAAAACACCAAATCCTGAATTTAACATTTTTAACATGAATATTTGACCATAATTTCTATTTAACATAAATGGGGTGCAAATAGGGATTTACACATCAAGTAGTAGATTATGACCTCAATAAATTCTGGGAAAATTACCATGGCATAATACTGGTCTAAAAACACCAAATCCTAAGTTTCACATTTTTAACAGGAATATTTGACCATAATTTCTATTTAACATAAATGGGGTGCAAATAGGGATTTACACATCAAGTAGTAGATTATGACCTCAATAAATTCTGGGAAAATTACCATGGCATAATACTGGTCTAAAAACACCAAATCCTAAGTTTCACATTTTTAACAGGAATATTTGACCATAATTTCTATTTAACATAAATGGGGTGCAAATAGGGATTTACACATCAAGTAGTAGATTATGACCTCAATAAATTCTGGTAAAATTACCATGCTTTTATTAGCATCATGACCTACTGTGATTTATCTTAAATTTGTCAGACCCATAAAAACTCAGTAATTGCACAAGATTCATAAGGGGTATATTTGTAATTTTGACTATTTATAACATGAAATATTTCCCAAAAATTCTCAGAAAATTCATGATGCCGCAATAATGAAATCAGAGACTAAACCCTAAGTTTCACTTCATTCTGAAATCATATGACCCCCTTTTCATCTTATAACCTAAATTAGGGGTAATTTAGTAAATTCCACATTTTGGGATTTTTGTACCCAAAAATCCCCGAATAACTTTTGGGAAGTCATATTACTGCCATGGACCCATATCCAGCATTTCAAAGCCATTGGGTCAACCCCAAGGCTTGGGGCCCTCTCCACCCCACAATTTGCTAAGGCACACATTAAGGTCTTTAGCCTAGCTCTTGCATGGCTCATAACTCCACATGCACAAGGCCAAATGGTCTCAAATTTCTACCAGTGGTCTATATATATATATAAAGAGCTTACCACCCAAATTTGGGGGTGTTTGGAGTTAAACAACTCCATAAATACCAAATATTTACTTTTGCTAATAAATGAAATAACTCAGTGGATATACATCCATAAATTATCAAATTTAGACCCTAGGTGTGTCATCATACCATGCATGCATGGTGTAAATTTCAAGGGATTTGGTTAAGCCATTTAAAAGATATAGCATTTTTAATTTCTGCCCTTCACAAGAAGCAGCCCTAGGAAAATGAGTGCATTGGAGTCCAAAGTGCACCAAATCATTTGATTCAAGAGGAAAATGAAAGTAGACTCATAGGGCTACAAAAGTCATCTCTGCCACTTTTTGCAAATATGGCCTCTAAGGCCTTCAAATATCGCATGCAAACCACTGCATGTTTCTAGGAAGAAAAAGCTTGGTCTGCCAATAGAGATCAAGGAGACGAAATCAACGGGTGTGATTTCGTCTCCTTCCTCTAGCCGACGGCCCAGAAGAAAAGGGCCCTGATCCCGGCCAACCACTGCCCTCCCCGGCCATCTGCCGCCGCCACCACCTCCGTTGAGGGGTTGGTCGTCGATTGGCGGTGGAATGGTGGCCGGAGGTGGTGGTTTCCGGCGATCCCTGGCGGAAGCCCAAATGGAGTTTCAGAAGGGAAAATCCCGTGGCTGTCGGCTCAATTGAGCTCGAATGCCCTTGATAAGACCCTAGATGACTAGCACAGATGGAGAGGGGGAGAAATCGTACCTTAGTGGGGCTTGGCGGAGGCGGAGGCGGAGGCGGCGGTTGGCCATGGATCTTCTCTCCTCCGGCGAGCTTGCTCCCAACCTCGATTCGCCACCTTTTTCTCCTCTGTAAAGCTCCAGACCGACTCCTTTCCCCCTTCTAAAGCTAATGGTGGCATCAATTCGAGGAATGAGGGTGCTTATGGCCCTTTGTCATTAAAGGCTAGGCCGACCAACTCTCATGGCCGCCCAATTCAGCCAATGCATGGCTAGGCTGACTGCCCAAAGCTGGGGAAATCAATTCCCCAGCTCAGGGCTGCAGAAAGGGGAGGGAATTGGGTGCCATGTGGCACCCATTCCCTCTTTTCCTCCTCTTTCTCATTCTTGTCTTCTTCCCCCAATTTTGACACTTGGACAAAGCCTCCTTTTTCTCCAATTTTGAATTTTCAGCATGCTAATGGTCTGGTCACCATGTGGGCTGACCACTTGAGCCATGGGATTGGGCTAAAATTACTTGATTTGAGTTTTGGGCTCACTTGACCCAAATAGGCCAAATTGGGGATTTTTTGGGTTTGGGCTTGACTCAAGCTCACACCACTTAATATGACTGACCCACATTATTGTCTTGGACCCTATGGACCCATTCCAAGAGGAATTGAATCATGGTGGGGTCATATGGGGCTCGATTGCACTTACTTGCCTATAGGGGCAATTTGGGTATTTTGGTGATTTTGCCCTAATCCTCCAAGATTGAATGTGCACTTTGGCTCATATAGGTCTCATTTAATCCCCTTAGTGTTTAGGGGTGACCAATTTGATCACACTAGGTCAATTGGAGATCAATTTGGGCTTTTAGCACATTTAGGTCAATTTGAGGCTTTTTTAAAAATTGGCCCAATTTCCCCAAATTGATGGCCCTAGGACGGGGCTTTTGGGTCCATTAGGTCCTCTAGGGAGGTTTCCATATGATGGTGGGTCCAATTTGATCATTTGGAGTTCAATTGCCCTTATTTATGGAGGTTTGATCTACGTGGCCTAAAGTTGACTTTTGGTCAAATTGACCGAGTGGCCTCAAGGGTCCCTAGTGGTCCACTCACCTCCTTGGATGGTCATGGGGGTCATGGTAAGGTTAGGATGGCTTTTTGGAGTCTGTTGGTCACTCCTAGACTAGGCCATCAAGATTTGCTATATGCACCCCAAAATGCATTCCTTCCCACCTTAATGAGTTCATGGGGCCTCTTTGGCCAACTTTGTGCACTTGATCCATCCTTAGGGGATCTCAAAGGCCATGTGTGATGCTCAAGGTGCTTTAGCCTCTTTCAGTCCACTTTACACTAGGGTAGCCCATGGTAGCTGAGTGCACACCATGAGTTTTTCACTCCTTCCAACTGGTCATCCTAGTGCCCGGTGTCACTTATCCTATTTTTGTCATGACTTGTCATGACAAAAATTCTCTAGGGGCCTAGTTATTTTGGGGATGTTACACATGGATCGACGAAGCTTATCTCCATCAAAGTTCAAACCTTGTGGAGACCGTTTGAAGCCCTCAAAATGCAAGAAAATGAAAATATTCAAACCTTTTTTGCCCGCGCTACCAATATTATCAATCAAATACGAAATTTTGGTGACATAATTTCTGATCATCAGATCGTTATCAAAATTTTGAGAAATCTAACCAGGACCTGCGATCATGTGGTTGCCGTCATTGAGAAATCTAACTAGGACCTATGATCATGTGGTTACTGTCATTGAGAAATCTAACTGAACCAACAAATACATTCGGGTCGGAAAACCGAGCCAACAAGACAGACATTTTTATTCATTTTTGTATGGATCATAGATTGTATGAATTACCTATATTCTCAAATTATATTTATAATTACAACTATCGGAATTATTCAGAAGCTAATATACTGTCAAATTATATTTATAATTACAACTATCGGTATTATTCTTTAACAGAATGACAGCACTGCGCAGTTTTTTAGAACATTGTAACGAGCACACCTATTTTGAATATGAGCTCACTCAAAAGTAAAATAATACCTAAATTTTTTACTCCTGATTCCTCCTCTTACGCGCACACCTTCTCTCCCATGTGCCCCCTTCTCTCGTTACCGCTATTCCCGTGAAACCCTAAACCCCCTTCCTCCTTATTCTCCCAGACCGCCCCTGGCGACAAGAGAAATCTCGGCCGCCTGGTCTGACGTCGACGTTGCTCTTCCTCCAGGCCTGACGCCGACGTTGCTCGCCCGACTGGATTGCTCGATGCTGACGCCGACATTGCTCGATGCGGACGGCGACATTGCTCGATGCTGACGACAGAAACCCTAGATCCAGAAACCCCTAATTTGTGAGTCCTCTTTCGACTTTCGACTTCCAGAAACCACTGATTTGTGGGTTCTCTTCATTCCGAGCACTTCGAGGTATAACTCCAACTCTTTGAACATTGTTTAGATTTTTGTGATGTTTATTGAATTGAGTATTGACTGTCTAGATTCATGTGTTCATGCATGCAATGTGTGCAAATCAAAATTTAAGGGTTTTTTTATGTGTTTGTGTATTATGAGTTCTGAACAAGAGATAGTGAAGTTTGAACAGTCAATTAATATAACAAACATAGATGTTGGGCACGAATTTATCACAGACACTGTGTTTCTAAGCAAGGAAAACTTAATTGATTGAGCTCGAAATGTTGCGAGAAGAATATGGTTTGTGGTTACCATAATCCTACGGGTTTGTTGTTGCCCGTCATTGGTATTATGGAGCTTGGTATTCTCGATGCACGCGATCTCTCCGACAACGATATTCTGGAGTCCTAAAAAAGACCGGTGACTCCACCCCGTAGTATCCTCAAATTTTTGTGACTCATCTCCTTTTTCTGAGGAGAAAGAGACCCGCGCGGGTAGGTGTCCTGATGGTTGGACGGGCGGTCGAGCCGGTGATGGGTTATGATGGTCAGAGGGAAGTGGAGGCGGGTAGGGTACGTAGCAAGTGTTATTCAATTTTACGCAAGATAATGAATAGTATTTTAGAAAACCTAGGGGAACATATATTGGAGAAGGAGGTGAAAAGTAATGGACAAATAGAGGAAGCAGTAAAGAATGAATATCTGAGAACGTCGGTAAACATGTTTTCCGTTGTAGTGGAGTGGCCGACGGTGAGGGTGCCTCCCAAAGGTTGGGTGCGAAGTCAGCCCGGCTAGGGGGCATCGAGCATGGTGCAGACTTGCAACATTGGCCTGGCGTGGTCAAGGCTCTTAAAATTGGTTTGCACATAGCTTGCATCTAAAAATTGTTTTGCACTTAAATTTTTTTGGTTTGCACATAACATTGGTTTGCGCATAGCCAAAGCTGGTTTGCACTTAAAATTACTATATTTATTTTTATGCTAAATTTTCAAACTTGTATTTTCACTTACTAATTTCATGCTGATTAATTTGCGAGTCAAGAAAGTAGATGATACGGTCAATTTGGTCCATACTTGAAACGGTGTGAAAAAATTATTATACCTCAATGTTATGTTATTGTTAAATTTACTTAACTAACTTCACTTGTTTATTGCATGCAGGTTAAGTGTTGGGTCAAACAACGAGTCCAAATCCAATTTTTGAAAATTTTCATGTAAAAAGATGGGGTACGAGATGTATTGGTGCATCATTGGATTTATGTTCTGCTTTTTTGGTTTTTTATGTTTTAGTTGGTGAATGTTTTGCATCATTGCTCTAAATTCTTGGATACTAAATTTTATATTTTATGCTCAAGGAAATACATTTTAAAAAAAATTTCAAATATGTGTGCCGTTAAAAAATGTGTTGCATATAAATTTTGTGGTGTGCCTATATCAAAAATATGCTTATATCCAAAATAGATTTGTTCGTAACAATGCTCTTTTTTTATTAGGATAATTTAAGTGAAAACTTTATAATATATATCAAGATAACATTAATAATATGGTGAAGGTGCACTTTGCACACTTCAATTAGGGCTCCTTGGCACTTTGCACTCTTATATTAAACTTTGGCATTTCGCACCCTTTAAAGTCATTAATGACGCATAATGCACCATGTAGTTTTTTTTTTAATTTCTTTTAGAATTATTAAATCCCGAAATTTGTAGTTGGAGGGGTATTTTGTGTACAACCCCGTATTCGCCGAGTGGAACCCCCAAGACCCCGAGGGTCAAGAGGCAGAGCCTGAGCCTAAGATCTTTTGGGCGAGTGAGGCCTCACTCGTGAGGCACTCGCATGGAGTCAAAACGGACAGGCGAGAGCTGGTAGCCAAGACCTCACCCGCCGAGCGAGCCGAGTGCCTGGCGAGTGGTGTCCTCGCGGGCCACTCTCCCGGTGGAATACGGCGGGCAAGTAGCCTGGCGAATGGTGCATTCACGGCCACTCGCCCAGAGGGCTTTAGGAGTAAATTACCTAGACACCCTTCGTGGGTTGCCAATAGCCCATCAGAACAATGAAGTTAGGTTGTTAGCAGACCAATTTGGGGTGCGATTCGTAAAACCAAAAGGCGGATTCATGCTATTCGCAGACCAGACTTGAAAAACTATAAATAGACCGTTAAGGGCACCTTGGAGGAGATAAGATCGATCTTTTTGAGCTCTCTCCTCCAGACTAGTTTCGGAGTTGGCTGCTAGTGCCCTCCAAGTTGCCCGACTGAGCATTGGCTTAGGAGAGGAAGCTCTCGAAGATCTTTCGGGTGATGTAGCTTTGATGCATCTGTCACAACATGAACTTAAACATAACATCAAAAACAACTTAGCTTATCTGTACTTGTGTACCTTCTCAAATCTAGAAATATTGAGGGCACAATACTCAACAATCTCCCCATATTTGAAGAAGCCGGAACTTATAAGTATAGATAGGCCTGACTAACAAATATAATCAGTAACAATTAATCAAGCATTTCATCATTGCATATATTGATTAACTATAGTCCAATGCATTTAACAATATATTAGATGCAAAAATGTAGAACATAGAAATGTGCAGGTTATTCTTAGAATCCTTCTTCTTCAATCCTTAAGAACATAATTTCCTTTCCCAGATGGTCCAGCTTTCTTGGATTGCTCATCTTCAGCCAGTTTCTGCTTTTGCCTTTCAAAATAGTTATAAGGCTTATGGTGATATCTGAGAGGAGCATGAGCAGGCACTGAAGTATCTCCCATCTTGATTTTGTTCCAATTAATAGTCTCTTCTGCCAGCTTCACACATCTCATATTTATGGCATTCTTCTGAACCGTATAATGTACTCCTGTCATGCTTTCCCTGCTGGAATAGAGTCCAAGTATTTATGATGATATCCCTTGAGCAAGGGCTCCATTCTTCAAATTTTGGATTTTTCTTTATTTCCTCCATTCTCTTCCTTTTTTGCTTCTTGCCCTTCAGAATCAACAGAATGTCTTTTTATTTTCCTAGCTTGCCTACTCCCACTGACAGGCTCATCAACAAAGTACCCTTGATAGCTATCAGGCTCTTGATATTGCTCTAGAGGGACCTCTGGCATTGCACTATGAGAGAGTTCTTCAGGGAGACTGTCTTTTGTAATTGGATGTTGATAGGCAATCCCATAGTCAATAGGCTCAAGATCCATAAAGAATCTTACTTCATTGGCTAGCCACATGGCATGATGGCTTGACATTATCTCCCCCTTTCTGACTTCTAAAAATATGTCTTTAGAGAGAGCTGTCTGGAAGGTCTGAAGTTGTCTAGCTAGAAGATTATTCATATTTCCAATAGCATTCATAAGAGTGCCTTAAGATGCTCTGACAGATTGATTGAAGGAATTTGAAAGTTGATCTTGGGTGACTTGAAATTGATGAAGTAAAGTTTCACCAACATTGTCCACTAGCTCTTGAGAGACCTGGGCAGAAGCTGATATTCTTTGAAGTAAGGTATTGATTGCATCTTCAAAGTCATTAAAGGTCAGATCTTGGTTTTGTATGATGGCCTGCTGATTTTCTCTTAGAGTAGATAGTCTATCAAGCACAATGTTCAGTTGATGTCCAATTAGATAAGTGGCCTGATTGATATTGGCTATTTCAATTCCTGTATTAGCGAATGACGTGGGAGGTGTCGACTCTTCTCCATCTCCTTCAGTTAAGCTCCGTTCCTAGGAGGTGTCGATTCTTCTCCACCCCCAATTGATCTCACTCGTCTAGCGAATGACCTGAGAGGTGTCGACTCTTGTCCATATCGTTCAGTTGAGCTCGGCTCCTGGGAGGTGTCTTACTTCTCTCTATCTCCTTCAGTTGAGCTCCACTCCTATGAGGTGTCGACTCATTTCCTCCTTCAGTTGAGCTCCACTCCTGGGAAGGACCTCGCGTGACGTATCATCTAGTGCCCATCTCTCCGAACCACGGGTCTTATATTATTTTTCCAAGCTAGTGTCGAGCCTGAAAAAAACGTGGATTGTGTATAACTCGTAATTCATCGAGATCAGAAATGCCTAAGGAGATGACTATTCGCAGACCATTCAGCTCTACAGCCTAGCAGCTATTCGTAGACCATTCAGTTCGGCAGCCTGCAACTATTTGTAGGCCTCTCCATGAAGATACTTGGTAGCCTCAAGGAAGATACTTGGCAGCCTCCAGGTAGCAAGTCGCCAGTATGGGTGAGTACCCCTTGCAACTCGTGAGTATGGGCGAGCATGGGCGAGTATGGGTGAGTATGAGCGAGTATGAGCGAGTATGAGCGAGCATGGACGAGTATGGGCAAGTATGAGCGAGTACTCATTGCAAACTCGCAAGTGGAATCTAGTAACCACCCCACCCACAGGGTTTCTTATTATGTTTTTTTACTAACTTGTAAATAAGATATTTTAAAAGATATTTTTAATAGGATTTTATTAGGATTTCCTATTATGTTTTTTTACTAACTTGTAAATATTGTGGAATAAGTTGTTTTTAATCTATAAATATTTATGAAATACTCCAAGGGATCTCATATAATCGACTTTTGTGGAAACGAGAGTAGAACGATCAAAGAAATAGAAGATCAAAACACAGTAAACACAAATTTATGTGAATCACCCAAGATTGGTAAGTTCATGGGTAGCAACAGTCTGTTTTTACTAGATCAAGAACAGAGACGGTTATGAGGAAGGGGTCAAATTTTAGAATTTTGAATGCGCTAATCGTTCTACCTGAAATTATCTAGTTGCGGCCTAAATCGCCTAGAGGGGGGTGAATATGTGGTTTCTATGTCTTTTTGCAGAATTAAAAATATAAGAAATAAAGCGCACAGAAAACCAAAGAGCACAGTACACACAAGGATTTATAGTGGTTCCCCGTACTTGGGTAGTCCACTTTGCACCTCACCTATCTAGCACGACCGGTTAGACTAGGCTACTTCACTAACTCGGATTATCAACAATCCTACAACTCGGAGTCAAACTCCTACAACTCGGAGAACAAACTCTCCTACAAAAACTCGGAGCAAACCACTCCTACAAAAACTCGGAGAACAATCTTCTCCTACAAAAACTCGGAGCAAAACAACTCCTACAAAAACTCGGAGCAAACAACTCCTACAAAAACTCGAAGGAAAATCTCCTACAAAAAGAAATAGTTGTAAAATAAACTTCTTGAAATCTCAATGAGATTTGACTTTAGATCTGAGAAAATCGGTCCTCTTCTTTCTTGCTTGAGAAATAAAGTCTTGCACCAGAAGATTGAAGAAGAAGAAAAATAAACCTTGCTTGAAAAACCTTGATCTGAATACCTGAGTCGACTTGATCAGGAAGATAGTAGAGAGATTCCGAATAGCTTGATCTTGTCGACTACCCTTGGCGATGAAGAATCGCAAAACACTTTCTTGTTGGAGGAGAAGAACTCGCCTGAGAAAAAAATATCATCCACAGAACAAGAGAAAGAAATTCTGTATATAATACTTGCACTCTTCACTTCCCTTTTCACGATTAGATTTCTTCAGAAAAAATAGAATAGAATATATATGTCTGTTTCTTTCTCCAACGACTATAAGGAATGAAAAATGAATAATATTCTGTCAATGGCTGTAATAATTAAAATAAAGGAAACATATAATCTCCAACGGCTGTCTGCAATAATTAATGAAGATTAATTCTTTAACAGCAAGATTTAAGGAAGATCTCTTTCCATGGTTATGAAAATAAATCTCTAACAACTGATCTGCTAGATTTAAGGAATAAAATTCCATGAATACTTCAGGCGGAGGAAGCCTATATGGAAAGCAGATAATAAGGAAGCCATCGATTTGAATTTCGAAACAGCGCAGACCAAAATTCGGATTCTGTCAAAATTTCGTCGAACAAAATTGCGATCGACGAAAAACCTTCCTTTCGTCGAACGGAGATCGGCTAACGTGATCGACGAAATATATATAAGCAGCGCTCGACGAAATCTTCAGATAGCCGAACTGAGCCCGACAAAATTTCATTCGACGAAACTGCATTCGACGAAATACCTTCTGCTAACAGCAAACCAGTGCTTGAAAAATGTCGAACGGCGATCGACGAAATTTTACGTTCGACGAATTGCTGCGTTCGACGAATACTTGCGATCGACGAAATTTCCACAATTCGTTGAACAGAAAAACTTTAAGAAATTTTTCCAATTTCTTTCCTTTCTTCCAAATTTAAATATTAGGAGCAACTTTCTCTTAGCCTTCCTTTGTGTTTGAATATAAAGTACACCCTAATAGAGAGATTTCACATAAGTTAACAATTTGGTCTATATTATGAGGAATTACATAGTATAGTCCCGTGTTTAACAACTTATTGAAACCTGACATTGGTTTGTACTTAACCATTTAGAACCTACAAACACATAACTAGAAAACATCATCAAATACAACTCAATTCAACTTAGTTCAAAGGGACACTTCTTCAAATCAAGGTAATTGTGGCTACAATACCCAACAATCTCCCCCTATTTGAAGAAGTCAGAACCTATGTGCTGAGTTGAATTGCACTTAGATAAATATATATCAAATAGATAAGGAGAGTTAAAAACTTAGCTTTTTCAATTTTCTCTCCCTTTCAACTTTCTCTTTCGACTTTGCCAATTCTAACTTTGTCAATTCCTCCCAACTTCAGATTCTCTTCCAATTTCAACTTCTCTCCCTCTTTCTGACTACTTCAGATAGGGAAGAAAAGCATGAGAGCTCAAAGCTCCCCCTCAGCAACTGCATAGGAGTACACATTTGGGAGTATATTTTGAATATGTAGAATCAGCTCCCCCTCAATCCTTTTCTCCCCCTTAGACTTATCTCCCACTTAGAATTTCATTGCCTGGACTGATTTCCTAAGCTTTTCAGCAACCTTACTATATACTTTTATGTTATGGTCAAGTACCATGAACATCCACTGTCCAAATGCCTGATTAGAGTTTTGGTTGGCCTTTGGACATACCTGCAAACACAGATTAATTTCCCTTAGGAACCCAAAAGGATTTGGGTCCTAGGTTCCTGGTTAGATCAACACCACTCGGAGTGTTAACATTGCAAGGGGTCATTCTTACATTGTTAACCCGTGAAGTCTTATAATTTCTGGGGTTAAACCAACAATCTATGACGAAGTGACCAACCTTGCCACAACACCAACAATCAAATCGATTGTATCTTCTCTTGTTCTCATGTTTTAACTTTTGAATGGGGATTTTAACAGGAGCAACCTTCGTAGAAATAGAAGCCTCGTGGTGGCAACTTACACACGACTCCTTCTCTTCAAGAGATTTAGCAACAATAGATTGGATCTTTGGTGCTTTCTTAGCAACTGATCCGTGTACAAATGAACTATGATCCTTGAGGATTACTTCTTCATAAGGTGCCTTGAAAGCAGTTGTTTCGAGGCTTCGGGGATGGCTCCATCCTTGGTTCCTCTTACTTGACTCAACATGAGTTGGTCTTGTAAAGTGACCATACATGGACTCAAAATCATAAGTGTTTGTCGGGAACACTACCTTCCTGAATGAAGGTTGACTTTGATCAGCCTTTCCTTTTCCTTTCACAGCTCTCTTCTTAGCGGTTGTACTACTTTCAGCCTCATGACCAAGGCCACTAACCTTCGCAGGAGCAGAAAATCTTTCAAAGATTGGAAGAATAGTTTTTGGTTTGGAGAAGCTTTCAACTATCTTCCTTTCCACCACTAACTTTTCTTCTAATTGATTTATGAATTTCTCCTTAAGATTTAATAACTCAATGGAGCTTTTAAGTTCATCTTTCAAGATTTGGACTTCTTCTTTGAGAGGAGTAAATTTTTTAATTTCCTCCCTCAAATCTGATTCCACCATCTTGAGAGATGCAATCTCTTTTGCTTGAGATTTGACTACCTTGCGGCATTTGTCAAATCCTTCCAAAACAGCTTTGTACTGAGTCATTAAATCTGAATCTACCTCTGAAGAATAGCCATCATTTGCTATGGATGCAGTCTCATTCTTAGAAGCGGAAAGAGGAGTGTGAGAGTTTACCTTCCCCTTGTATGAGGAGATGCTTCCTTCCTCATCTGATTGTGCCATTAGCCCAAAGTAGGCTTCTTCATCTGAGCTTGACTGATATGAGTCGCTGTCGCTTAGAGTTTTAGACTTCTTAGCGAGGAAGCTCTTTTCTTTCTTCTTTCCTTTGAAAGATCGCTTTTCTTCCTTCTTTGATCCTTCCTTCTTTTTGTATGGACACTCAGCTATTACGTGTCCTGGGTTATTGAAACAATAACAAATAATGTCAGTAGAGACCTGTTTGTTCGATTTTGATTTATACCTGCCATTAGTGTAATCCTTTTTGTGATGTTCACCATCACGTCTTGATCTTCTGTGATCAGAAGTGGAGGATTGGCCTCTCTTCTGCCTTCTCTTATTTAGAATCCTCTTGAATTGCTTTGAGAGAAGAGAGAGTTCTCCATCGGATATTTCTGAGTTTGACGAGCTAGTTACAGATTCATTATCCTCTTCTGATGACGGAGTTCTTACTAGTGTTACGACCTTGCTTTTCTTAGATCCTTCAGCCTTCAGAGCCACAGATATTTCCTTCCCGGAAGTCCTGTTGCCCTCTTCCTCAGCTTTCCTGATGCTGAGCTTAATCTCATGTGATAAGAGCTTTCCAAATAATATCTGTGGCTCCATAGTAGCCAACTTTTCGAATTCCCGGATAGCAATTGCCTTGGTATCCCATTCTTTCGTCAGGGATCTCAAGAACTTGTCATTCAATTCTCCTGCTGTAAATTTCCGATCATAATTTCTAAGACCGTTTACAATCTTGAAGAACTTTTCATAAGTGTCTGAGATGGAGTCTCTCGGATCTTGCTTAAATGCTTCATACTCTTGATTCAGCAAAGATCGTCGATCATATCGCACTTCTTCTGTACCTTCCATGAGAACCACTAGGGAGTCCCACATTTCTTTTGCAGATTTGCAATGTATCAGATTTTGCAACATAGAATCATTCACTGCACCGACAATGATGTTCTTGGCCTTTTTATCCAAAGAGACGAGAGCAATCTCATCCTTGGTCAATTCCAGCATTTTCTTGGCGATTTGAATATTAGAATTAATTGAAGAAGGTTTCATGGGAACATGAGGGCCTTCTTCCACAATCTGAAAAATTCTTGGATCTGCAGCTTCCATGAAGAATTTTACTCGTTCTTTCCACATCGGAAAATTTTCTTTAGTGCAGACTGGCAACTTGACGGAATCCTTGTATTTGTCCATTCCGGACATACTGTCTCTTGCAAACTAGATTTAGAGATCTTGTTCAAGGTGTTAGCCTTTTAATGAACAACCTGACTTTGATACCAATTGAAAGTATCTAGTTGCGGCCTAAATCACCTAGAGGGGGGTGAATAAGTGGTTTCTATGTCTTTTTGCGGAATTAAAAATATAAAAAATAAAGCGCACAGAAAACCAAAGAGCACAGTACACACAAGGATTTATAGTGGTTCCCCGTACTTGGGTAGTCCACTTTGCACCTCACCTATCTAGCACGACCGGTTAGACTAGGCTACTTCACTAACTCGGATTATCAACAAATCTACAACTCGGAGTCAAACTCCTACAACTCAGAGAACAAACTCTCTACAAAAACTCGGAGCAAACCACTCCTACAAAAACTCGGAGAACAATCTTCTCCTACAAAAACTCGGAGCAAAACAACTCCTACAAAAACTCGGAGCAAACAACTCCTACAAAAACTCGGAGGAGAACCTCCTACAAAAAGAAATAGTTGTAAAACAAACTTCTTGAAATCTCAATGAGATTTGACTTCAGATCTGAGAAAATCGGTCCTCTTCTTTCTTGCTTGAGAAATAAAGTCTTGCACAAGAAGATTGAAGAAGAAGAAAAACCTTGCTTGAAAAACCTTCATTTGAATACCTGAGTCGACTTGATCAGGAAGATAGTAGAGAGATTCCGAATAGCTTGATCTTGTCGACTACCCTTGGCGATGAAGAATCGCAAAACACTTTCTTGTTGGAGGAGAAGAACTTGCGTGAGAAAAAAATATCATCCACAGAACAAGAGAAAGAAATTTTGTATATAATACTTGCACTCTTCACTTCCCTTTTCACGATTAGATTTCTTCAGAAAAAATAGAATAGAATATATATGTCTGTATCTTTCTCCAACGGCTATAAGGAATGAAAGAGAAATAATATTCTGTCAATGGCTGTAATAATTAAAATAAAGGAAACATATAATCTCCAACGGCTGTCTGCAATAATTAATGAAGATTAATTCTTTAACAGCAAGATTTAAGGAAGATCTCTTTCCATGGTTATGAAAATAAATCTCTAACAACTGATCTGCTAGATTTAAGGAATAAAATTCCATGAATACTTCACGCGGAGAAAGCCTATATGGAAAGCAGATAATAAGGAAGCCATCGATTTGAATTTCGAAACAGCGCAGACCAAAATTCAGATTCTGTCAAAATTTCGTCGAACAAAATTGCGATCGACGAAAAACCTTCCTGTCGTCGAACGGAGATCGGCTAACGTGATCGACGAAATATATATAAGCAGCGCTCGACGAAATCTTCAGATAGCCGAACTGAGCTCGACGAAATTTCGTTCGACGAAACTGCGTTCGACGAAATACCTTCTGCTAACAGCAAACCAGTGCTTGAGAAATGTCGAACGGCGATCGACGAAATTTTGCGTTCGACGAATTGCTGCGTTCGACAAATACTTGCGATCGACGAAATTTCCACAATTCGTCGAACAGAAAAACTTTAAGAAAATTTTTCCAATTTCTTTCCTTTGATCTTCCAAATTTAAATATTAGCAGCAACTTTCTCTTAGTCTTCCTTTTGTGTTTGAATATAAAGTACACCCCAATAGAGAGATTTCACATAAGTTAACACTTTGGTCTGTACCATGAGGAATTACATAGTATAGTCCCGTGTTTAACAACTTATTGAAACCTGACATTGGTTTGTACTTAGCCATTTAGAACCTGCAAACACATAACTAGAAAACATCATCAAATACAACTCAATTCAACTTAGTTCAAAGGGACACTTCTTCAAATCAAGGTAATTTTGGCTACAATACCCAACACTACCCTATAGCAAAATGTTTGAGGCTAGACGGCCACCAAATTTAGAACATCATCCATGTGTCCAACACAAGCATTAGTGCAGAATTCTCTTTGTTTATGGTTCTGTTTGGAGTGACTTTTTTGTTCCGTTGAGTTAAAAAAAAACGCCATTGTCATAAAATGCATGTTTGGCAAGATAATGGTTATGATAGCTACCCGGAAAACTAACTAGTTTTGAACATAAAAGTGGATGACGATACTTAGGTGAGATCGGGTGTTCACGAACGACGGTTCATAACCACCGTGTTCGTGACAGCCGCTGCCGCGCAAAAACTATATCTCCCTTTCCTCTCTAAAAAAGAAGAGGAAATATAATCAATATTTTTTAGCAGCTTGCAAGTCAAAATGGGAACAAAGGTAATGTTAAAATTTGGATGAATACGAAGCTGTGATGCTGGTTCATGATCAGAAAAGATTCTCGTGGTGACAGCAAAATACAATTATTTTTTTATAATAATAAATATAATGTACATAAAAGCCAAACCAGCTATACTTCTCGGTGTTTTGAAAACGTTAATAAATATATTAAATACTCTGCCTACTACAACTATCAATATAAACATTAATAAATGTATTAAATACTCTCGAACATGGGTGGGAATTTTGCAAAATAGATTGTAAGTTTGGATTACTCTCATCGAGACAATAAATTTTGACTACTAACACATAAAAAACGACCATGAGAAAAAAATAGCTCCCGTAATATGAAAAGTCATAATTTTTTCCGAAAAAAGACGGTGCCTCTCTGCCTGACCCCTCTCAAATCAGTAAAAAATTTTGGTTAAGATAACGTTTTTTACATGAATGATCCTTATTATATGATACAAAATATTTTTTAAATTTTTTATAATTTACTAATAATAAAATAATTTATGTTCGTAATTAATAACAATTTACTAATATTCTTCACCCACTCTATACATCCATCCATACACCCCTGAAAATATCCTTCTCCTTTTTTGTTGTTGTTGGGTTTGGTAGTGTTGATCGTCATGGCCACCTCTGTTCTTCCCTCTTCCGATGTCAACTCCCCCAGTGTCCAAGCACTTGTTAATTCTTCACACAGTACTGAAGCCACCTCCATTATGCCTTCCCTTTATGTAGCTCGTAATCCAGCCATGGCTGCAGCCGAGATAATCGGTCATGAAGAGATTCCAACCATCGATCTCTCCTTGCTTAGGTCCGAAGAAACTTCTGATGATGAACGAGCAAAACTGATTCAGCGATTAGGCGAAGCCTGCGAGGACTGGGGCTGCTTCATGGTGAGTGATTCTAGCTAGCTAGCCTGCCTTTCCAAACAGTATATATTCTTCACACCCATATATATATGGCCGTGGTTCGTGAAGGTGGTCAACCATGGCGTGCCGGAGGATTTACAGAGAAAGATGATAGAAGCCTACTTAGACTTCTTTGATATGAAGGATGAGGAAAAGCAGCGGTACAACTCAAAACAATTTATGGGCTCAGTCGCGTACAATGCAAGTTTTGATCAAACAACAAATGAAGTGCTTTATTGGAGGGACGCTCTGAGAACCACAGTGCACCCGACCTTCAACTCTCCCGATCAACCTCAAAATTTCAGGTTTTTTTTTATGTTATAATATATATTTTCTTCTTCGTTTTCATCGTTTTTACTGACTATGGTGAAATAATCACTTTTAAGTTAGAACTGATTTTTATCAAGTCTAGATTTAAATTGGAATTGGACATGGGAAAAAGAGTCCATTTTTCTTGGAAATTACTCACAAGGGATGTAACTAATTAAATTATTCTAACTTTGAGGAAAATAATTCGGAAAATAAGCAGACTTATATAAACAGATAATCTTCTGCTGTTAATTAAGTAAGGATTTTTTAATCAACAAAAAAACATTATGAAATTCTATGATAGCTACTTATATATCATAACTCATAAGGTGAAACAAATGCATGCATATGGTGTTAGGGTTTTGTCTCTAGCTCAAGATAGTCCACAATAGCTCATATCAGTTTGGAAGGACTATTTATAGTATCTCTAGCGTAGAGTCTAGCCCTAGGAAGACACACAACACATTGAGTCATCCCGAGTCGGTCTCGACACGCTTGGACATATTAATTAAACATCTAACAATCTCCTCCTATGTCCGCCGCAAATCCGACGTCAGAATTGAGTGGTTTGTGCATTGTTCATCCGAACGTGAATCATTCACAACCGTGTCCAAAACATATGTTTAACATATTGGACTTAAACATAAAAACTGTATGCACGCATAAGAATAAACATAGATCTCAGCAACACTGCATAGCAGTTTAAAGTACGACCATATCACAAGTTCAACATACCTAGTGGCTAATGATCAACCATAAAGTCAAAAATAGTCCAAACAACAAGTGTCCAAAAAGGAGATCTAAACAATGCTCTAACAAGAGAAGTAGCAAAAGAATTCAAATAACACTCTAACAGTCAGCATCCAAAAGATCATCCTGATCAGGATCCCAGACGGCAAGTGCTCCTTCTGTATCAGCAACTCCTGTAATTTTCAACAAAGAATTTCATTTAGAATGAATTCAAACCTTTGAAAATGTACATGTATCTAGTTCTACTTTAAGAATGTACTACTTTATAATTAGCTAAGAGGACACCTACATAGAGTATTATAGATTTTACCTCAAAATCCATTATCTGTTTCTACCAAAATGATTTCATAGACTTCTGGACACCGCAGCTATATATGTATTCCAATATGGAATATCACGGTTACTGTTCTTCTATGGTTAAGTGGAAATCATCAAGTTTGGAATGAAACCAATTAACAGAAGAAGAAGATACAAACTCAATCAGATCGTGTTATCAAATTTGGAATAACACTCTCCTCCAAAGTAGGAAAGTCAAATCTAAGTGAAGTTATTAACATCAGATTTGGAATGAAATAACTCCCCAGATTCATGCTCAGCAACCAGAAACATCAGCATAGCACAATATGTTTGCTTTGACAAAGGATATGAGAAAATCACAATATTTGGATTAATGATGAACCAAATCACCTAATCTTGAACTAAGGCTGAACTAAATTGCCTTCAGTCTCATTTTCCCCACTGTTTTGATTAATCGATCTTTGGGCATTCCTTTCGTCAATGGATCAGCCAGGTTATCCTTTGATCGCACATCGATCAAAGTGATAATTCCTTGTTCTTTCAAATAATTCAACAAGGTATGTCTCAGTCTTACACCTCTCATCTTAGTATTATAGAGGGCATTTTGAACGACTTGAACTGCTACTTGATTATCACAATACAAGCTCAACGAGTTGACTTGTAACATAGACAAGGGAATGTCTAAAATCATATTTCTGATCAAGTCTGCCTCTTCACCAGCCGAAGCTAAGACAAACAACTCGACATTCATAGACAGCAAAGCAATACAAGTCTGTCTTTTGGATTTCCAAGTGATAGCAGCTCCACCCAAAGTGAATATAAATCCACTGGTAGACTTGTTGTTAATAATTTTTGAACACCGCGAGGCATCAGAAAATCCATCCACAGTAGGAGGGTAACCAGTGTAGCACAGAGCATGATCTTTAGTGCCTCTCAAGTATCTCATTAGCCTATCTAGGGCATCCCACTGCTCTTTGCTTAGACTACTAGTAAAGCGGCTCAGCATGCTAACAGAGAAGGCAATGTCTAGTTGTGTACAACTTGTGGCCTACATGAGACTACCAATTATTTTTGAATAATTTACTTAATCAATGATGGTCCCTTCATTAGGACTCAACCTAACTTTTTGATCAAACGGTGTCTCCACTGACCTACAGTCTTTATATCCCCAGGTAGAAAGAAGTTGCTCTACATGGTGAGCTTGACTAAGAGTAACACAACCCTTATCCACTTTAACTTTCATACCAAGCAGGGTATCAACAGGACCAAGGTCCTTCATGTCAAATGCTTTTGTGAGAGTGAATTCAATATCCCTCACTGCAGCAAGATCTGACCCCAGAACCAACATATCATCCACATATAAACATATGATGACTGTCTTATTTGACATTAAACGGTGATAAAGGCATTTATCAGAGAGACTAGACTGAAATCCAAAGCTCTTTACTACTTGGTCAAATTTTATGTACCATATATTAGACGCTTGTTTAAACTCATAGATTGATTTGTCTAGTTTGCACACTTTGTCTTTTATATCTTTATGTACATAACCTTCAAGTTGTGACATGTAGATCTCTTCATCAAGCTCTTCATTTAAGACGGTTGTCTTTACATCCATCTGATGAACTATAAAGTTCTCGATAGAGGCTAAAGAAAGAAGAATTCTAATAGTTGATAGGTGACACACATATGAATATATATCAAAGCAGTCTATTCCCCATTGATGTTTATAACCTTTAGCTACTAAACATGTTTTGTACCTTACTATAGACTCATCACTATGCAATTTCTTCTTCAACACCTACTTGCAGCCTAGGACTTTAGCTCCTTTTAGTAGGTCAACTAGATGTCAAGTGTTATTTTGTAGGAGTGAGTCCATCTCATCATCAATGACATCTTCCCACATTAAAGAATCTCTAGATCTCATTGCTTCCTGGTAGGAGAATGGATCATCCTCTAAGTGGTAGGTGACGAATTTTTTACCAAATTGCTTAGGAATTCTATCACTTGTAGATGCTCTAACAGGAACAGGTTTAACCTCTGAAGGTTGGGGAACAGTGCCAGAGGGGCCAGCTTCGGATTTTATAGTAGATTTTGAAATCATATCAGTAGACCCGGAGATGGTTAAGCCTTGATCTTTGACAAACTTATGTTCAAAGAATACGTCATCTCTTGACTCTATCAATGAATTAGTGGATAGTTCCAGAAACCTGTCAGCCGCACTATCTTTTGCACTACCTAGATAGACACAGGTTGTCATTCTAGGTTCCACCTTAGGTCTCTTAAGGTCTTGTATTCTTACATAAACAATACAACCCCATGTCATTATATATATATATAAGGATGACCATGCCACAACTCATATGGAGTAGAGGTGAGCTGAGAATAAGGCACTCTATTTAGAATGTGATTTGCAGTTAGGATTGCTTCTCCCCAAAAGGAATTAGGCATGCCAGCTGTGAGGGGCATATAATTCAACAATTCTGTCAAAGTTCTGTTCTTACGCTCAACAACACCATTGGACTGGGATGAGTAAGGAGTTGTAGTTTCAAGGATTAAAACCCTCAGAGGCACAAAATTCCTTGAACCCAGTTGTAATATACTCCCCTCCTCGATCACTTTTAAATCTCTTAATCTTTAAATTTAATAAACTTTCCACCCGAGCTTTGAAGATCTTGAAGTTCTCAAAAGCTTCTTCTTTCGATTTATAAAGGTAATAAGATACTTCCTTCCCCCTCTCGTGACATAACTTTGGAAGTCGCAGAGATCAGAATATATCAATTCAAGAAGTTGTGTGCAACTAGAAATCGACTTGAAAGGTTTTCTAGTGATATTGGTTTGTGCACACATCTCACACTTATTAAATCAAATAGAAATATCTAAATGGATGTTATGACTCTTAGCTAGATCTCGCATTTTCCTATATTTCACATGTTCTAGTCTGTTGTGTAACAACTTTTGATCAATTAGAGTTGAACTCATTTGGTTAATGCAATCGTTATTTAGGCGGTCTATACATGTCGTTGATCATATACGCACAACCAAAATAATGTGAATTAACCGTTAAGGTTATTCTACCATTTTGGGTTGTGAAGGACATTCCGGTCTTATCTAGCAAACTCATGGAAATCAAATTCTTAATTAAAGAAGGAAATACTTTAACATGTACTAAAGTTAAAGTTTTACATGAAGAGACCAGCTCTGTTGTCCCGACATGTGTAACCTCGGTCTCTCCTTTTGTAGTTCTCCACCTTTTCATTGACTGCTTTGACCCCAACCAGAATACCTCTGTCATTTGTCACATGACAAGTAGCACCGCTGTCCAACCACAACTCAGAAGATGAACTGCGATGACTACTCCCAATCATAGCCACAAAGGACTTGGGATCAGAGTTATTGACCAACATGTTTGCAGCATTTTGTGGGGCTTCCTCATTCTTTTTCTTCTGAGCCTTGCATTACACGGCCCAGTGACCCTACTTGCCGCAGTTGTGACACTTGCCCTTCTTTATTTTGAAAGGGGGCTTTTTAGCCGTCAACTGTGCAGAGGCTTCACCTTTAGGTGTCGGTGGCTTCCGATGAGGCTTTTTGGGTCGAGAAACAAAGTTAACAGCCTGTGAGGGCTGACCAACTTGCTCCAAGCTCTTGTCAGCAATGCTTTGATTCTTAATGTGGATGAATCTTTTGAGTTCATCCAGTGCGATCTTCTCCTTCAGTCTGTGCATTTCAATCTTGAAGGTGATCCACGTAGGAGGCAGCTTACTCATAATTAAACTCACAAAGAGACTATCAGACATTTCAGACTATTCATCTTCCAGCTTGAGACGCAAATTTTTCACATTCTTTTATTCCCATTTGGACGTGCAGCTTCCAGCCGAGGAAGTCAGTGGCATCAAAAGACTAGAACTTGATGATGTCATAAGTGCTTCACTTCGGCATGTCGGCCTTTTAAGCAGAAAACTGAAAAAAAAGTCACATGATCCGTACAGAGACGACTCGATGTCTTCAGAAAAAATCCAGAAAAGAGTCTACCAAAAGTGGTCGAGAAGGCTGCTGATATCGTCGAGAAGACCTGTCGATATCATCGAGAAGGCTCGTTGTGTCGTCGAGAAAACCGTTATGTCGTCGAGAAGACCGACCAATGTCATCGAGACCACTAGCCGATATTGTCGAGATCACACTAGCCGATGTCGTCGAGACCAGTGCTTATCATCGAGGGCACACGCCTTGTTGTCAAGATGACTATATCGTCGAGTGATGCTTTGCCATCGTGATCCAGGCAATATCGTCGAGAACAGCTTCAGCCAAAAACGTCGAGAGACAATGCAGATATCGTCGAGTACAGCTTCTCCTTCTTCGATCGGGAGCAGCGACAGATCTTTAGATCAACGAACACTAGAAAATCTGACAGGAACTCCTTACCTCTTCATCCAATAAAGAAAAATAGGAAACCTTTTCTCTCTTCCAGATCTGCGACGGGAACGAGATCGCGATGAAGATTAACCGCGAGCTTGTCTGCGCCTGAACACCGACGCGGATCTTCCACCGAGAGAGAGAGAGAGAGAGAGAGAGAGAGAGAGAGAGAGAGACGGGAACTCCTTTCTACTTCAGATCTCACGCGGTAGTGAGCGGCGGCGACATGAGAGCAGCGATCGACGCCGATGGAAGTTGCGAGACGGGAGCAAACACCCTAGCTAGAGCACAAAACGGTATCTTGGGAATGATATGCCCTAGATCTCTTGGAAAAGAATGACAGGAACTCCTTACCTCTTCATCCAGTAGAGAAAAACAAGAAACCTTTTCTCTCTTCCAGATCTGCGACGGGAACGAGATCGCGATGAAGATTAACCGCGAGCTTGTCTGCGCCTGAACACCGGACCGGATCTTCCACCGAGAGAGAGAGAGAGAGACCGGAACTCCTTTCTACTTCAGATCTCATGCGGTAGTGAGCGGCGGCGACGTGAGAGCAACGATCGGCGGCGATGTGAGAGCAGCGATCGACGCCGATGGAATTCGCGAGATGGGAGCGAACACCCTAGATGGAGCGCAAAACAGTATCTTGAGAATGTCAGGGTTTTGGCTCTAGCTCAAGATAGTCCACAATAACTCATCAAGTTTGGAATGAATATTTATAGTATCTCCAGCGTAGAGCCTAACCCTAGGAAGACACACAGCCCATTGGGTCATTCTGAGTCGGTCTCACCACACGCAGACATATTATTTAAATATCTAACATATGGTACAAGCAAGACATCCCAACAAATGCCTATGACACACAAAGGCTCCGTTTGGCACTACGGTGGCGCATGGTCATGAACGCTGTGTTTATGAACCATTGTTCATAAACGCCTGACCTCACCTAAAAAAATTCATTTACTTTTATCTTCAAAACTAGTTTTCTTTTCTTTATTGCTGTCATAACCATTGTCATGCCAAACATACATTCTATGTTAGTGGCATTTTTGTCCAAACACACCGGAGCAAATATATCATGCCAAACGGAGCCTAAGGCTGCGTTTGACGCGGCTTATCGTGACTTATTTGTTGCGGTGAGGTTGGACAAAAACGTCATTGTCATTGAATGTATATTTGGTATGACAAATGTAACTACCGCAACCAAAAAAAATAAACTAGTTTGGAGCATAAGATTTTGGCATGACAATGACATTTTTATCCAACCTTATCGGAGCAAATAAGCCCGCGATAAGCCGCGCCAAACGGAGCCTAAGACAAACATTACACACATGCCCAATCGACTTCACCCCACACTTCTAATTAAGCTAAAGGCTTCACCATCGAGCACAAATATATAAAATGGGAGGTCGGGTTCAGAGGCCTCCAACCGGAAGATAGGAACTAACCAAAATCTATTGTACGTGCCAAATATATATGTGCAAATCTAAGATTTCTAGCATTCTACGCAAATCTATTCTATGCTAGTGCATTTTCTAGGCGCACAATCGTGTGTTTCAAGGCAGATTGCATAAGTGAAAGACGGGAAAGTAGTCTCAGCAACTAAGTACACCAAAAATAAGTTATAAATAATGCAATAAACTAAAAGAAAGATAAATTTAGGGGGAGTGAAGAGATAACTCGGGTGCAGGTCTCATACTAAACCTAGCACAAGAAATGTGCATCTGGTTCAGAAAGTCGGATCTGTCTCCCCGCGGACTTAATTGTGTGAGTGAACTCATTTTTGCTCGAATAGCACTCTTATAAACATTGAGAAAACGAAACATATAGCATGTGAATCATAATTATTAGGAGTAAAACCATGGTAACTGGAGAAAAAAGGATGTCAAAAACCATATAAGAAAATCACTCGTAAAATACACAGAAACTTAGGGCATGTTTGGGTGGTCTTTTCAAAAAGGAGAAGGAGTGGTGGCAAAAGGATGGTAGGAAAAGGGGCTTTTGGAAAATGTCTATTGCAAAAGAAGATCTGTTTGGGTGAACTCCTTTTGCAGAGATTTTAAAAAATGAGAAACACTTTATAAACGGTTTGGTAAATCTCCGTTGTCATGATTTTTTTTATTAAAAATGCAACCCCGGGCAGAAAAAATGCGCGCCCAGGGGAAAATGAGCGCCCGAGCGGAAATTTTTTGCCCGAACGTGCATATTTCGCTCGGGCACGCATATTTCGCCCGGGCGCGCATATTTCGCACGAGCGAGCATTTTTCTCCCAGGCGCGCATTTTTCGTCAGGGCGCACATTTTTCTCCGGGAGGCGCATTTTTCGCCCCGAGCGCGCATTTTTCGCCCTTGCTCTCATTTCTCGCATGTGCGCGCATTTTTGCCGGTGCGCGAATTTGTCGTCCGGGCGGGCATTTTTCGCCCGAACGTACATTTTTCGCCAGAACGCCCATTTTTTCGCCCGGGTGCCCATTTTTCGCCCGGACGAGAATTTTTCGCCCGAGCGCGCAATTTTCACCCGAACGCCCATTTTTCGCCCGAGCTCGAATTTTTTCGCCCGGGCGTGCATTTTTCTCCGAGAGGCGCATTTTTCGCCCCGAGCGCCCATTTTTCGCCCTTGCTCTCATTTTTCGCCTGTGCGCGAATTTTTGCCGGTGCGCGCATTTTTCGTCCATGCGCCCATTTTTCGTCCGAACGCCCATTTTTCGCCCGAACGCATATTTTTTCGCCCGAGTGCCCATTTTTCGCCCGGGCGAGTATTTTTCGCCCGAACGCGCAATTTTCGCCTGAACGCCCATTTTTCGCCCGGGCGTGCATTTTTCGCCCGGGCGCGCATTTTTTTGTCCGGCCGCGCATTTTACTCCCGGACCCACATTTTTCGCCCGGACGCTCATTTTCGTCAGGGCGAGAATTTTTCACCCGTGCGCACATTTTTTCTCCCGTACGCGTTTCTTTCACCCGGGCGCGCATTTTTTACCCGGTAGAAAAAAGAGCGGTCAGGTGAAAGAAATGCCGCCGGAAATGCACGACCTGGCAAAAAATGTGCGCACGGGAAGAAAATGCGCTCCCGGGCAAAAAATGCGCGCCCTGGAAGAAAATGCGCTCGGGCGAAAAAATGCGAGTCCGGACGAAAAATGCGGGCCAGGGCGAAAAATGCGCGCCAGAGCGAAAACTGTGCGCGCGCTAAAAAAAACGCGCCCGTGCGAAAAATGTGCGCCCGGGCGAAAAAATGCGCGCCTGGGCGAAAAAGAGCACCCTAGCGAAAAATGGGCGTTCGGGCGAAAATTGCGCGTCCGGGCGAAAAATACTTGTCCAGGCGAAAAAAATGGGAGTTCGGGCGAAAAAATGGGCGTTCGGGCGAAAAATACTGGTCCGGGCGAAAAATGGGCTCCCTGGTGAAAAAATGGGTGTTTGGGCGAAAAAATGGGTGTTCAGGCGAAAAATACTCGTCCGGGCGAAAAATGCGCGCCCGGTCAAAAAATTGGGCGCCCGGGAGAAAAATGCGCGCCCCGGCAAAAAATGCGCGCCCGGGCGAAAAATGCGCGCCAATGCGAAAAATGCGCTCCCGGGCGAAAAAATGCGCGCCCGTGCGAGAAATGCGGCCCGGGCGAAAAATTCCCGCCCGGCGAATTTTTGCTCGCCCGGGCGAAATATGTGCTCCCGGGCGAAAAATGCGCTCCCGGACGAAAAAAATGCGCGCCCAGGTGAAAAATGCGCGCCCGGGCGAAAAATACGCGGTCGGGCAAAAAAATCACGCGTCAAAAAATTCACGCCCGAGCGAAAAATGCGCGCCCGGGTAATAAAATGCGCGTCCGGGCAAAAAATGCGCGTCCGGGCGAAAAACGCGCGTTCGGTTGAAAAAATGTGCGCCCGGACGGAAAATGCGCGACCGGGCAAAAATTGCGCGGCCGAGCGAAAAATTCGCGTCCGGGCCTAAAATGCGCCCATGGGCGAAGAAATGCTCGACCGGGCAGAATAATGTGCGCACGGGGGAAAATTTTGCGCTCGGGCGAAAAATGCGCTAACCTTGTATCGGGATGAGGAAGTGCTTTTCGAAAAGGTTGAAAAGTAGGGGACAAATGACTTTTCAAAAAGAGGAGAAAAAGGAGTTTTCCGTGGTAGCTTTTCCCACCGGTAGACAATCCAAACGGTTTTGTAAGTGCGGTGGCGTTTTTCTGAAAACGGAAAGGAGCTAAAAAGCCCTCCCAAACAGGCCCTTAATGTTATGGTGCTGGTTCAGATTCGGATCTAAACCGGATCCGGTTCATTTTGTTTTTAGGTCTTCTTGAGACCTAATCGTTGTCAGTCCGGGAGATTCCCAATTCCTTTTCATGCGAAGGGAGAAGCCTCCCATGTTTCTGCGTGCAAAAAAGGATAAGCGTAAAGGTGCCGCCCGTCGCCCTCCCGCCCCTCATCGCTCGAGCACTTGGAGGAGCCGCCGTCCTCAAGGAATCTTGTCGCCGGTCTTGGAGGTGTGTTGCCTCCCGCCTTTGGAAGAGGTGGACGAGGGAGGAGGTGGCACCGTAGAGGAGCAACAAGAGCCCACAGGAAGGTAACCCTCAGTTTAGGTTCGTTGGTCGGCAATCTTGGAGTGGGATTCTTGGAGAGGAGAAGCTTGAGACGAAGGAGGGTTGTGTATCCACGGCAAGGTCCGTATCCAAGCTTGATACTCTTCTCCGGTGGTGGAAGCGGCTGGACGTCGTACATCACCGCCGAAAGTTCTGGTGAACATTGTGCGTCCGCTAGGCAGATTGTAGTCAAGATTTCAGATTTTGTTGTGGATCGTGCGTGTCCGGTGCATCCACGGCGTACTATCCAGATGATCATTTCTTTCTCCCACTTTTGTATCTGTTTGTATTTTATTGAGATATAAAATTACGTGGTTATCGGCTTGTTTGTCGACTGTTGTACATTACTTGTGTTTTTGTTTACCTGTGTTGATTACAGTTATGTCTGTGGGTGTCGTACCCGGCCCCTTTACAAGTGGTATCAAAGATAGGTCCGTAGGTGTCTGATTGGATGTTCTGGTTTAGATTTGGGTCAACGGTAGGTGACGACATTGATCCGCTCCTTATCATCCCAGAGCTGATCCGTGACTTAATCGGATCTCCTAGAGGCGCTGATGGCAGCTATGGCAGGGAAGAATACGGTGTTGGCCAGATATTCAGTGGAGAAGTTTAACGACAGCGGGAACTTCCGCCTATGGAAGATTTGGGTCAAGGACATGCTGGTTGAGCAGTGTTTGATGCAAGTGATGCGGTGACATGAGTCTTTGCCCGCTTCGATGAAGGATTCTGAGTGGACTGAGTTGCATGAGCACGTCACCAACGCTATCAGGATGTGCATCGACGACAAGGTGTTGTTCAACATCTGTGTTAAGGAGTCCATTATCAAGCTGTGAGAGAAGCTGGAGGGACTATATATGAGAAAGTCGTTGACGACAAGGCAGTTGCTGATGCAGCAACTGTACAGCCTGAAGATGCAGGAGGGTGGTAATCTTCAGGAATACTTCAACGTATTCAATGACCTTCTCAACCAACTGTATGTGGTTGTTGTGAAGGTGGAGAAAGAATACAAGGCTTTATTGCTTCTTACCTTGCTCCTGTCGGCGTACAAGCATTTGTAAACCACACTACTATATGGGAAGGACACAGTAGACCTGGAGAAGATCACATTTGTGTTACTGTCCATTTAGATGATGTCGGAGCCCACTCATGTGGATGAGCATGCGGTGGCAGTAGGAGGATGAGAGAGGTAGTTGGGTAAGGGATCAGGGAGTGCACGAGACAAATCCGAATCGAGGATGGCAGTGATATGCTACCACTGCAGGCAGAGCGACCATATCAGGAGGAACTGTCTGCAGCATGCACAGAGTTCTGGGGATGCCCAGAGTGTGGACAAGGGGCGCTATCCCAGTCAGAGGAGAGTGATGACGCTCTTACCACACTAAGAGTCAGAATGACTCTGATAGCTTGATATTGGATTCTGGTGCTTCACAGCACATTTGCTCAGATGCGGCGAAGTTCATATCACTGGAGGTGACAACTAGGTCAGTCTTTCTGGGTGATGGCTCATCATGTGAGGTCATGGGGACAGGGACAGTGGATATCTAGGCACATGACGAAGCAATGCGTAGGCCTGAGCGGGTACATCTGGTACCCAAGCTGCGCAGGAATTTGATATCGCTAGGTAGATTAGACTCCAAAGGATGCAGTTTTGCAGCAAGAGATGGAGTTCTATCGATGATGCGAGGGCTCACCATGCTTATGCAATCTATGCAACATGGTAGTCTGTACTAGCTGATGGGGACCACGATGCAAGGTGGTGCGCCCATGATTTTTGCGGATGATAGTGTGGATAGTCGAGGTGGTGCAGTGGATCCCCCTTCTGGGACTCCGACTAGGCGAGTCAGATTCTGTGATCTAGTTGTGTCGACATTTAGAGTTTAATCCAGAGCCGGGATGAGTCGATTGGAGCAGATCAGTTGACGCCTCAAGTCTTTTAGGTGGTGCTACGTGCAGTTTTACTTCGCGCAGTTGATGCCTTGTGCAATGAGTGCTTTCTGCAGATGTGATGCAACCACTTGACAAATGTACTGATTGTTATCTAGAAATAATAAAATGAGGAGCTACCCCCGAGTATCGATCTCACATGAGACACGACGGGGTTGGAGTTATCTTTAGAGATGAGACTTGAGATGGAAGTCTTTACGTCTGTGTTTTATTGGAGGTTTTGATTTGTGAATAATAGAAAGAAAAACTAAATTTACTATGTGGGTCGCTGGCACTGCTTCGCTCCTCCACGGGTCCCGACCTTTGAATCACACCTCCGCAGGTCGCCAACCTACGCTTAGCACCTCCGCAGATTCCCTTCCTCCACTTCGCACCTCCATGTGTCGTCTTCCTCCGCTTCGCACTCACTTTGCAATTGCAAAGCTCAACCCACACTCTCACAATCTCAGAACAACCAAGATCACAATCACATTAACATCCAAGCAAAAGCGCATCCAAAACAACAAGTACATGAAAATACTAAAGCACAATCTACTCCAAACCATCCACAATAGAGAGTATACCTACAAACATCTACGCACAATGGTCATGGTGCGTAGATGCTTTAGAGTATACGCAATAAGTTTGCAAGCACTTCAAAGGAGAGGGGGAGAAATACAAAATACCACTCCTAGATATGGAGGAGATGAGATACTCTTCCTTGGGTTCGTAGGAGATCCCTACTTGGTCTACCACCTCAACAAACTCCGCCTTGGCTATCGTCCACGATACTGGAAAAGTTGTCACCTTCTCCTAGTCATGTGTTCGCACACGGGGTTTGTCCACTCAACGTTAAGGGGTCCGGCGTTAGAGCTCCAATGGCACCTTGAAAATCACCTTCTTCACCTTTGGAATGCTTGGGGAGGTTGGACGAGACCTAGGGGCGAAACGAGACCTAAAACGGTGGGGAAAATCGAAAGCTCCAAAAATCCATTCATAATTATTATTTATAGGCGAGCAAAAAAATTGACTGCGTACGACCAGTGATCGTGCGAGAAGGAAATGCCACTAACCGTGTGTGAAGGAAACAGTACTGGCAGGAAAATTTATGAGCTTGGAGGGAAAATAATGAAATCGCACGACCAGTGGTCGTGCGAGAAGAAAGTCCAGTACCCGTGCACCAACCCGTGCACTAAAATGGAGTCTCTCAGGATGATTTGGGCCAATATGCATGCACGAACAGTGGTCATGCACGGAGGATTCTACTGGTCGTGCAAGAAGAAAAACGCACGACCACTTGCTTCCATAACAAAATAGGGAAACACCCATGAAAAGCTACACAAGGCTTTACCCGGACATATACACTCAAGAAGACGCTTAATAGTAATGGAAACATCCACACAGCCACAATAAACAAAAAGACTAAAAGGAGAGAGGGGTGATCTCCCTCTAATCATGAAAAGATGCATGGAATATGCTCTAAATAGTACAATTCACTCAAACAACACAAGATGAGATTCTTACAGATTGTATGCTAAACATTAGAAAAGATAAGCGAAATCGCATGAAATCCATGCTAAACTAGAGCCAAAAATACTATATAAAATACACTCATCAAGGTGATGGATCCGGATCACGAACCAAGGTTGTGGTTTGTTATGGTGTTGGTTCGGATCCGGATCCGGTTCATTTTATTTTTAGGCCTCGTTGATACCTAATCGTTGTCAGTCCAGAAGATCCTTGATTCTTTTTCAAGCAAAGGGAGAAGCCGCCCCTATTCCCGCGTGAACCATAAATGTGCCGCCCGTCGCTCTCCTGCCCCTCATCGCTCGAGCACTCCGAGGAACCGCCGACCTCAAGGAGTCTTGTCACCGGTTTTGGAGGTGTGTTTTTGCCAGCCATTGGAAGAGGTGCACGAGGGAAGAGGTGGCGGCGTGGAGGAGCAACAAGATCCGATAGGAAGGTAACCTTGGTTTAGCTTCGTTGGTCTGCAGTCTTGGAGTGTGATTCTTGGAGAGGATAAGCTTGAGACAAAGGCGGGTTGCGTATCCACGACAAGGTCTGTATCCATGTTTGGTACTCTTCTCTGGTGGTGGTAGCGGTTGGACGTCATACGTCAGTGTCGAAGGTTCCAGTGAACCTTGTGCGTCTGCTAGGCGGATTGCAGCAAGATTTCAGATTTTGTCGCGTTTCGTGCGTGTCCGGTGCATCCACGACACACTCCCCGGACGGTCATTTCTTTCTCCCACTTTTGTATTCGTTTGCATTTTATTGAGATATAAAATTGTGTGGTTATCGGCTTGTTTGCCGACTATTATTCATTGCTTGTGTTATTGTTTATCCGTGTTGAGTATAGATGTGCTTGTGGGTGCCGTATCCGGACCCTTACACTTAGATGTTTGTTTGTCCCAAGCAAACTTATCTGACCCTACGAGGATAACTGAGATAAATGAACAACTAGTGCATTGATACAAGAGTGCTACCAACTGTTTGACGATAATGAAGTAATGAAAATCAAATTAAGAAAGTTAACTAAGCATAGGCATGAAATTAACAAAATTCTAAAGTATAATTGGGGAAAATTCTACACTTCTCAACTAGATACTTGGGCGTTCTAAGTGTAGTGCGTTGAGAGAACTACTAAGTTTCTCAGATCTAGATTTTATTCACGATACTACGGGGCAGCCTCGAAAGAAATCCATCAATATTAGTGATCATAAGCTTGCCTTGTCACACTTTCTCCACTACACCGACCTTATTACAACATCATGAATCAAATAAAACTTAATTAAGATGTAGCGTTAGGCTTAGGTTTGAGGTAAGGAATGCAAGGATAAACACATGGCTTAATCACACTTACACAAATGTGTTTGAGTTTTGATTCAATCATTTTACCAAAGATAAATATATGAGAAGTGACTCCCCCAACTTATTCTTAAAAATACGAAGTTACTCTCAATTAGTTTCACACCACAACATAAAGGTGTTTCTTCAAATTTTGCTTGCTTTTTATTCTCCAATTTTCATTTCACATATATTTTTCAAAGCTTTTTCTTTCCATACTACTTTTATTGAGATGATATATTTTATTCTCTCATCTAATATGAAATAATATTTCAACTCCACCTTTTTCGCAATCACAGACACTATCATCACCAAATGTAGATATGAATAAAACACAATTTTAAGAGTAATAGTGAGTTAGCTTCTTAGACTTGGTGAAAGTAAAGGTGGGGATGATAAATAAATAAAGTGTAAAGCTCGAGTGGGTTGTACAATGGTATTAAGTGTTTAGGAATGGTGCAAAAGCTCAACCTTTTCAAACGAAGGATTGCATCACTTTCATAACGCTATAACGACCTATGCAAATGTTTTGGGAATCATTATAGACAACTTCCAAATGAGCATACATATGCAGTCTTGAAGTATCACATGAATGGAATCTCGGGAATCAAATCCATGTATTAATATATTAATCAGCTATAAGATGATTTATGATAATATTCAACAACAAAATGAGAAGGTCCGGAGACCATGGTAACAAAGTAGGGAGTGTTGAAGTTGAAGTGAGACAAGGGGAGGGAGGGGCGAGTGCAAGGGGGGGGGGGGGGGGGGGGGGGGGGGGGGGGGGGGGGGGGGGGCGAGTCCCTTGTACGGGGCGAGTGCAGGGGGGGTGAGTCCCTTATGCGGGGCGAGTGCAAGGGGGTGTGAGTCCCTTGTGCAGGGCGAGTGCAAGGGGGGGACGAGTCCCTTGTGCTGGGCAAGTGCAAGGAGGGGGCGAGTGCATGTAGCGGGGCGAGTGCGTGCATGTAGGGGGCGAGTGCACCCCCCCCCCCCCCCCCCCCCCCCCCCCCCCCCCCTCCTCGTTTTGTGTTCTCCTATAAATACCCCCCCCCCCCCTCCCTTAGTATATATATTATTACATTATGAGTGAGAGTGTTACAAGTGCGTGGGAGTGTTGTTGTGCGTGCATACACCCCAAGAGTGTCCAACCCCAACACGTACCACAATGTGAGGTGGAGAGTGCAGAGTGCACTGAGAAGTGGAGGTGGTGAGTGCAGGGTTGCGAGCGTTTTGAAGGTGGAGAGTGCGTTGCAAGGTCAACTGCACTAAGTGGAGAAGCGGTCCCCTGTCCGCGACAAAGTTTATTTTTCTATACCTAGGTGGGATTGATACCATGTCCTCGAACCACTGCAGGTGCAGGACTGGGTCATCCTTGCCGGTATAGTAAGACATCTTTAGTCCTCTGAGCCCCTCTGGAACCGGGGACGCGCGAGAGGATCAGCTCACAAAAGGGACTTCCCTCCCCTGCTCGTCTAGTGGTCATCTATCGCGGAGTCAGCTCGCAGACCTCGGTACTCGCCGGGCTGCTGAACAGCTGTCGCCCGGGGAGATCTCGCTCATTCGCTTCCTCCGCCACCTCCTTCCCGGGCCACTGGCCGGGAGCGTTCTCGCCTATCTGTTGGGGAGGGACCGCCAAAACTGCGGGTGTCTCGCACTCGCCCCTCATGGAGAAAGCCAACTGCAAGGTCTGCAGGACCTCTCTCCTGAGGTCCTCGAACATTTCCACTGTCACCTCTTTCGCGGGTGGTTGTGAGTGGCCTGGGTCAGTTCTTTCTTCCTCACCTCTAGCCATGGAGCTCAGCTAGAGATTTTCTTGTGTAGGCTATGGTCCACGCTCACTGCACCATAAATGTTGAAACCGGCAACCGGTCTCTTGAGTTCGGACCCACTGGGGGGTGTAGCCTACACCTGCTTGCCCCTCACTTGCGCTCTTGACCGTGGATGAAAAATTAGGAATAGACTCAAAACTGTAGCGAGGAGGTCCCTCCACACACCCAGAAGATCTTAGAGAGCTTCCCCTCTCAAACCAATGCTCAACCGGGCACCTTGGAGGGCACTAACAGCCAACCCCAAAACTAGCCTGGAGGAGAGAGCTCTAAAAATCTCCTCTCCTCCAAGGTGCCCTTAAGGGTCTATTTATAGATTTTCTAGTCTGGTCTGCAAATAGCATAAATCCGCTTTTTGGTTTTACTAATCGCACCCCAAATTGGTCTGCTAACAGCCTAACTCCACTGTTCTGAAGGGCTATTGGCAGCCCATGAGGGGTATCTAGGTCACTTCCCCCTTAAAGCCTTCCGGGCGAGTGGTCCATGAAGGCACCACTCGCCAGGCTTCTCGCCCACCGGATTCCACCGGGTGAGTGGTCTGTGAGGGCACCACTCGCCTAGTACCCGACTTGCTCTGCGAGTGGGGTTCCGCCCTCACTCGCCCGGCTACCGATACACCCATTTTGTTATCTTGCGAGTCCCCCCGCGAGTGAGGCCGCACTCGCCCAAAAACTCTTCTTGACCTACATCCAACCTCTTGGCCCCTTAAGACCTGGGGGCCCACTCAGCGAATACGGGATTGTACATTGATGCCAAGACTTTATTTGGTTGTGTAGTCTTGATGTCAAGAATATATTTGGATGTGTAGTCTTGATGTCAAGATTATATTTGGTTGTGTAGTCTTGATGTCAAGAATTTATTTGGTTGTGTAGTCTTGATGTCAAGACTAAATTTGGTTGTGTAGTATTTGGTTGTGTAATCTTGATGTCATGATTATATTTGGTTGTGTAGTCTTGATGTCAAGACTAAATTTGGCTGTGTAGTCATGATGTCAAGACAATATTTGGATGTGTAGTCTTGATGTGAAGACAATATTTGGATGTGTAGTCTTGATGTTAAGACTATATTTGGATGTGTAGTCCTGATGTCAAGATTATATTTGGCTGTGTAGTCATGATGTCAAGATTATATTTGGCTGTGCAGTCTTGATGTCAAGACTATATCTGGCGTGTAGTCTTGATGTCAAGACTACAAGGGACTTATGATAATTGTTAAGTTATGGTGAGGTCAATTTGACAATTGGATATTCAATTGGAGCCAATCATCCAAGTTGACCTAGTTGGGCTAAGTTTGACTTAATCCTTGATGTTGACTACTCTGGTCAATTAGGGCACTAAGGACTCAACCTTTATCACCTTAGGGTTCTAGGACTAATACCTTGTCCAAGTCAACTCAATGGATGTAAGTCACACCAGTGGCCTAGTTTGAAGGGGATTTCTGGAGCAAATAAATGGAGCATTCTAGAGTGTAACCCTAGAGCTTTCTGCCTGGCAAACTGAGTTTCCTAGAGTTAAATCGCAAGTCATTCTGTGCAAAAAAATGGAGCTTCCTGAACGCAAAGCTTTCTACGCGACAAACGAAACTTCCTATAGTAGGACTAAAGAGCATTTTGTGCGACAAACGGAGCATCTAAGAGTGGGACCACACAACTTTCTACGCGACAGACGAAACTTCCTGGAGTGGGAATGCAAAGCTCTATTCCCGACAAACAAAGCTTCCTGGTGTGGCACCGCAAAGCTTTCTGCCCGACAAACGAAGCTTTCTACAGTTGGGCCATATAGCTTTCTACACAACAAAAGGATCTTTCTGGAGTGGGACCACAATGTTTTCAAAGTGACAAACAGAGCTTTCTGGAGTGGGACCCCAGATATTTCCGAGTGGTAAACATGGCTTTCCAGAAGTGGGACCACGGAGCATTCCGAGTGGAAAACGAAGCTTTCGAAAGTAGGACCGCAGAACTTCCTGCACGACAAACAAATCTTTTTGCCTGGATAACGAAGCTTCCTGAATTGGGACCGCATGGCTTTCTGCGTGGAAAATGAAGCTTTCTGTAGCGGGAGCATAAAGCTTTCTACGCGAAAAACGGAGCTTTCAGGAGTAAGATCGCAGAAGTTTTTGGGTGGCAAACGAAACTTCTAGAGTGGGACCGCAGAGCTTTCTGCGTAGAAAATAGAGCTTTTTGGAGTGGGATTGCATAGCTTTTTGTGCAACAAATGGAATTTTCTGGAGTGGATCCGTAGAGATTGTTGCGCGACAAATGGAGCTTATTGGAGTGAAATTTTAGAGCTTTCTGCGCAACAAACGGAGATTGTTGGAGTGGAACTAAAGAGATTTCTGCACGGCAAATCGAGCTTTTTGGAGTGAAACCACAAAGTTTTCTGCACACAAACGGAGCTTTGTGGAGTTTTAATCTCGAAAAGTGTTGTTAGATAGGTTATTCAATCGAAGGTTTTGGTGAATTTTGGCGGGCGACTATTTCATCCAAACATCCTTTTCATTGGTGATTGTCGGACCTCCAATCGAGCGATTGTGACTGTCGGTAGGTTCGTGGCGATAACGCGAAGCTTTTCTGAAATTTTGATTAAGTTCTGAGCACTTCCATTTTTTCAGCAAGGCGGTAAAGTTGTCCAAACTCTACTCTGACGAATTTAACCGAGCATCCCAAATCCGCCCGAGGGCCAAATTAAGTTGACTGATAATTAAAATTGATGATCCGATGGACATAAACCGAGCATTTCTGTGTGTCTGCCGATTAACTATGAAGGAAAAATTCTGTTAGCACCCCCTCCAAAATCTATAAAAGGAGGCTCAATCCTTCATTTAGAGGGGGGATTTTTTGGAGCAAATTAATGGAGCTTTCTAGAGTGTAACCCTAGAACTTTCTGCACGATAAATGGAGCCTCCTGGAGTGGTAGTGCGTAGCTTTCTACGCCGCAAATTAAACTTCCTATAGTGGGACTACAAAGCTTTCTGTGCGACAAACAGAGCATCTGAGAGTGGGAGCGCGCAACTTTCTGCGCGACATGAGGCGAAACTTCTTGGAGTGGAGCCGCACAACTTTCTTCCTGACAAACAAAGCTCCCTGGAGTGGCACCGCAGAGCTTTCTGCGTCACAAACGAAGCTTTCTAGGGTGGGACCATATAGCTTTCTACACAGCAAAAGGAGCTTTTTGGAGTGGGACCGCAATTATCATGTGCAAAGACAAGTGTTCTTTATTTAAAATTCCCCTCATAATTCATTCTTCGCTTGATTCTTGTTATTTCAGATTTAGCATCTTTTAGTGATTCCTATTTTCTTATCAGCGATTCGAAGATTCAAATTATTTCAATTTCATGTCAATGCACAATCACAAAAATACATTCTGTATGAAAAATATAATCATGTGTATACTGAAAATAATTCAATACTAAGCATAATTAAAGAGATAAGTACATTGATCACCACCAATTTTCTCTTTCCTTTATCGTTAATCGGATTATCATCGCGCTTCTCTCCGGTCGTCATCCACTACAGTATCAATGAATCATTTACTTTAGGGCTGCGCCGCTAAATAGCTACGACTTAGCTCCCACAACGACAACATCTATACGGCTCTAAAGAAGTTGTCTAAGGCGGAAAGAACGTAGGTGAATTCGATATTTCAATTACAATTTTCAAATACTAATAAAATCCCCAAAACCCCATCACAACTAGCCGGCCAACATCACCAACACCCACAAGCCTCTGCCATCAAAAATCAAGACTTCGTATATTCAATAGCATAAACCCGACATGAGAAATCCTTCCCAAGACCATGCAGATCAAACCCAAAACAGCAACCAACATTTGTATATATAGAATCTTAATTTATTTTATTTCATATACATTGTAGATTGATTTCAGAAGAGTATTCGAGGCGCGCAAGGGAGATAGTAAAGCAACTCCTAGGAGCAATATGTGAAAGCCTGGGGCTGGAAGAGAATCGAATGGATGAATGTCTTGGCCTGGCATCATGCCATCAAGTACTTTCGGGGAATCTGTACCCTCCATGCCCTCAACCAGAGCTGGCCCTCGGCCTCCCTCCACACTCCGATGCAGGGCTTCTCAATGTCCTCCTGCAAAACAATAGTTTTCCCGGCCTTCAAGTCATGCACAATGGCAAATGGATTCCAGTTCAACCCATTCCTAATTCATTGTTTGTCAACGTTTCGGATCTCCTGGAGGTATGCTTGCTGTTTTATATGTCACAATTATTCTAACGGCTAGATTGCAGTATGCATATAAATAGATTGAAACGGCCGGTGCAAATATAATTTGAAACTTGGCAGATATTTAGCAATGGCAAATACAAGAGCCTGTTGCATAGATCCACTGTGGACAAGAAGATGACCAGGTTATCGGTTGTAACTGTGATTGGGGCGTCTTGGGAGGATTTTGTCGTTGCTCCTGCATCCGAATTGGTAGAAACTGAACCTGCAGCGTTTCGTGGAATCACATACAAGGATTACGTCCATCTTTTCCAATCCGGGAAGCTGAACAAACGTCCTCTTGCAGCGTTAAGGCTCTGAATAAATAGTAACAACCATCATGCTGTTTATTATGTAAACGACTTTGAATGCACTGCTGAATTCCAAGTGTGCCGTTAAAAACTGATGCATGAATTGCCTCCACAGCTGCTTATTGCGGCGGATTTGAAAACTGCCATTGAGTGCAATGTTTATGGTAAATCAATACAAAAACGATCTTTATTAGCTCTGTTTGAGAATTAGTAGTGCTTTTGTGGTGGTTATAACCAATGTTGAACTAATGCGGGGATTTAATATCAAAGCTCTGTTTGAGAATTAGTGGTGCTTTTGTGGTGCATTGCCTAGCTTCCATCTCCTCAATCTCTAGCTATCTGATTTCATCCCTTCTCCGATGAGCATCGCCGAAGGTAAGTTTCCTAATTCTTATTAAAACATGATGTGCTGAAGGATGAAAAATACAAAGCACACAAGAAAAGTTTGTGAAGACGTCAAACTTGTGCCATCCATGCATCATCATGCTGCCATCCTGCACCGTTCATCAGCAATCTATTTAGTTTCAGTTTAATTTAATGTTAATGTTGTATTAATGTATCCACCAAGCTCTACTTATCTCATTAAGTTCATGTCTCTAGAATTTTCCTATACGGTTATAAATGATAGAAACTTAAGGCAAAGGATAAAGGGAAAACATGCATTCATTCTTTGATTAATTACTTTCACGGTTACAGCTTCTTTATATAGACTTATAACACAGGGAATAAGAAACATCACAATGACTTAATTAGACATTAATTTAACAGAACATTGGTAATATAAAGAGAGGCCCATCGGGTTCCAACAGGCATTTAAGGAGTAGTTGGACCGGCTGCTTCAGTTTCCAATACCCCCCCCCCCCCAATGAACTGACGGTCCAATCACTTTTAGGTTATCTCTGAGCTCAGCGAAGCGAGCTCGGCTGAGCGGTTTCGTGAAGATGTCGGCGAGTTGGTCTTCCGATGCGCAATGTTCCAGCTTAGCTTCTTCATTCTCGATCTTTTCACGGATGAAATGATACTTGATTTCTATGTGTTTGCTTCGATTATGAAATACTGAGTTTTTTGATAATGCTATTGCAGAGGTATTATCACACTTCAGCAGTATCGGCCCCCTCTCTTCAGTAGTAATCTCATCTATCATCCTCTTCAACCATATGCCTTCGCAAATTGCAGAAGTAATGCTCATATACTCTGCCTCAGTGGTTGACAACGCCACTGTGGCCTGTTTCCTCGAACGCCAAGAGATCGGATTCGATCCATAAAAGAACGGGTAACCCTCGGTACTTCTTCTATCATCATGCGAGCCTCCCCAGTCAGAGTCACAATACCCAGTGAGCGTTGGGTTGAGATCCATGGTGAAGAGAATGCCATAGGCTATGGTTCCTTTTATGTATCGAAGGATTCTCTTGGCAGCCTCCATGTGTTGTTTTGATGGTGAGCTGACATATCTGGACAGTAAGTTTACCGACTGCTCCAGGTCTAGTCAGGTGTTGGTTAGATAGATCAAGGACCCAATCAAACTTCTATAAGCAGCTTCATCAGCTTTCTCGTCTCTCTCTTTCCACTTTCTTAACTTAATATTTGTGCACATTGGTGTTTGGCATGGATTGCACTCCCACATTTTGAATTTCTTTAGAACCTCCATTGCATATAGTTCTTGAGAGAGAAAGAATGAGCCCAGATGGTGTTTCACATGCATGCCAAGAAAGAATTTAAGGTGTCCTAAATCTGTCATTTCATAGTTTCTTTTCATCTTCTCTTTAAATTTTAATATCTCATTTGTTGAATCTCCCGTAATAAGGAGATCATCAACATAAAGGCAGAAGCTGAGTTTTTGATTGTTTTGATTGGATTTGATAAAGAGAGATGGCTCAGATTTACTTGCATTGAGACCTTCTTGATTAAAGTAGGTAGTAATGTTGGAGTGCCATGCCCGGGGAGCTTGCTTTAAGCCATACAAAGCCTTATGAAGTATGTAGACAGATCCATCATTCCCTGGTTTTTGAAAACCCTCGGGTTGTTCAACATATACATCCACATGAAGAACTCCATTCAAAAAAGCCAGTTTTACATCTAATTGATAAATGGGATAGTTCTTGTTTGCAGCTAGATCAAGAAGAAGCCTTACTGAATCAAGTCGGGCAACAGGAGCAAAAGTCTCCTCATAGTCTCTACCAAACTGCTGTGCAGATCCTTTAGCCACAATTCTTGCTTTATGCTTGATTACCTTTCCTTCTTCACCACATTTTAGTTTGTAGATCCACTTTAAACCAATTACTGGTTTGTCTATGGGTCTTGGAGTTAATTGCCAGGTGTTATTCTTTTCAACAAGATTCATTACTTCTTCCATAGCTTTTCTCCATGCCTCATCTCTAGCAGCTTCCTTGTAGCAGGTTGGAGAGAGGTGCATCATGACAACATTAGTAATTTCATATAACTCTTGGAGAGATCTTGTCTTGGTGGGAAATGATGACTCAGAACAGTAAGAAGTGAGAGGATGACCTGCTTCTTCATTAAGGGGCAGATCTGCCTCTTCATTGATAGGGAGCTCTGCTTCTTCTTTGTTTGATCCTCCCTGAGCCACTTGGAGGGGGCTCAATTTGAGCTCAACCGTGAAGCCAGGGGGTTGTTGAGATTCTGTGTCTGATGCCCAATTTATTTCTTCTTCTTCATGGAATATAACATCTCTAGAGATGAGTAAGTTTTGTGAGGCTGGGTCAAGCAGTCTGTAGCCTTTTCTTGTCTCACTGTAGCCCAAGAAGACGCACTTAACGCTGGTCTGGTCACGTTTGTCTCTCTTTTCTTTAAGAACATGTGCATATGCAATACACCCAAAAGTCTTGAGGTGCTTCATTTCAGGTTTTTTGTTGTTTAACATTTCATAGGGAGTTGATTTCTTGATTGCCTTGGTTGGGACTCTGTTCAAAATGTAGACTGCTGTGCTTGCAGCCTCACCCCAGAAATGTTTTGGCATATTTTTGTGAAGGAGCATGGATCGAACCATTTCAAGTATAGTTCGATTTCTGCGTTCTACTACCCCGTTTTGTTGAGGAGTTCCGGGGGTAGTGAATTCATGTCTTATGCTATGAATGGTGCAGAAATGTTTGAAAGCATGAGAAGTGAATTCCCCCCATTATCACTCCTTATGGTTTTGATGCTCCTTTCTATTTTCTTTTCGATTTCTCTTTTGAAATCAGCAAAACAGGAAAGAGTTTCAGATTTTTGTTCCAATAGAAAAAACCACATGTACCTGGTATAGTCGTCGACAAGCAAGAAGAAATATCTTTTGCCACCAAGTGTGGGAGTGGATGAGGGTCCCCATAGATCACAATGCAGAAGTTCTAGTGGCTTTGAACAACATTGATTAGATTGCTGGAAAGGTAGTCGATGAGATTTTCCTATGGCACAAGCTGTACACTGGCTATGATGAACCTGAAGCTCAGGGAGCCCACGAGCAGTGGCGGACGCAGAAATTTTTTTCAGTGTGGGCGGAGTACAAAAATATTCGAAAATAAAGAAATTGTTAAGTATAAGAGTAAATTGTTGATAACCTCCTTTATCTTTTACATCATAGTCAAATCCCTCTCAACTTTAATAATAAGTTCTTAACATCTTTATCTTTTTTACCAAAATCAATAAATTCCTAATATTTAGAAATGACTATATATCCTCTTTTATTTTTTTTATCATAGTCAATAACCCTCTAATATTTACAAATAATTATTTTATATAAAATTAGCTTTTATTAAAAAAATTAATAATTTGAAAAAATAATATTAATTTTTTTTTTACTTAATAATTTCAATACAAATTAATTAAACTTTTAAAATAAATTTTAATTAGGAAAATGAGTGACGAGAACAAGTATTAGTGTGTGTGTGCGTCTGAGCATGTGGGGACATGAGAACAAGTGAGTTGAGATACGCTTAAAGGAGAGAAGCATTTAGAAATGTAAGATTTTCATAGTTTTTTTAATTGGACTGTGAATAACAAATATTTGTGTGTGAGTAACAAATAATTGTGTGTTTTTAATTCCATGTATTTTGAATTTTAATCTCATATTTATTAGTGTGCAAATAAAAAATATTGTTGTTGATTATATTTTTAAATGATAATATTGCAAAAGAAACTATATTTATAAAATAAAAAGTAAATTATAAAAAAGTTATGTTTGGTGGGAATTGAACCTATGACCAAAAGGCCAAAATATCTATACTCAACCAACTAAGCTAACAAATTTATATTACTATTTATATATAGCATATAATATATCTAATTTGTAACAAGTTCACCATAGTAAAGAACCTATTTTTATTTATCTAAATATAATATGTTTAAAACTCAGTGTGGGCGGCCGCCCACGCTCGCCCCTACGTGGGTCCGCCCCTGCCCACGAGCAAGTTTGTTTTCAAACAAATTCTGCATTGAGCTGTAGTTGAGATGCCCCAAACGATGATGCCAAGTGGTTAGAGCATCTGGAGAATGATCCATCGAGGCAAGAGTTGTCGCTTGTGGGGACTCCAGTGAAAGGGAGAAGACTTTATTTTTTGACATTTCTGTAGTTACAACTTGCTTACCCAGATCATCAGAAATGGTGCAAGAATTGGAAGAGAATACAACTGTGTATCCCTTGGTCATCAGTTGACCAACACTGAGCAGGTTCTGAGCCAAGGAGGGCACAAATTGCACATCAGTGATGATTTTGTTCTTTCCGTCTCTGTCTTTTATGGTAACTGTCCCAATCCCCTCAATAGCTTTGGAATGCCCATCTCCCAGATAAACCAATGACTTTGAGGTTTCATCTAGGTGGGTGAACATTTTCTTGTCATTGGCCATATGGTTAGAACATCTCGAGTCAATGTACCATTTAGATGACTTCTCAGGAAGATTCTCACCAAATGTCATGAAAAGTTTCTCCTCCTTTTCTTCTTTTTCAATAAATTTAGCATCTTGTTTATTCTTAAACCAACAATCACGATCAAAGTGAGTGGGATTTTTGCACCTTTTACATTTGAAAAAACACTTTGCATTATCGTGATTGATTTTTTTACAAAGTGAGCAAAACATACCCTTACTTTCAGTACCAGCCGTGGTGGGATTTGTGGGCTGTCGATTTTGATGAGATTGTTTCCATTGGTTACTAGTTTTAGATGAATTTCCAGTTCTTTTTCCATTGTTGCTTGATTACCCCAAATTCATTTTGGTTTGGAGGGCTTGAGATATAGTTGGAGTATGTCTTTTAAGACGTTCCTCATGAGATTGGATTTTTCCTATGAGCGCAGCAACAGGAATTGTTTCTATATCATTACTTTCCTCAATTGCAGTTGCTATGTGATTGTATGTTTTTGGTAGGCTTGTCAAAATTTTGAGAACAACTTCATTTTCAGGTACAGGTGCCCCAAGAGTGCTCAGTTGGTTGGTTAGGTTTGTGAGTTTAGGCATAAAGTCAAAAATTGTTTCATCTTCTCTCACAGAGAGAGCATCAAATTGCTTCTTAATGTTCACTCTTTGGATAGAAATTACCTTTTTGTCACCTTGGCAAATCTCTTTGAGGGTGTCCCATGCAAGTTTTGCTGTTATGGCTCCCATGATCCTTGGAAACACATTGGCTGTGACTGCTTGTTGAATGAGTAGTAGTGTCAAGGAGTTCTTTTGTTTTTCTCCTTTGGGTATTACAGCTACCTCTCCTTCTTTTACCTTTTCCTTTGGATCTGGTTTTGGCCCATCTTGGACGATCTCCCAAAGATCTTGTGACTCAAGGAGAGTTTCCATTTTGACAGCCCAATGATCGTATAGATCTCCATTGAACAGAGGAATACCCTGAGGAGGGTATGCATTGCCGCTGCCGCTGGTAGATGATGAGCCCATGGATGATGAATGTTGGATGCAGAAATGCACAGATCCGAGGATTAGAACCTCCCTATGATACCACTGATAGAAACTTAAGGCAAAGGATAAAGGGAAAACATGCATTCATTCATTGATTAATTACTTTCACGGTTACAGCTTCTTTATATAGACTTATAACAGGGAATAAGAAACATCACAATGACTTAATTAGGCATTAATTAAACAGAACATTTGTAATATAAAGAGAGGCCCATCGGGTTCCAACAGGCATTTAAGGGGTAGTTAAACCGGCTGCTTCAGTTTCCAATAATAAATACCGTATGTGGACTCCTTTGTATCTTGCTCAATTAATCAATAAGCTTTGATTTGCTCCTCCACCTGCATATTCTCCTCACCTGTAAAACCAATTCAAACACATAAATCATCTTAATCCCTACACAGTTTTCAAGGAGGCAGATGGAAGAGAGATTCATTCATTCATCTTGTTTTGATACATTTTCGTAGGGATATTTATAGAGGTACAAAATAGTATTTAAATGTGTTACATTGAGCCCCACAAAATAAATTGCTTGAGTGAAACAGCTACAGTAGAGATGCCGGCTCACTATTCTAGCACCCCCTTTTAACCGGTTTGGCTTCTATCTTTAATAATTTGCGAAGGTTAGCAAATCTATCTCTGGTTACCGGCTTCCTCATTAGGTCAACCATTTGCTCGTTGGTTTTGCAATATTTGATCTTGATTATTGCCTTGTCTACTAGCTCCCTGGTGAAATGGTAACGAAGATTAATGTGTTTGCTCTTCCTCTAAGTTACCGGGTTCTTTATAAGATGGATTGCAGAGATGTTGATGCAGTAAATTTTGATCGGCACTTTGTCTTCTTCTTTCTTCCCTTCAAGTTCCCTCGGGATTCTCCGTAACCATATGACTTCACAACTAGCGTTTTTAAGAGACATATATTCTGCATCGATTGAGGACAGGGCCGCCATCTATTGCTTTCAGGATGACCAAGTAATGGGGCTTGACTCCAATCTGAAAAGAAACCCGCTGGTGCTTCTTCTATCATCTATACTTCCTCAACAATCTGAGTTGGAGTACCCATTTAGCTAAGGATTTTCTTCTTTTTTTGTATTTGTATACATTATCTTTAGGGCGTTGTTTATTGGCAGACCAACTTCAGTTATGGGGCACTGATCATTGTTAATGGCAGATGAAAATAAAAAATCAAAGAGACTTGTGAACCCGTAAAGGTGATCTGTCGATATTCATTTCTCCAATAGCGCAGACTGTCAATAGCCACTTGTGGTCTTTATCAGATTTAATACTTAAATGGTCGTGACAAAAGTTGAATAGAGCTGACATGACATTAACAAATAACAACCGTTTAGAAACTATATATATAAACGAATACGACTAATTGAATACCTCAATGATCACAACCAACAAATTAGAAATACAAACTCGACAAATGTTGTCCCGAATCCCAAGCTGTTATATATGACGTTAACATATTAATATCCGTTTAGAAACTATAAATAAACTAATATGAGAAATACTTCCCCCAATAATTACAACCAAATTAGAAATACAAACTAAATGAAAAAACAATATGCATGGCACAATCGGCCGGATGCTGTTAGAGTTTTGAACTGAGCTACCGCCCGCGTTAGCACTACCGCCCGCGTTAGCACTACCGCCCCATGTTAGCGCTAGCGCCAGCGGTAGCTCAAGCTTCTAGAAGACCTCCTCCCTTGCCTATAAATAGGAGGGGTACACCCCTCTAAGAGCATGCATTCTGAAAGTGGCGAGTATCATCAACTTTGAGCGAGTTTGAGATACTATAGTGCTACCTGGCGAGCATCGAGCCCGGAGTCAGTTCGGCAGGCGACCTAGGGGAGTTTCTTGATCGCAGAGTTAACGCGGTGCGTTAGGAGCTAACACTCGCAGTAGCGAGAAGAGGAGGAAGCGAAGAGTAGCGAGCTTCGGAGAGTGCGAGCAGCGAGTAGCGACTTGAGAGCAAACGCTGGGCGTTAGGAGTTAACGCCGGCGGTAGCGAGGAGCGAGTATCACCTGCGTGGTGTGCTCCGAAGGAGAAGCGGACACTGTCCGTGACCAGTTCTTTTTCTACTATTAGCTGTCGTGAATCAAGTTGGATACAACTTGTTTTCAGCCGTGTCCATTTGTAACTAGCTGCCAAGAGTTTTTAATTGTGAAAGTTAGTGTTCATTTTTTGGTGTCCTTATTTCCTTGTTGGTTGACGTGTTCTTCCGACTTCAAATATTTCACATGGTATCAGAGGGATAGTGGGAACAAGGACTGAGCAACCAAGATGGACGGCGGAGGAGGGTATGCTAGGGGACTTGGTATTGAGCTGCTTACTCAAACCAATTGCAAGAAGTGGATGTCTTGTATGGAGAGCTACCTTCTTGGAGAGGATCTCTGGGAGGTTGTTGGTGGTGGGGAGCAAGAGGAAGTTGTAGCTGCCGGAGATAATGGTCCAGCTGTGAGAGCTTGGAGGAAGACCAACGCCAAGGCGGAGTTCACCTTGAAGAGAGCCATATCGCCTGGCTTGTTCGACCACATCATAGGTTGCAAGTCAGCGTCTGCGATCTGGATAGCCCTCGATGGGTTATTCAATAAGAAGAATATAGCGCGACTACAATTCCTGGAGAATGAGTTGGCTAGGTCGACTCAAGGTGAGATGGCGATATCCACCTTCTTCCTGAAGGTGAAGAACCTGTGTGGGGAGATCTCGGCCTTAGACCCTGAAGAGCCAATCTCAGAAGCGAAGTTGAAGCAGCACATACTCCGAGGCTTGAGGAAGGAGTATGTCCCCTTCGTTACTTCCGTGCAAGGGTGGGCTACTCAGCCCTCCTTATTGGAGCTAGAGAACCTGCTGTCGTCTCAGGAGAGCTTGGCGAAGCAGATGGCGGGAGTATCCATCTCAGGGGGAGATGGCGAGGCTTTGTTCTCAGGAAAGAGGAGATCCTGGGATAAGAGAAAGAAGAACTCTGGAGATGGACCTTCAACGTCCTCTCGGGAAGATGGGAGGAAGTTCCTCCCTGCGCGTGATGAGATGTAGAGATCCCTTTGCTTTGCCTGTAAGAAGTACGGGCACATGGCAAAGGACTGCCGGTCCAATCTGAAGGCTGGTCATGTTGCTAACAAGGAGGGAGATCACCAGAGAGGTGGAGGAAGAGGTGGAGGTCACCAAGGTGGTGAGAGGGGAGACAATTGTTTCCTGGCAGAGATGACGACAACGTTAGTCGATGTCTTAGCCTCCATCAACCTCGAGAACGACTGGATAGTGGATTCCGATTGGGGGCATCATCTCACTAGAGATATGTCGAAGTTCGACTCCTTGGAAGCATATGAAGGAACGGATGCTATCATCACTGTGGATGATACGGTACATCCCGTGGAGCGAGAAGGGAAGGTGTCCCTTGGGAGTAAAGAGAACCCAGTGACACTGAAGAGTGTGTATCACGTGCCTGGCATGAAGAAGAACCTCTTCTCGGTTGCTAACGCAGTGGATGATGGATACCACGTGTTTTTTGGACCGAAGGAGGTGCAGTTCCTAAAGAACCTATCGTCTGTCGATGCTGACGTCACGCTCACCGGGAGAAGGGTGAAGGATTTGTATGTTTTGTCTGCAAATGCCTACGTGGACAAGCTAAAGACAAATGACAGCGCAGTGATCTGGCATGAGAGGCTGGGTCATGTGGGGATGGACAAGCTGAAGATGATGGAGGCAAAGGGCCTAGTGAGTGGCCTGCCTCATCTCTTCCTACGGCGATGACCATGTGTGCGATGGCTGCCAATATGGAAAGTCACATCTGATACGATGAAAATGAGTGTTACGCAAGTGCACGTGCCGATTCAAGTAATAAAGTGTAAGTATGATCGTCTCCACAGGGAAGTGTTAATTTAACGCTCACAAGTACTAATATTATCCTTTTCTTTGAATCCAAGTAAATAATTCAAAAGTTGGTTGCGTGAAGAAAAATTAAAATAGGAAAATAACTTTAATTAATTAATTCAATGGGGTTTTTTTTTTTGAGAAATACCAATTTTTAGAGAAGACTTTGCATGTGGATTTCCTAAGTCTATGTGATATGAAATTTCAAAAGATTTAATTAAATATTTGTAAAATTATTCTCCTGACGCAAATTAAATGTAGGACTCATTACCTCTCGGTCTCCGAAATCCGTACACAGCGACTAATCATGAAGAAAGTGAAATCTATTTCTACTTCCAATGATTAAATTAGAGTATGCGAATTACTTTTGTCACTCCTCTCTCGAATTTCGCGACGCAGTATTTGGATGAAGAATTTTTGGTTAAAGATTTATGTGATTCCTCTCTCGATTTATTCCACATAAGAAAATGGTTTGTATAACCTTGCGTGCAACTCCTCTCTCGATTTATGAATACACTCCAAAGAGATATACAATGTTTGACACAAAATCTTCAAAATGTAATCGCACACTTAAAACGGACAAAGAATTGAAGCAAATAATTTAACAGAATTGTGTTCTAATACATATCACAAAAGACAAAGTATTTTTTCTCAGACAAAGCTACAGATTTTAGTTCATGCTAATTGGAGTAAAATAACAAATAAGGACATCCTTACAAGACATGCTCAAAGACATGGTTGAAGAAGGTAAGTTTTTTTACTCCAAAGTTGCAATATCTCTCTCCCGGATTGGAATGGTTCGGCCCTCCAAGTAGGAAGAATTCTCCTTGCCGAAAATATCTTTCCTTTTCTCCTCAATTTCGTTGTCTCCCATTGCTCTCCCTTCCCTCAATTTTATAATTCAAATTAAGTAACTTCCCGTTTTCAATTCTTGTAACCGTCATCTTCTATATTTATTTCTCCTCTTTAGAATCACATAATCAGCCTTCTAATTTCGTCTCCAGCCAGCTGTCCGCCTATGCATAACTGCTGCCACCTCATCATATAGTTTTAAATAGTCGCGCCATTTATGCCATGTTGGCAGCCCTCGCTTGTTGTAACCTTGTTGCGACAAATCCGCCTGCATTAATTATTCCTCCATTTCTTTTCTTTCCATCCTGAACACTCATTTAATTCCTGCATATTAAACCCGAATTTAAGCAGAATCACCATGAAATAATTACTTTGTAATTTATAATTAATTAAGTTTATTATATCCAAGTTTCATATTAATATTCATCATTTCATAGTGCAAAATGTGTTATTCATAGACCAAATAACTTCTATTTTGGGAAGTTATCACACCCCCACACTTAGCTTTTTGCTAGCCCCTAGCAAAACTACATACAAAATTTTTGATTCATATGAGCTTGCATGCTCAAGATTTATAATATAAGTGTTGGGACCCGGATACCGGTCCAACTTGTTTGAGACTGGGGGAGTAGCTTGAGTTACTTCTCTCTTCGTCGGATCCCTAGAACTAAGTATTCCGAGCTAAGAACTGACCCTCACAGGTTGGTAGGTAGCTCCCTAAGAATGACCCACTGGCTGCAGCGAGGAGGTCCCGCCACTAACCCGGAAATCTAACTTGATTTCCCCTCCCAAAAACCAGAGGCTGAGCCTGTCTCAGACAGCACAAGGAAGAGAGCACAGGCTCTCTCAAGGGGGGTGGATCTGTGCTGATCTGAGACATAATGGGTCCTATTTATAGGAAAACGCTTATGAGGGTAAAATGGTCTGGATGGCATGCGGATAGCGTAGTTCCGCTTTAGGTTTCTGCTAAACGCACCCCAAGTTGGTCTGTTGATAGCCGGGCTCCGCTGTTCTGAGGAGCTATGGGCAGACCACTAAGTGCATCCAGGGAACTTTATCTCAAAAGATCTTCCTGGGCGAATTCTCCCGACCTGGTCTCGCCTGAAAACGGGTCCACTCGCCTGGAGGTGTCGGCCTACTCGTCGGACGCCCTCGGATCTACTCGCCAGGGGGTGCCAGCCTACTCGCCGGACACCCCTGACTCTACTCGCCAGGGGGTGCCAGCCTACTCGCCGGACACCCTTGGCTCTACTCGCCAGGGGATGCCAGCCTACTCGTCGGGCACCCTTGGCTCTACTCGCCAGGGGATGCCAGCATACTCGCCTGGCACCCTTGGCTCTTGTCTGTCGAATAGGGGTTGTACACAATCCCCGCTCTTTGCGAGCTCGTCAGAGGTCGGAAAGAAGAGTCCAACCTACTATTCGGCGGGGCTGCGCACTGACAGGGCCTTCTTCTATAAATAGGGTGAGGGTGTACCATGATCCCCTCATTCCAAGATGTCTTATGGGGCGGGTTCTTCTCGGGCTGATAACCGGGTTCTCGCGGACGACGAACCTGAGGCGGCCGCGGTCCTAGACATCCTTGGCGAGTTTTCGACGCCTCGCCTCCCGGGTTCCGCGAGAAAAAGGAAGCCTAAGAGAAAGAGGGCGGAACCCGAACAGCGTGAGAAGTCCTCTACCGATCCCGACTCTACGGCCCGGTGCGGTCTCCCACTTAAGAGGCCTACCGCTTCGCCGATCCCTGAAGAGCCCCACGCTGACGTTCCTCGCCGAGAGAATGAGGGCGAGGTCGAAGTCACCACCGGTGGGACTGAGGACGCGAGAGCGCCTCCAGTCCTTACGACCGGCCTGCTGCTCCCTCCTGCTCCTACCGTCCTGACGTTGGGTAAGGCTACGGTTTTCTTCCGATTATATCTACCAGGTCTTGACTTCATGCTCCGTGCAGCGCTCTCTACTCGCCCTCCTTCACAAGGGCAATCTGCTGCGGCGCCCTCAACGGATTTAGCGACCGCGTCGTCTTCAATTTTGGGGCGGGTTGGTTCAACTCCAGCTCCTCCCTTGCAATAGCCCCTGTCTCAGTCTGGGATAGGTCAGCATGCCCGCCCAACCTCGGGAGGGAAGTCGCTGACGATGGGCCCCTTGTCGGGGAGGACTGGTGTGGTTCTTCGTCTATCCACCTCCACCGGGGGGTTGCGGACAGATCCACCTCGGCTTCAGGGAGAGGACAACGCATTGGAGGGTATTCGCCTCGCTATCTCGTCTCTATTCTTCTTTTCGTCTTACCCTTCTCGCCTGACTTCTCGTCTTCAGGCATCCACGGGTCCCTCCCGTCTAGTCGTCTACCGTCTTCTGACTCGATTCCGGGGTCGCCGCCGCCAGCGGTGTCCACTCCCTTGAGGGAGTTTCTCGCGGACCCCCCTGCCTTCAACGAGGAGTCATGGACTCGCCTGATGGCTGTCCTTCGGGCCCATGATTCCTTCTTGATGACTATGCCGCCGGCCGAGGTGAAGGCCCAATTGGTCAACCTTGGTGATCGCCTCGCCGAAGTGGAGGGACTTCACGACAACCTGCAGGGTGAAGACGGCCTACTTGGCCGGATGGATGACGCGGAGGCGAGGTTATATGAGATGGAGACTCGCCAGAAGGCTACCGATGACGATCTTCATCGCTTTGCTCAGGTGGCGGGCACCGTGGGGGAGGCCTCCCTTTTGGAGGAGCACATTAGGCGAGGCGAGGAACGTATCCGCCAAAGCGAAGGGATCCTGGAGAGGGCTCGCGAAGACTTGCGTGTGGCCCAAGGCATCGCCTGGAGAGCTCGCCACCCCCAACGTCCTCGCCGTCGGGGCCGTGGTCCGGTGCATCGTGGTTGAGATCTTCAGGGATAGTCCCTGTTCTTTCTTTTGATTTTTTGAGAGCCTGCTCAGCAATCTAACTCGCGACCCACGGGTCCTTGTAATCCTCAGGCGTCCTTTTATGCCCCTTTACTTGTACTCGCGCTGGGCGCCCCAAGAATGTTTGTCATATATTTACATGTGTTCTTTTTGTGCTTGTATGGTGTGCTTCCTTCGTTCGTTATTTTTCCTTTTTCTGATGGGCATGCATTCTTTCTATATCTATTCGTTGCTTAGGGCCTACTCGCCACGCTAGGTGATCTGCTCGCGCGCGGTTAGGCCTGGGGGCAGGGTCTATAAATAGAGGGTCCTCCTGCGCTGGTAGGTACGCTTCCCTACCCCTCCCCGGCATCCTATCTCTGAACCTCCTCCACCGAATTCCCTTGCTCCTACTCGCGGCCCGCTATGGGGAAAGAACCATCCGAGGAGGGGCGCGCCTTCTGCGTCCACAATTTCAGGGCGCACAACTTTCCCAGCTCGCAGACCCTCGGCGAGGAGTTGGCGGATGTCGAGAAGCGTTACCTGCCTCCGGGCTACACCGCTAGGCGGCCAGGACCGGGCGAGTTTCTCAACTCGCTGTATAGTGGAGAGCTCGCCATTCCCTTGGCACACTTCCAGGTAGGATTGAGGCTGCCCCTGTGGACTGAGGTTCGTCAAGTCTTCCGGTATTTCGGGATGATCCCCGCGCAGGTCAACCCTAACGCGATCAGCGTCCTGGTCGCTTATGCCTGCTACCTCCGCGGAGAGAAAATAGAGTTCAACCTCTCCACCTTCCGCAAAGTGATGACCCTGAAGGCGACCAGCGACGGCACCTTATTTTTCACCAGCGTGTGCGTCAAGGTTGCCGAGACCTTCAATAAGGTCCACCATTGGACGGACAAATTCGTCCTGGTGCGAGGCGACTACGGCAACATTCCCTTCGCCCCCATCCAGAAGACGGAGGCAGAGTACCGACCGCCTCGCCTGAGGGGGGACGCGCTCGAACTCTACCATTTCCTGAAGGACAAGGTCTTGGACGTCATTTTCCTGCGGCAGGGCGTGGATCGACTCGCCTTCGTTAATCCGGGAGCGGGTAAATCTTACTCGCCTCGCGGTATTGGTTATCTGCTCCTGGTGAGGGTGGTTACTAACTGCCTCGTGTTTAAATGCAGGAGAGCGCACCGTCCCCCTCTTACCCCCTCATGACGCTTCTCGGCAACGGTCCAGTGAGCCTTCCAGGGAGGGGTCCCTCGCAGGGGTGGTGGTCACGGTGGACAGCGGGCCGGCCTCACCGGTGGACAAGGGCAAGGGGCAGGTGGATCCCGAAATCGCCTCAGCGAGCGAGCCGAGGCCAAAAAGGCAGAAGACAGGGGGTTCTTCCTCCCGCCTTCCGGCGAGTCCCCCTCCCGACCCTTCCACTCACCCGCATTACTGGTTGGGGATGCGGAGTAAGGACTCCCAGTGTGACCCCCTCATGATATGGGATCACGAGGCGAACCGGGTTTTCGTGAGTGCGCTCCTCCCCTCTTGGGAGGATTTCGAGGAGGTCGGCGATCAGGCTTTCAATCTGATCTTTGGGTTGTACGGGCGAGATGACGCCGAGGTACTCGCGGAAGTTCCTATCCGCGAGTTGGCCAACCTGAGTTGCCGCTCCGCCCTCCGGACAGCCGAGTTGATTCACCAGACAGCGCGGCGGGGGATTCAGTCGAACAGGTGGCTCCGCGACCTGGGCGCCGCCCACGCGGAGTTGGAGAAGAAGATGATTGAGAGGGATAGGGAGATAGCCGAGCTCCAGGCCAAGGAGGTTCCCCATCCCGAGGTATTTAGCCCGCCTCACCTCCGTCCTACTTGCTTAACTTGGGGTTAGCTAATGTCTCGTTTCTCAGGAGGCCGCGGTGGCGCTAGTGACGTGGATATCCAAACTGGAGGAGCAACTCATCGCCTCGCAGCGTCAGGTCGATTATCTCGGTAATCGCCTCACCGAAGCCGAGTCTGAAATAGAGGAACTTCGCCACCCCAGCCGGGGGGAGTCGTCGAATGCGCCAACCCTCCTCCAATTTACCCCTGCTCAAATCGCCGAGACGCGCCGGAAGATGGCGATCGCGACCGCGGTGTTCGTGCGGGAGCGCCTCCGGCGCCGCTTCATGCTTACTGCTGATGGGGCCCAGGTTGATCTCGCCACCCTTATTCCAGAGTTATACCGCGAGGCGGTGAATCCTTCTCCCACCGAGGCCCAAGATGAGAACTCCTCTAGCGGGTCAGAAGAAGAGGGTCCGGACGTCTAACCCTTTTGGCTTTGTAACAATAAACTTATCTTGGCGTGTTTATTTTGGGTGTACTCGCCCTTCTCCTCGTATTTGCCTTGCTGCGTTTTGCTTTATTTTATTCTGTGGTTATGTCGCTCATGCTTAGGATCAATTTTTACGCATACGCATTTTCTACTCGCCCTTAGGGTGTACTCGCGCGTGACTGTGACTCGCACAGGAGGGTTCTTTTGCAGATTCGGCGCCCAGGCCCCCCTTCCCTGGCCACTAACGCGAGGAGGCTGGCGGAAGACTCGCCGCTCTGGTTGCTCACGCGTTCGCACTGGGACTTCCTGCGAGGCGGTAAGATGGCGGCGGTGTCGGACTCGCCTCGGTGGGATGTTAATACCACTCGCCTCGCCCACCTGTTCATCCTCCCCTGAGGTGGTAACAAGGTTCTAGTACACTATAGGGTACGAACCTCACTCGAGGGGGCAAGTAGTCAGCCTGTAGGGGAGGAGCCTAGTGCTACGGCTTGGTCTACGGTGACAACGCATTGCGACGACTTAGAACTCACTCGAGGGGGAAAGTAGCCAGCCTGCAGGGGAGGAGCCCAGTGCTACGGCCTGGTCTACGGCAACAACACATCTCGAGGACTTAGAACTCACTCGAGGGGTGCAAGTAGCCAGCCTGCAGGGGAGGAGCCCGGTGCTACGGCCTGGTCTACGGCAACAACACATCTCGAGGATTTAGAACTCACTCGAGGGGGCAAGTAGCCGGCCTGCAGGGGAGGAGCCCAGTGCTACGGCCTGGTCTACGACAACAACACATCTCGAGGATTTAGAACTCACTCGAGGGGGCAAGTAGCCGGCCTGCAGGGGAGGAGCCCAGTGCTACGGCCTGGTCTACGGCAACAACACATCTCGAGGACTTAGAACTCACTGCTCGATGTCTGTCTTCTAGGTGATGAGACGTTATAAGTTTGCCATGGAAAGCGTTATTATTTTTAAGCATAACAAGGATCGACTAAGTATTACATTAACGCTAGGAGTAGAAATGCTTCAAGTCGTCTCCACTCCAAGTGTTTCCTAAGAGTTCTCCCTCAACGTTCTGCAGGCGGTACCCGCCGGTTCTCAACACCTCTAACACAATGTAGGGGCCTTCCCAATTGGGATGAAGTTTGCCCACCGCGGAGGATCTTCCTGCGGCGTCCACCTTCTTGAGAACCAGGTCTCCTTTGGTGAACTGCTTGACTCGGACCTGCTTGTCAAAGTGCTTTGCCATCCTTCGCTTGATCTCTTCTTGTCGGATCGTGGCCTGGTCGCAAAGTTCCTCCACGAAATCTAAGGCGAGTCGCTGCGCCCCTTCGTTCTCGAGTCTCCACCCTTCATCCCCGCCTTCTGCCGCTACCACGGACTCCGGACTTCGAACTCTATCGGGATGAGAGCCTCTGAGCTGTGCGATAGCTTGAATGGTGTTTCACCGGTGGCCGTGGTGGGGGTGGTCCTCAGGGCCTAGAGGACCGTTGGGAGCTGCTCCACCCAATTTCCCTTCAGGTTTTCTACCTTCTTCTTGAGCAGGTTGAGGATGATTTTGTTGGCTGCTTCAACCTAGCCGTTGCTTCGCGGGTGATGAACTGAAGCGAAGCGGAGAATCGATGCCAAGTTGACTACAGAAATCGGTGAGCTCAAGGCTTGCGAATTGTGGGCCGTTATCGGTGAAGATGGCGAGGGGTAGGCCATGTCTACACACGATCTCCCCCCAAATGAAGTTCTTCACTGCCAGGGAGGTTGTTTTTGCCAGGGCCTTCACCTCCATCCACTTGGAGAAATAATCGATCATCACCAGGAGGTATCTCCTTTGCCCGCTTGCCGGGGGAATGGTCCTACCAGATCCATCCCCCAAATGGCGAAGGGCCAGGGGGTGGTGATTGACCGGAGACGTTGGGCTGACTGTAACTGGAGCGGGGCGTAGAGTTGGCACTTTGAGCATCTCTTTGCGAACTCTTCGGCGTCTTTCTGTATGGTGGGCCAAAAGTATCCCGCTCGGAGTACTCTCTTCTCCAGGGTTCGGCTTCCCGAATGACTGCCGCACTCGCCTGCGTGAACCTCCTCCAAGACCCGGGAGGCCTCCTCTTCGGACAGGCACCTGGCTAGGGGACCGGATAGAGTCTTCCTGTAGAGCACCCCGTCAGTTAGTAAATAATAGGCAGACTTGTACCTGAACCATCTCTTATCTTGAACCTCCGCGGGCAAGCATCTTGTAGTCAAGATGGTGACCAGGGGATCCATCCACGAAGCGGGTCGGTCGATGTCCATCACCTCTCCCTCCTCGATCGAAGGTAGAAATAACTCGGTGATTGCTTCCCCGACCAGGGGGCCATATTTGGCCAGCCGGTCCGCTCGGGCGTTCTCCTCCCTTGGCACGTGTTGTATGGAGAATGACTTGAAGACGCCTACCAAGTCTTTGACTTTTACCAGGTAGCGTTGCAGTACCGGCTCTTTTGCTTCAAACTCTCCTCGGATCTGGGAGGTGACCACCAGTGAGTCAGAGTGGACCTTGATGTCATGGATTCCCAACTCCCAGGCTAGGCGTAGCCCCGCGATTACGGCCTCATATTCTGCCTGATTGTTGGTAACGGGGAAGCGAATGCTGACGGCCTGCTCAATTCTGGTGCCCTGTGGGCTGATCAGGATGATGCCTCCTCCACATGAGTTCCTCCCCGACGCTCCATCCACGAACACTTCCCACGCCACCTGCTGGGGTATCTCCTCCTTGCCTACTTCTGTGGTATAGTCGACTAGGAAGTCTGCCACTGCTTGGGCCTTCATGGCTAGTCGGGGCACGTAGGTGACGTCGAACTCGCTAAGTTCTACTGACCACTTCGCCATCCTGCCAGAATGCTCTACTCCTTCTAGGACATTGCGGAGAGGGTGGTCGGTCACTACCTTGATCGGGTGGGCCTGTAAGTAAGGTCGGAGTCTCCGCGCCGATACAATCAAGACAAACGCCAATTTTTCCAGGATGGGGTACCGCAGTTCTGCCTTCCGCAGGACCCGACTTACGTAGTAAATTGGGAGTTGGCGCTTCCCCTCCTCGCGGACCAGGACCGAGCTTACCGCTTCTGACCCCACCCCTATGTATAGGAAGAGGTCTTCTCCCTCTCTAGGCCCTTGTAACAGGGGTACCTAGGCCAACTGGAGCTTTAGGCTTTCGAAGGCTCCCTGACACTCTGCCGACCACTCGAACTTTTTATTGTCTCGGAGGGTTTTGAAGAAAGGTGAGCATTTCTCTCCAGCCCTGGAGAGGAACCTGCTCAACCCGGTTAGGCGACCTGTCAGGCGCTGAACTTCCTTGACGTTCCTGGGTGCTTCCATCTCCATGATCGCCTTCACCTTGTCCGGGTTCGGCTCTACTCCAGCCGGAGTCAAGAGGTGTCCCAAGAATTTCCCCTTTCCAGCCCCAAACACGCACTTGGTCGGATTTAGTCTCATCTTATACTTTCGCAGCGTGGCGAAGGTCTCCTCCAAGTCATGGAGGTGCTCCCCGACGCTCTTGATTTTTACCATGAGATCGTCGACGTATACTTCCAAGTTTCGCCCCTTCTGCTCTTTGAACACCCTTTCCATCATGCGCTGATAGGTTGCTCATGACAGGGAATCCGACGGCCGAGTCTACTAGCTCGTCGATTCTAGGCAAAGGGTAACAATCCTTGGGGCAAGCTTTATTAAGGATAGAAAAATCGATACACATGCGCCACTTCCCCTCTCCCTTCCTCACCATTACAACATTGGAGACCCAGCCTGGGTACTGGATCTCCGACACAAACCCTGCTTCCAGCAGCTTCTTGACCTCCTCCCTGATGGGCTCGGCTAGGGTGGTGGTGGTTGCTCTCTTCTTCTGTTGGATGGGGTGGACTCCTTTATCCAAGTTGAGATGATGGCAGGCGACGTTCGCGTCGACGCCTGGCATATCGGCTGCGCTCCACGCAAAGATGTCCGCGTTCCTCTGGATGCAGGACATGATCTTCTCCTTGTCTTCCTCTTCCAGCTCCCTGCTGATCTTCACCTTTCCCGGCCTCCCGCCTTCAGCTAGGATCTCATTCTCCTCCATTTCTTCGGCTGCCTCCAGCCTTGCCGTCTCCTCTGCTTCTTCGGCCGCATCCTGCCTCGCCATCTCCTCCATCACCAGGTCCACCGCCTCTGCCTGCTCCTTCCAGCTGATCATGTTGACAGCATTAAGATAGCACTGCCTTGCCACCTTAGGGTCGCTTCAGATCCGGATCTGCACACCTCCTTGGTTATACTTAAGACACTGGTGGTAGGAGGAGGGCACACACTTGTAGGCGCTGATGACCGGCCTGCCGAAGATGGCAATGTAACTGCTGGGGGCGTCCACGATGACGAACCTGCAGCACTTGGTGGTTCCTCCTAGCGTCACCACCAACTCCACACCTCCCTCTACTTCCTTTCTTTCTCCCGCAAATCCAAAGTGCGGCCCTTCCGTCGAGGTAACCCTCTTCTCTTCCACCTTCATGGCATCAAACGCTTTCTTGAACACGACATTGACGGAGCTCCCGTTATCCACCAGGATGCGAGAGACCGTATAGTTTTCTATCGCGGCCTTGATCACCACAGCGTGGCAGAAAGGGTTTTCGTTCCCCAACATGTCTTCCTCCGAGAAAGTGATCTCTCCTGACAGTGGCGGAATCTGGGAGGTAGAGGCCACGCTCTTCCGATACACTGCGTTGAGGCTCCCCTTCCGGGTCGCCTCCAACCCTGCTCCTCCGTGGATGACCCCTATCCCCCATGGGCTCCCAGATCCCCCCTATCCTCACACCTCCTTGGGGCGGGGGCTCCTCCCCCTTCGATCCTCAACATGTCTCCTTCTCGCCTCTCATGCCCTTCCTGGGCTCCTCCAGCTCCCCTCCTCAACTCCAAGAACTCAGGGCACGTGGCCGTCGCATGGCCCTCCAACTGATGGAAGTCGCAGTAGGGCACCGCCCGACGCTCTTCTCCACCTTGAGGCTGTCGCGGCCTTCCTCCTCTTCCTCGTCCTCGTCCTCTCCTGATCACATTAGCTTCTCTGGGCGGTGTTTGCCTCCACTGACCTTGCCTCCGCTCGGGGGAGTGACAACGATCTCGTCGCTCCGGGGAATACCTCCCTCCCGGTCTCCCTTGGTAGCCTCCTCCAGCAGGTCTCCAGGCCGGCCGGTGGGGCGGAGCCTGGAACCTCCTCTGCTGATCTCGCTGATCCCGGTTCTCCCGGGACCCTCCCTCTTCTCGCCTCCTCGGCTCACTCCTCTTCTTGGACTCGCGCCGGACGCTCCCCTCTCCTTCTTTCTCCCCTCCCTCCAACCTGGCTAACTTGGCTACGAACTCTAGGCTGGTTGCCTCCCCCGCGATCTGCCTTCCGGCCCGATCGACTAACTCCTCGAACGATAGGGGGGATTGCGAGTGATCTCCATCTTGAAAAACCCTGGCTGCAACCCCAGCTTGAATGCCAAGATCAGGGTATGTCCAGGGACCTCTTGGACCAGGAGGATCTCCTCCTGAAAGCGATCCAAATACGACCCGAGCATCTCCTGGGGTCTCTGCTTGACAAGGAAAAGATCTTCTGAACCCTTCCTCCTCTTCTTGGACGTGGAGAAGCGGAGCAAATAACTTCTGCGTAGGTCATCGAACCCGTAGACGCTTCCCGCCGGTAACTGGTGGAACCAATCTCTGGCTTTTTCCTGGAATGTTATGGCGAACAACCGACATTTGAAGGGATCCGTCATCGGCTTGATGGAGACCATATCTTCAAACCACTGCAGATGCTTGATGGGATCTTCTTTCCCGGAGTAGAAACTCTTGGCGGGCTCCGTGAATCCTGCAAGAATGGGAGCGGACAGCACCAACTCGCAGAACGGACTACGCGGGGCGAGCTGGCGGATGGGATGAACTTGGTCGTACTCGCCCTCTGACTGGCGAGTCTCCGTCGGGCTGGCAAAGAGCACTCGCGCGCGGAGCGGCTGGTCTTCCTCCCCTAGGAGCGCTTCCTTGCCGAGGCGCTGACTAGGACCTGCCTCTGTGGGCGAGGCGACTGCGACAGGGGGGGATACTCCCACCTCGACACGAGGTGTGAGTAACCTCCGGATGGTATCCTCCATCGCCTTCATCCCGTGCTCGAAGACACTCATGGTCACGAACTCGCCGGAAGGCGGCGAGTTCTCCTGGCCGGTTCTCAGCTCGTCACGTTCAGTCATGGGATCGTCAGATGAGATTTTCTTCTCTCGCCACAGTCCACGCTCACCGCACCAAAAATGTTGGAACCCGGATACCGGTCCAACTTGCTCGAGACTGGGGGAGTAGCTTGAGTTACTTCTCTCTTCGTCGGATCCCTAGAACTCAGTATTCCAAGCTAAGAACTGACCCTCACAGGTTGGTAGGTAGCTCCCTAAGAATGACCCACTGGCTGCAGCGAGGAGGTCCCACCACTAACCCGAAAATCTAACTTGATTTCCCCTCCCAAAAACCAGAGGTTGAGCCTGTCTCAGACAGCACAAGGAAGAGAGCACAGGCTCTCTCAAGGGGGGTGGATCTGTGCTGATCTGAGACATAATGGGTCCTATTTATAGGCAAACGCTTATGAGGGTAAAATGGTCCGGATGGCCTGCGGATAGCGTAGTTCCGCTTTACGTTTCCGCTAAACGCACCCCAAGTTGGTCTGCTGATAGTCGGGCTCCGCTGTTCTGAGGAGCTATGGGCAGACCACTAAGGGCATCCAGGGAACTTTATCTCAAAAGATCTTCCTGGGCGAATTCTCCCGACCTGGTCTCGCCTGAAAACGGGTCCACTCGCCTGGAAGTGTCGGCCTACTCGTCGGACGCCCTCGGATCTACTCGCCAGGGGGTGCCAGCCTACTCGCCGGACACCCCTGGCTCTACTCGCCAGGGGGTGCCAGCCTACTCGCCGGACACCCTTGGCTCTACTCGCCAGGGTATGCCAGCCTACTCGACGGGCACCCTTGGCTCTACTCGCCAGGGGATGCCAGCCTACTCGTCTGGCACCCTTGGCTCTTGTCTGCCGAATAGGGGTTGTACAATAAGGAGGCTAAGCAAGCAACAACATTATATAATTTGCCAAATAAACATATTTTAGTAAGTTAGGGAAATAGTGGGAATAATGTTCAAATGAGACTTCACATAGTGTGTGTGTGTGTGTGTGTGATTCTCTTTTAAATTAATCATTCTTATCCAAATTAATACATTTAAACATCTATAAAAAAAATTCTGAGTAGAACAATGCTAATAACGATTAGTTCATTACAACAATAATTTAGTAAAAACAAGGAGTGGAAAGGATTCTCAACAATATGAACTTTTATAACAAATGAGAAAGGATTTTCAAAAAGCAACAATCCCCTAGTGCTTAGGTCATGAAGGCACATATTTATTACTTTTTTATGTACTCATGATAGGGATCTTTCCAAATATTTGAGTGCTTACTTAGGCCACGTATCACTACGGTACTATTTTTTTTCTTTATATATATATATATATATATATATCGTCATAATAGGGATCATTCCAAACATATGCATGTTTAGGCCACATATCATTATGAGACGTTCTCTCTTTTTTTTCCTTTTTTTAACATATATTCACATAGCAGGGATCATTCCAAGTAAGCAAGCAAATATCCAGGCCACATATCGCCATAAGCAATTTCTCTCTTTTTTATCATTTTTTTTCATGATTTAACACACTAGCATGGATGTCACTTGAGAAAATCCACAAGATTAATATTCAAGAATGAAGTTGATTTTCCAAGATGATAGCAAGTGATGGTTCGATAAATGATATTTACTAGTTCATTATTGCTTTGAACTAAACAATGCTTATTTGACTCTTGACTACTTTTGAATTTAATTTTTATAGAAATTTAAAATATATACAACTTGTTTTAGAGCTCGTGAAATAAAGAGAAGTAGTGTTCAACGAATTTTTCAAAAGAATACTACCATTATTCCCTAACTTTGGGAAATAAATATACATTCATTTGGCAAAATAATTATCCTTGCTACTTATGAAAATAATGGGATGGTAAAATTTTATAGTGACAAAGGTTATCAAATATAACCAACCCACCCCCACACTTTAGAATCTAACTTGCCCTCAAGTTAAAACAGATGTATTCATATAACGATATAAAGTGAACAAAATACTCCCCTTCCAAACATAGGAGTATGTTGGATCCATTCAACTAGCTCCAAGCTCCATGTAGTAGATGACCTTGGGCTCGGCATGTCTCATTTTCCTGCAACATAAACTCACCAAAAACAATACATGCATAGCAATATCCCAACAAAATATAATATTCAGCAGCATAATGATCAACCACAAGTAGCCACATGTGGGTCCTAGCTTCCACAACAATATTCGTTCAAGAAAAATATAACCAACCCAGCAGAATAGTGTAGAAATTAACAATCAAAACACATATATGGTTCAAGCAAAAAGCAGTAATTATGCAAAGAAATTATATTAAAAATTAAAAACAGCTTCCTATTCTACATTTTATTGGGTTGCCTCCCAACCAGCGCCTAATTTAAAGTCCCGGCAGGACCTAATGATAGTGTTTATGCTAATATGGTTACCACCGCCTCACATTGCTCATTTTGTTGGAAATATATCTTAAGGCGTTGTCCATTGACTTTAAATTCAGATTTGTCTTTCTCATTTTGTATGGTCACAACCCCATATGGGTGTACCTTTGTTACACGAAATGGTCCCGACCACCTAGATTTTAGTTTACCCAGGAATAATCTCAACCTTGAATTATATAATAATACTAATTGTCCTTCCCGGAATTCCTTAGGTGAAATCCTAGCGTCATGCCATTTCTTCGTCCTTTCTTTATAGAGCTTATGATTCTCATATGCATGAAATCGTATTTCATCGAGTTCGTTTATTTGGGCTAAACAATTTTTATCTGCATTATTAAAATCAAAATTCAATTTCTTAATTGCCCAAAAAGCTCTATGCTCTAGCTCAACCGGTAAGTGGCATGCCTTACCAAATATCATCTGATATGGAGTCAACCCTATAGGTGTTTTGAATGCAGTCCTATAAGCCCAAAGTGAATCCTTCAACTTGTGTGACCAATCCTTACGGGTTGTACTCACTGTCTTTTCTAAGATTGATTTAATTTCTCTATTTGAAACTTCGGCCAAACCATTGGTTTGTGGGTGGTAAGATAAGGCAACTTTATGTGTTATCCCATATTTATTTAACAAGGATTTAAAATGATAATTGCAAATGTGTGCCCCCCACATCACTAATGATAGCCCTTGGTGTGTCGAACCTACTAAAAATATGTGACTTTAGAAATTTTAGTACGGATTTTGCATCACACTTTTGAGTTGGAATTGCCTCCACCCATTTGCTAACATAATCAACCGCTAGTAGAATGTAAAGATATCCATTTGAATTCACAAATGGACCCATAAAATCTATCCCCCAAACATCAAATATCTCAACTTCTATGATGTTATTAAGGGGCATACTCGCTCCTCTATTCATATTACCGGTGCGTTGGCACCTATCACATTGTTTTACAAATTCATGGGAGTCCCTAAATAAATTTTGCCAATAGAATCCAGCTTCTAAGACCTTCATAGCCGTCCTAAGTCCTTGAAAATGTCCTCCATAAGGAGATGCATGACATTTGTGAAGGATACTTGGGACTTCTATTTCGGGGACACATCTACGAATCATTTGATCGGCACAAATTTTAAATAAATGTGGTGCATCCCATAAATAAGATTTCACTAAATGAAAGAATCTCTTCTTTTGTTGAAAACTTAAATCCGGTGGTAAAATATTACTAACAATATAATTTACAAAATCAGCATACCATAGAGTATTATCACTAGTAATTGCAAGAATATACTCATCCGGAAAGTTTTCCTTAATCTCTACTTGGCTATTCTTTTCACATTCTTGTTCTAGCCTTGATAGGTGGTCGGCCACTTGATTTTCAGCCCCCTTACGGTCCTTAATTTCTATATCAAACTCTTGTAATAGTAGCACCCACCTAATAAGACGGGGTTTAGCATCTTTTTTCTCTACCAAGTATTTGATAGCCGAGTGGTCCGCATAAACTCACTTTAGAATTTATTAAATAAGAACGGAACTTATCAAATGCAAACATTACGGCTAAGAGTTCCTTCTCGGTTGTAGTGTAGTTTATTTGTGCATCAATAAGTGTTTTGCTAGCATAATATATAGTATGAAAAATTTTATCCCGGATTTGTCCTAAAACAACTCCTACGGCATAATCACTAGCATCACACATAAGAACAAAATGTGACGACCAATCCGGTGTTGCGACAATAGGTGAAGAAACTAACTTGTGTTTTAATGTGTCAAAAGCGTGCAAACAGTGGTCATCAAATATAAAGGGAGTGTCTTTTTCTAACAAGTTACATAAAGGTTTTGATACTTTAGAGAAATCTTTAATAAACCTCCTATAGAACCCTGCATGACCTAAAAAGCTACGAATGTCTTTGACATTCTTAGGAGGAGGAAGTTTTTCAATAACTTCTATTTTAGCCCGATCTACCTCCAAACCCTTGCTTGATACTTTATGGCCTAAGACAATTCCCTCTCTCACCATGAAATGACACTTCTCCCAATTTAGCACTAAATTTGTCTCAACACATCTTGTTAATACCTTCCTAAGAACTTCCAAACAATAATCAAATGACTTCCCAAACACAGAAAAATCATCCATAAACACCTCTATTCCTTCATCCATTAAATCAGTAAAAATAGATATCATGCACCTTTGAAAAGTGGCGGGTGCATTACATAATCCAAATGGCATTTTGCGAAATGCAAACGTACCATAAGGACATGTAAATGTGGTCTTTTCTTGATCTTCCGGAGCAACCATAATCTGATTATAACTGAAATATCTGTCCAAGAAACAAAAAATCATTACCCGCCAACTTGTCAAGTACTTGATCAATAAAAGGTAGTGGAAAATGATCCTTCCGAGTTGATTTATTTAGTTTTCTATAATCCATACATATTCTCCAACCGGTAACCGTCCTAGTTGGTGTCAACTCGTTGTTATCATTTTTCACCACCGTAATTCCTCCCTTCTTCGGTACACATTGTACCGGACTCACCCACTTGCTATCCGAAATAGGGTAAATAATTCATGCATCTAACCATTTTATTATCTCATTCATAACTACTTCTTTCATGGGTGGACTAAGCCTACGTTGTTGTTCAATTGACCCTTTAGCCTCATCTTCTAATTTTTATTTATGCATACAAATCGAGGGGGTAATGCCACGAATGTCTGCTATAGTCCGTCACATGGCCTTCTTAAATTCTTTCAAAACAAGAAGTAGTTTTTCTTCATCTTCAAATTTTAATGATGCATCAATTATTACCGGAAGAGTATTTTCTTCTCCAAGAAAAGCATATTTAAGATGTTCCGGAAGAGGTTTCAAATCTAAAGTTGGAGGTTCAATAATTGAGGGTTTCATAATTTTTGGTTCGCTTGACCTAGTTATAAATTCAAAACTCCTAAAGATAGGAAATTTATAATGGTATTATAAGACCTTCACACATTCATCCACTTCTAAATCATCATTTCACTCTTCATTTGTCAAAATTGTGAGAAGTCTTTGTTCTAGGTCATCTTCATTACCCTTAATTAATTGATTTTTAAACTCCACTTCTTCAATAGAGTAACAATCTTCTTTTTCATTTGGAATTTTCATAGCTTTTAGGATATTGAATGTTACTTCCTCTTCATTAACTCTCATTGTTAACTCCCCTTTTTGTACGTCAATTAAAGTTCTTCCGGTTGCTAAAAATGGTCTCCCTAAGATTATGGGCACATCCTTATCCTCTTCCATGTCCAACACTACAAAATCGGCCGGAAAAATAAATTTCTCCACCTTAACCAATACATCCTCAACTATTCCCTTAGGGAATGCTAAAGTCATATCGGCTAATTGGAGAGTAAGAGTTGTTGGAGCTATCTCTCCTAGACCTAACTTTGTATAAATAGATAAGGGCATTAAATTGATGCTCGCACCTAAATCACATAATGCTCTCCCGACAAATTTCACTCCTATGGAACATGGTATGGTAAAACTACCGGGGTCCTTAAGTTTTTGAGGCAATTTCTTTTGCAAAATTGCACTACACTCTTCCGTTAATGCAACTATTTCTCTATCTAGAAATTTTCTTTTCTTAGATAAAATATCTTTCATAAACTTGACATAAATAGGCATTTGCTCTAATGCCTCAGGCAAATGGAATATTAATTGTAAGCTTCTTAAAATTTCCATAAATTTTTGAAATTGTTTGTCAAGTTTTGTTTTATTTAATCTAGATGGAAAAGGTGGAGGAGGGTAAATAATTTCTTTCTTTTTATTATTTTGTGGATCTACTTCCACTTTCTCTGGCTCCTTAACTTCTATAGACTCTTCTCTCCTAATCGTATTTTCTCTTGCATCTTCCTCCCTTAACTTCTCTAGCAATCCATCCCCACTTGAGATCTCTACCCCACTCCTTAATGCAATAGCTTTACAATGATTATTTGGCTCTTCCCTTGTTGGATTAAGTGTGGTGTCAGATGGTAGCGATCATATTGTTCTCTGATTTAAAGCATTGGCCAATTGGCCAATTGTGGATTCTAAAGATCGGAGTGAAGACTCAATACCACCCATCCTAGAGTCATTCTTTTGAAACAAACCTACAATATATTCATCAGTCAATTTCCTATTATTGGTTTGTTGATTATGCATATGGGTTGGCATAGAATTAATGTTTTGATTGAAACCTGGTGGTTGAATTGCATTTTGTGAATTTTTCCAAGAAAAATTGGGATGATTTCGCCACTCTGGATTATAATGATTTCCGAAATTTGAAGGTCCTTACCTTTGTTGGCCTCCAAGATAATGTACTTCTTCAGTTACTTGGTTTAATTGTTCCACTGTCATTGGCACACTTGTTGGAGGGGTAGATAAAGAATCTAACCTCTTATTTACTAAATTAAATTGAGTGGTCATTTGAGCTGCTAACGAAGTGATTTGATCTACTTGATGAATACCGGCTGGATGGTTATTACCTTGCCTTTCGAATTCTTGGTAATTGTTAGAAGTAAGATCTTCTAAAATTTCAAAAGCATCTTCTGGATATTTCTTTAATAAAGACCCTCCCGCAGCTCCGTCAACTAGGATCATCGTAGTGGTTTGTAACCCGTTATAAAAAATTGTGACTTGTTGGTGTTGGGCCATCCCGTGATGTGGACACTTCTTAAGCATTTCTTTAAACCTTTCCCACGCTTCATAAAGTGTTTCGCCATAATTTTGGACAAAAGTGGTGATGTCTCTAACCAGCTTAGCTGTTTTAGAAGGTGGGAAATATTTATTCAGGAATTTATCTTCCAATTGATCCCACGTAGTGATGGAACCAGGAGGTAGAGAGTTAAGCCAATCTTTAGCTCGACCCTCCAAAGAAAATGGGAATAACCTCAATTGAATAGCTTCATCCGAAGCCCCGTTTACCTTGTACATATTACAGATTTCTAAGAATGTTCTTAAATGAGCGTTTGCATTTTCATGATTAAGACCCCCAAACTTGTTATGTTGAACTAGTTGCATTGTGGTAGAGTCTATTTTAAAATTATTAGCGGCGATTGTGGGTCGCGCTATAATAAATTGCAAACCTCCTCTTAACGGTGCGTTATAGTCTCGACAAGTCATTCGCGGTGCAGCGTTTTGAACATTATGACCATTGTGTTCGACTTGACCATTAGGGTCCACCTGACCCCCATGATCATGACCATCATGACCATTCTCATTCCCGTTATTTAAATCGTTTGGGTTCATAGTAGGATGACTAGAATGCTCTAAGCGAAAAGCTCTTCTATTTTGCCTACACTCACGCTCAATTTCCAAATTTAGCGGGAATAATTCAATAGGCCGAAATCTGGACAAAAACTAGAGTAATGCAATTAAAATAAATAAAACAGACAAACAATGAAATAAAACAAAAACAGTACTTGAGCTCCAATTACTAAGGATTTACTAATATTGCAAGAAAACGCTAAATTAGTACACCTCCCCGGCAACGGCGCCAAAAACTTGATACGGTGAAAATGAGTGTTACGCAAGTGCATGTGCCGATTCAAGTAATAAAGTGTAAGTAAGATCGTCTCCACAGGGAAGTGTTAATTTAACGCTCACAAGTACTAATATTATCCTTTTCTTTGAATCCAAGTAAATAATTAAAAAGTTGGTTGCGTGAAGAAAATTTAAAATAGGAAAATAACTTTAATTAATTAATTCAATGGGTTTTTTTATTTTTGAGAAATACCAATTTGTAGAGAAGGCTTTGCATGTGGATTTCCTAAGTCTGTGTGATATGAAATTTCAAAAGATTTAATTAAATATTTGTAAAATTATTCTCCTGACGCAAAATAAATGTAGAACTCATTACCTCTCGGTCTCCGAAATCCGTACACAGTGACTAATCATGAAGAAAGTGAAATCTCTTTCTACTTACAATGATTAAATTAGAATATGTGAATTACTTTCGTCACTCCCCTCTCGAATTTCGCGGCGCAGTATTTGGATGAAGAATTTTTTGTTAAAGATTTATGTGGTTCCTCTCTCGATTTATTCCACATAAGAAAATGGTTTGTATAACCTTGCGTGCAACTCCTCTCTCGATTTATGAATACACTCCAAAGAGATATACAATGCTTGACACAAAATCTTCAAAATGTAATCGCACACTTAAAACGTACAAAGAATTGAAGCAAATAATTTAACAGAATTGTGTTCTAATACATATCACAAAAGACAAAGTATTTTACCACACACAAAGCTACAGATTTTAGTTCATGCTAATTGGAATAAAATAACAAATAAGGACATCCTTACAAGACATGCTCAAAGACATGGTTGAAGAAGGTAAGTTTTTTTTACTCCAAAGTTGCAATATCTCTCTCCCGGATTAGAATGGTTCGGCCCTCCAAGTAGGAAGAATTCTCCTTGCCGAAAATATCTTTCCTTTTCTCCTCAATTTCGTTGTCTCCCATTGCTCTCCCTTCCCTCTATTTTATAATTCAAATTAAGTAACTTCCCGGTTTTCAATTCTTGTAACAGCCATCTTCTATATTTAATTCTCCTCTTTAGAATCACATAATCAGCCTTCAAATTCCATCTCCAGCCAGCTGTCCGCCTGTGCATAACTGCTGCCACCTCATCATATGGTTTTAAATAGTCGCGCCATTTATGCCATGTTAGCAGCCCCCGCTTGTTGTAACCTTGTTGCGACAAATCCGCCTGCATTAATTATTCCTCCATTTCTTTTCTTTCCATCCTGAACACTCATTTAATTCCTGCATATTAAACTCGAATTTAAGCAGAATCACCATGAAATAATTACTTTGTAATTTATAATTAATTAAGTTTATTATATCCAAGTTTCATATTAATATTCATCATTTCATAGTGCAAAATGTATTATTCATAGACCAAATAACTTCTATTTTTGGAAGTTATCAACATCGACTTCCATTTGACAAGTCGGAGACCAGGTGTAAGGCACCTCTTGAGTGCGTACATGCTGATGTTATGGGGCTGTGTGCCACCCTTACTTATGGAGGCAATAAGTATGCGCTGGTTCTGGTGGATGACTACACCCGCTATACGTGGGTATACTTTCTGAGAGAGAAGTCAGAAGTATTCTAGAAGTTCCAAGAGTGGAAGGAACTTGTGGAAGGGAGGCTGAACCGCAAAGTGACGAAGCTGAGAAGCGACAATGGAGGGGAGTTTACCTCCAATGAGTTTGCTTCTTTCTGCAGGAGGTTTGGCATTCGGCGGGAGCTCTCCTGCGCTCACACCCCTCAGCAGAATGCGGTGGCATAGAGGACGATCCGCCATCTGGTGGAGACTACCAGGAGTTGGTTACATGTCAAGAGCATTCCCAAGGCGTTATGGGCGGAGGGAATGGCGTGTGCTACACATGTGATCAACCGGCTACCTCTGAGTCCTAACAGGATGGTGTCTCCACACCATCTCATGTTCAGGGAGAAGCCAAATGTGGGTCACATGAAAGTTTTTGGTTCTACCTGCTTCGTGCACATCCCGGACGCTCAGAGAACAAGTTGGAGCTGAAAGCGAGGAAGTGTGTCTTCATCGGCTACGATGAGCGAAAGAAGGGGTGGAAGTGCATGGATCCGCAGACCCACAAGTTTGTCGTCTCGCGCGACGTAGTGTTTGACGAACTGGTCTCGAATCAAGGAGTCTCTTCGGTGGTGCTGCCGGAAAGTGTAGATTTTAGCAGGGGGGGAAAAGAGAGTTACTGAGGACTCTACTGTGGAGTTGGAAGTATCTCTCAGTGCCCCATCGCCTTCTGGCTCAGGGGGAGCTTCGAACTCTAGAAGCAGGGAGAGCACTGCTTCAAGAGGAGTTCAGAGAGGAGCTCAAGCAGAGGAGTCTACCGGAGTGGTAGATAGTGGCCAAGCCTTGAGGAGGTCGAAGCGGGTCATCGTCCCACCTGCTCGCTATAAGGAGGGGAACTTCGTGAGTTTGGTCTCCTGCTTCTTCGCAGGACCACTCGACGAGAGGGAACCTGCCTGCTTTGAGGATGCAGCTGGCATCAAGGAGTGGGACGCGGCCATGATCGAGGAGATGGAGGCCCTAGAGAAAAATGAAACATGGGACCTTGTTCCCATGGTGGAGGGCATCAAACCTGTCACCTGCAAATGGGTGTACAAGGTCAAGAAGAGAGCGGATGGAGAAGTAGAGCGATACAAGGCGAGGCTTGTCGCTCGGGGCTTCTCACAAACCTACAGAGAGGACTATGAGGAGACATTTAGACATGTCACGAAGATGATGTCGGTGAGGACGATCATCGCTCTGGCGACGTGCCGAGGTTGGAAGCTGTGGCAGCTTGATGTGAAGAACGCGTTCCTATATGGAGAGATTGACAAAGACATATTCATGGTGCAACCACCTGGATACGTGTCCAAGTCACTACCACATCACATCTGTAAGCTGAAGAAGGCCCTCTACGGGTTGAAACAGGCGCCGAGAGCCTAGTATGGGAAGATTGCGGAGTACTTGCAGTTCTGTGGATATGATTCCTCAGACTCAGACTCCAGCATGTTCGTGAAGAAAAGTGGTGGTCTTCACGTGTTGGTGCTGCTATACGTCAACGGCATGATCGTGACAGGGAACAACCCTGAGGAGGTCGCGGCGCTGAGATAGCATCTCTCCATACGTTTTGAGATGAAGGATCTCGGTGAACTGCACCATTTCCTTGGCCTCCAAGTTGAGAAGAGAAGAGGCGGGCTGTACGTTTCCCAGAGTGCGTATGCCGAGAGGATCGTCGAGAGATTCGGCATGAAGGCGGGGAAGAGCAATTCCGTTCCTCTGGAGGCTGGGCTGAAGCTTCGGAAGGAAGAAGGGAGGATTCTTCCTGATCCAAAGATCTTTCGGGCACTGATGGTGAGTCTTATCTACTTGACTATCACGAGGCCGGACATTGCCTTTGCTGTCGGTCGAGTTAGTCGATATATGCAGGAGCCGCGAAAGCCTCATCTAGAGGCAGCCAAAGGGATTTTGAAGTACGTAAAGGGAACCCTTGAGATGGGGTTGTCCTATGGAGAGGAGTCTGACTTCAAGCTGCATGGGTACACGGATGCAAACTACGGAGGTGACGCTGATGATCGCAAGTCGACATCAGGTTACGTGTTTTTGTGTGGAGCTGCTGCTATCTCGTGGCGTAGTAAGAAGCAAGACTCTATTTCCCTTTCTACCACGGAGGCCGAGTACAAGGCGTCGTCCTTAGCAGCTCAGGAGTGTGTCTGGCTAAGGAGACTAGTGGAGGATGTGGACGAGGAGGTCAGCGGACCTACTGTGCTTCGCGGGGACAATGAGAGTGCCTTGAAACTAGTAACCAATCCAGTGTGTCATGCAAGGACCAAGCACATTGAGATCGAGCATCACTTCATCAGAGAGAAGGTGTTGGGTGGCTTGATCGTTGTGGAGCATGTGCGGAGCAAAGACAACCTTGCGGATATATTCACAAAACCCCTATCTGCGGGGCCATTCCGGAGGCTTCGCTCGTTGCTTGGAGTTGTTCCCGGAGCTCACTTCAAGGGGGAGTGTTAGAGTTTGGAAGTGAGCTACCGCCCGCGTTAGCACTACCTCCCCGCGTTAGCGCTAGTGCCAGCGGTAGCTCAAGCTTCTAGAAGACCTCCTCCCTTGCCTATAAATAGGAGGGGTACCCTCCCCCCCCCCCCCCCCCCTTTAAGAGCATGCATTCTGAAAGTGGCGAGTATCATCAACTTTGAGCGAGTTTGAGATACCAGAGTGCTACCTGGCGAGCATCGAACCCAGAGTCAGTTCGGCAGGCGACCTAGGGGAGTTTCTTGATCGCAGAGTTAACGCGGCGCGTTAGGAGCTAATGCTCGCGGTAGCGAGAAGAGGAGGAAGCGAAGAGTAGCGAGCTTCGGCGAGTGCGAGCAACTAGCTTGCGAGTAGCGACTTGAGAGCTAACGATGGGCGTTAGGAGTTAACGCCGACGGTAGGGAGGAGCGAGTATCACCTGCGTTGTGTGCTCTGGAGGAGAAGCGGACACTGTCCGTGACCAGTTCTTTTTCTTCTATTGGCAGTCGTGAATCTAGTTGGATGCAACTTGTTTTCAGCCCTGTCCATTTGTAACTAGCTGCCAAGAGTTTTTAATTGTGAAAGTTAGTGTTCATTTTTTTGTGTCCTTATTCCCTTGTTGGTTGACGTGTTCTTCCGACTTCAAATATTTCACAGATGCAACTACGGTTGCTGACGGAGTCTTTACACAATAGGAAAATAACCTCAAGCTTCTTGAACGACGCTTGACACGTTGGCTATTGGAGTGCTAGCATGGCTTCTCAAACACGATGTTATTTATATGTCTCGAATCAAAACCCGTCCGGCAATTACCATGTCCTGACGGGCCTGCCTATTAGGCAAAAAATAATCAAAATTCTAAGCATCCCCTCTCTTGTAATTGTCTTTATTTTTCATTTAGCGAAACGACTTGTTGTTACCCGTGGACGTAGCCTATTTTGTGGTGAACCGTGTAAATATGGTGTTTTTTGTGTTGTTTTGTATATCTTTTTTGCTCCATTTCATAACACACGACAACTCGACTTATATATGTGATCAAGATCTCGACAAAGAACAATGAACAATCCTCTTTCATTTCTTCTTGATCTCTGCACCACAATTCTCCATTCCCTTTTGGGTGTCTGCATAATCGACGGAGAGAAACTACTCTTATTTGTCTTTCGATCATTTATGATTTTTGTAGCTGATTCTGATTAATATCAACACTAGGGGTCACCCAGTATGCTTAATGGATCGAATCGACCCATTTGGTCAATTTAACTCATTTCTCATAGTGTTCTATTAAGCTCTGATAGGGCCTTATGGATCTTTGGGTAACATATATAAATTATCTTATTTGGGCATCAGTTTTTTTGTCCTTAGTTCTACCTTTTCCAATAAAGTGGTTATGTAATCTATGGAAAGTAAAATGGACCTTCGCAAATCCTCTTTCATAGGATTCTTGTACTTTTTGAATAAGTTGAGACCTTAATTGTGAATATTTTGAGATGTAGATTTTGGCCTTTTAAAAATAATTTCTCTTGTTGATGTTTCCAATTAAGTAGTGATGCATGATTATTTGCGGCTCAAGTAAAATTTGTTGAGCTAATGAATAAGTGGACTAGTCATTCAAGATACCTTCAATGGGTGGAGAAGTGAGACAACCAAAATTCAATAATGTTTGTACTACATTGTTGCCATACAATAGTCTATTGCTTTGTTTAGAATTCCTAGTTTATACACATTTTCATAGTTATTCCCAATCATTTTGGAAATATTGAATTCATTTGATTCCACTATTTTCATAGTCTGAGTGAATATTGCAGACTTATATGATCTATTCCAATGATGAAGTTGCCTCCTAACAAGTATTGTCGCCACTTTGTTGTAACACTTGTAATTGCAAACATATCTTTGACATAAGCCGACTTTCCTTGCAAAGTCTTTCGACTTTTTATATAATAAACAATTGGGTGATTGTCTTACAGTAGGGACACTCCTGAAGAATTCCTAAATATATAGGGTGATAACTCAAGTTGAACCAATAACTTTTTTAATGCCCTAAAGACTGTTTCATGTTACTCATTCCTTTAAAATCTCTCCTTGATTAATTAGTTAATTTGTCGTTGACACTAGAATCATTTCTTAATTGGCGGTAATCTCAAGAAATTGTGAGATTGTGTTTGATTCATAAGTCTAGGATAATTTTGAAAAGCTTCGAGTTTAGTAGGTTTAGAAATGAACAATGAAGTTGTTCGGTAATGTCAGAAAACTTAAATTAAATAAATCTTGATTCAAAGACATATTTGGTCATTTTGGTGTAGAAATGAAGTTGTTTGGGGGCAAATGCGGCTATATAGAAAGCTGTGGTGAGAAATTAACAGTGGTATTACAGCTGTGCATAAAGCTATAATGAAAAAATTGAGTACTCTTTGAGAAATCTCCATTTAAGTGTTGTTCAGAAAAGCGTAAAATGTTTATCTATTTAGAAGAACAACTTTTAATAATAGTTGTTTGCGCATGACACTAAAAAAATATGCACTCTCACAAACCTGAAGCACTTAACATGAAACTCAAAAAATAGGTAGTCTCACAAACCTGAAAATCAACTAAAACCAATGTCTGGAATCTGGTGCCACTGGCGAGAAGGAAGAACCAGATCGCATGGGGTCGAGGTGTGATACTTGAGAGCGGCAACAAAAAGGAAAGAAACAGATCAAGCAGATATCGGCGCGCCTTCCGTAAGCCGTTGAGCGGAGGTGCGTTTGAATGTAGGGGCGGCACACGACGAGCGTTGTCTTCATACACTCATGTGTGCTCTAATAATTTTATTAAAAAATACCGCGTGCATTAATTAAATATAAAAATCAATTTTATTTTGCCTATTCTTGTTAAAGTAATTTGTGTAATAAATTTGATCATTTTTTGCTTCATACCGTCACACGTGCTCAATTATACTAGTTTTTTATAAGAGCTCAATCGAGTCGCAATGCACGTAATAATTTGTCATGATCTAATAATCTTGTCATTGGTTTATGAAAGCATTTTTGCGGGAAAAAAAAATTCAAAAAAATTCCCGATCAAAAAACTCTCTAACCTCCTTTTTTGAAAAAGCACTACCATGCAGCTTCCAAACGATTTAAAAATAGCAGTGGCACCCGAACAAAGCCGAAGATTGCATGGAGTTTGTAAACTTTGACAACTACTGCGGATGAACTCTGAAATTGTGTTGTAGATCAATATATCATTAGAAATCACTATAAAATTTTGGAGAAATGATGTGAAATTCATAAAGAATCTAATGTAGTTTGGGAGGTGTCATATGAGTGTCTTTTCTTTGTGTATGAATTTGATGATATCCTGACTTTAAATTCAATTTAGAAAACAAATTGCACTATTTAAACTCATTTTCTGAATTAGTTGCTCTTTTTAATATTTTTGACAATGAGGGTATCTATCTACATGCATGTCCTGGCGCAAACTGACTCACTTGATTAATTTCTAGTTATTCAAGCATCTCAGCTTAAGGCTAGATTTCTCGGTCCTAGGTTCGGTTGAATTCGGAGCCAATAATTGTGCAGCATCTGTAAAGTGTTGTTTTAGAGGAATGACTTTGATTTATGAAAAAAATTTAGGTGAGTTTTTCTCACTTAAGATCATGGAGCTCGCACGCATCAAGCCGTTGGTTCTCCGTGATTGATCGAAATACTGATCATTTCTCAATTAAAAATACTGTCAGTATTCCGCGAAAAAAGTTTCACCGTAGGTTGTCATATCATACGACTGTATACAATGGAATCTTTTGGAAATGTAAAAATAAATTTTATATAATAGTTGTGTCAGCAAGTTGTTACATCAGTGTTGTGGATAAGTAGATAAATAAATATAATAATACGTAGGATTCAGACATAGACAAAGAATATTAAAAAAAATGTTGAGAAATCTAAAATTTCATCATTTTGCAGTCTTGGCTATCCGCACTCTTTTTGTATAAGTTATTGCGCACTTTTTGGAAATATGTCTTGTACATCAATTTTAGGAAAAGTGTTCAACACGAAAATTGTAGATCTCGTCGAGATCTACAACTTTCGAGTTGAACACTTTTCCTAAAAATGCATGTACAAGATATTTCCAAAAATTCGCTATAGTTACGCGCATGTTTCAATCAGGGCGGCAATACGTCTTGTGCGTGCATTTTTAAGAAAAGTGTTCGACAAAAATGTTGTAGATCTCGATGAGCTCAACAACTTTCGTGTTGATCACTTTTCCTAAAAATTTATATGCAAGACGTATTTCCGAAAAGCGCATAATAACTCATACAGAAAGAGTGCGGAGGGCCAAAACTGTAGTGAGGATAACAATCGCCTAATTTTTTGTTAATTTTCTTTAAACATTGTGTGTGTGGCTGGCCATTTGATCCCGGACGTCTAATCTGAAACCCAATTTAGTTTTGGTCGTCTGATAAATTTGCTTCTAGAACTTTTATCCACTTAACACAAGATCTATGTGCACAGCAACCCTCCGAACCCGCACCTCCCCCGCGAGCTATCTATTGCAGAGATCTTTCCCGCCCAGAGCAACACCACCGCAAGGGCACGGTTTTGACCCGAGCAACACCGCACCGAAATTACGCGGTGCGGTTTCGGTTTGGTGCAGTTTTTTGCGGTGCGGTTGCGGTTTCGGTGCGGTTTTTAGCATATGATATACATAGACACCACAAAAATAATGTGAGGTGAAATAAAATGCAAAATTTGGGCAAAAAATAGTTACAAGAGTTATATTATCATGAAAAAATGTATAATACATATATTTTAAAATATAAATACTATAAAATCAACCACGAGCTAAAAATAGATCTTTAGATACTATAATTCTCATGATATAACTGCTTTAGTTGCATATGAAATGACACATCCAGTGCAAATATAATGAATTTGAATGATTTTAAGTCCTAGATATGCACAACAACCACATAATTGTAGCTTTATTTATCCTTCAATCATTGAAATATTAAGAGAATGCTAGTAAATACATATTTATGGTTAAATGAACCATTATGATATTATTTGCACTTAACAAAAGCTTACAAATTAGCAAATTAATCAACAAATTGATAGAGAATTAATAAACTAAAGCAAGAAAACAACTGTATGTACTAATTTATAAGTGATACTTTTACTTAGATGTACGTGATATGTCACATGTTCATGAAAATTGATAATATATAATTAGTCGGTACGGTGTGGTTTTTGCGGTTTTCAAGATCCGAAAACCGCACCGCACCGAACTACGCTCGGTTTGTAAAAGTTTAAAACCACACCGCACCGAAACTACGCGGTGCGGTTTAAAAATCGGTGTGGTTTGTGCGGTGCGGGCGGTAAGTACATTATCGTGGCTGGGATACTATCGGGCCACCAGCGCACCGTCATTTATATGGGAAAATTGTTTGGTACAAGTAGCGTACACAGCTCTGTGCATGCAAATAAATAGCGGGATTTTTAAGCGGGGCCCGCTCACTTTCGTTTTCCACCAAAAAAAAAACGCCCTCGCTCGGCTTCTCCTTCCTAGGTTTGACGAAATTCTGGGCGTCGACTCCTGCTCCTCCTCCGGTGATCCTAAAGCTTCTCCGCCGGCAACTGCTCCTCCTCCGCCTATTGTCCCCGTCTCCGAGAAAGATTGACTTCTCACTAAACCGGAATATCTTGTACTGCGCATCATGGTATTCTCTAGGATTAGGGTTTTCAGTTAAATTTTACATTTTATAAATATCGAAATGTTTTCGTCATGGCAAGTTACCATGATAAACTCTAAAATATTCTCAGTTACGGCTGTAATTTACCAGTAAAGAGTAAATTACGGCTGCAACTTTACAGTAAGGGCTGCAAATAACCTACAGTTACGACCGTAATTTACCAGTAAAATCTAAATTACGGCTGTAAATGTAAAGTATGTTCTGCAGTATGTAACAGTTACAACCGTAATTTACAAGTAAAATGTAAATTACGGCTGTAACATGAAATTATGTTGTAACAGTAATGTATGTTCTGCAGTATGTAACAGTTACAGCCGTAATTTACAAGTAAAATGTAAATTACGGCTGTAACCTGAAATTATGCTGTGCAAATTACGGCTGTAACCTGAAATTATGTTGTGCACTATGTATATGTTACAGCCGTAATTTACAAGTAAAATGTAAATTACTAGGGGAAGCAGACGATGTAGCAACGGGAAGGAGCACAGAGCAGTTTGTCGGAATGAGGAAGCGCGTCCTCCGACGCCCGGTGGATAGATTTTATAATGTCGAAGAAACTCTAGGGAAAGCAGGCGATGCGAAGCGGGGAAGGCGAGGCGGAATAGAAATTTTTTAACTTCAATGAAACCCTAGAGGAAGCCAGTGGAGCGGGGAAGAAGGGAAAAAGCTGGAGCATTTTTTTTTTGATGGAAAACGAAAGTGAGTGGGCCCCGCGCTTAAAAATCCCACTATTTATTAGCATGCACAGCTCTGTACACGCTACGTGTACCAAAAAAATTTCCCATTTATATAAATACAAATATTTTGGACCGCTCAATCAAATTAATCATTACTGGCACGATAGCACATGCTCAATTGGCTATTGTCATGACTCAATAATAAATACTCTCCTTTCCAAATTTTCACTCAAATTTTAGTGTGCATATCATTAGGAAATAATTTGATATTAATCTTGAATTAGACAAATAGAGCATAACTTTAAAGTAATGAAAAAAAATGTAATAAATATATTTGTAGGACCCCGACCCTCCGTGATATTATAAGGGTCATGTTATATGCACGCCAGTTTCAGCTGTTTGCAGTCCAAGGATAAATGCAGGTCAAATTATAAACCTATAAGAAATGTGAACCCGTTCAGGAATTGGCCTGCATATAGTCATTTTTAAATTGCACGGTCTGCACATAGCTGAAATCGGACTGCAAATAGTTATTGCCAATTATAAACACGATACTATTCATGATGCCCCGCATTTTACATCATGGGTCTCGCAAAGCATCTGGCCATATGTATGTCTCTTATAATATCTTCGCCAAAATGATTAATTTATAAAGAAATTTGGATTTCTAGAATATCAAAGTAATTATGAGGAATACAAGCATCACATGGCCTACTGTATTTTCAGGACATTGCAAGCATATGTTTCTGTGAAGTTTTCAAGATCTATGGAACATTGAGACAAACACATCAAGAATGAACAAAACACATCTTTATTGCTTGACAAATAGTTACAACAATTACAATAGAGAAGACTGAATACAAGTTGCATACAACTTGTATTAACAACAGACGAATATAAAGAAAGAACAATTGATCGCGAACAGATGTCCGCTTCTCCACCTGTTCACTAGCGCCGGCGGTATCGCTAGCGCTCGCGCTAGCTCGCGGTCTCACAAGCTCGCTGCTCGCACACTCCACAGACGAGACCGCCAGTTGCAGACCGCTTCTCCATTACCGCCTGCGCTACCTCTTAGCGCCCGCGCTAGCTCGCGGTCTCCCACACTTAAGAAAACTACTCTAGGTCGCTTGCCGAACTCACTCCGAGTTCGCTCTAATTGAGACCGCCAAATTGAGATCGCTCAAGTCTCTATTTCTCTCCGATGTGCTCTGCAGGGGGAATGACCCCCTATTTATAGATCCGAGAAGTGCCACCTGGAAGCTGAGCTAGCGCCTGCGCTAGCTCACTTCACAAATCTAAACACCCCCCCCCCCCCCCCCCCCCTTGAAGTGAGCTCCGTCAACAACTCCGAGCAGCGAGTGAAGCTTCATGAACGGCCCCGCAGAAAGGGGCTTTGTGAATATATCTGCGATGTTGTCTTCGCTCCGCACATGCTTCACCGCGATCAAGCCACCCAACACCTTCTCTCCGATGAAGTGGTGCTCTATCTCTATATGTTTTGTTCTTGCGTGAAACACTGGGTTGGTTACCAGTTTTAAAGCGCTCTCGTTGTCACCGCGAAGAACAGTAGGTTCACTAACCTTCTCGTCCACATGTTCCACCAGCCTCCTCAGCCAGACACACTCTTGGGCTGCTAATCACGACGCCTTGTACTCAGCTTTAGTGGTGGAAAGGGAGATAGAATCATGCTTCTTGCTACACGACGAGATAGCAGCAGCTCCACATAAAAACACGTAACCTGATGTCGACATGCGTTCATCAGCGTCACCTATGTAGTCTGCATCTGTGTACCCGTGCAGCTTGAAGGCAACATTCTCTTCATTGATCAACCTCATCTCAAGGGTCACCTTCACGTACTTCAGAATCCCTTTAGCTATCTCTAGATGAGGCTTTCGCGGCTCCTGCATATACCGACTTACTCGGCCGACAGCAAAGACAATGTTCGGCCTCGTGATAGTCAGGTAGATAAGACTTCCCATTAGTGCTCGGAAGACCTTCGGATCAGGAAGAATCCTTCATTCTTCCTTCTGAAGCTTCAGCCCAAACTCCTGTGGAACGGAGCTGCTCTTCCCCTCCTTCATGCTGAATCTCTCGACAATCTTCTCTACATAAGTCCTCTGAGAAACGAACAGCTCACCACTTCTCTTCTCTACTTGAAGTCCAAGGAAATGATGCAGTTCACCAAGATCCTTCATCTCAAAGTGGATGGATAACTGCTGTCTCAACGTCGCGACCTCCTCATCGTTGTTCCCGTTCACGATCATGTCGCCGACATACAACAACACCAACACATGATGATCTCCACTCTTCTTCATAAACATGCTAGAGTCTGAGGCATCATAACCACAAAACTGCAGATACTCAACAATCTTCCCATACCAGGCTCTCGGCGCTTGTTTCAACCCGTATAGGGCCTTCTTCAACTTGCACACATGATGTGGCTGAGACTTGGACACGTATCCAGGTGGTTGCACCATGCATGAATATGTCCTTGTCAATCTCTCCGTACAAGAACGCATTCTTCACATCAAGCTACCACAGCTTCCACCCTTGGCATGCTGCCAGAGAAATGACCGTCCTCACTGACGCCATCTTTTCCACAAGACTAAATGTCTCCTCGTAGTCCTCTACATTAGTTTGTGAGAAACCCCGAGCAATAAGTCTAGCCTTGTACCGCTCTACTCCTCCGTCAGCTTTCTTTTTAACCTTGTACACCCACTTGCAGTTGACAGGTTTGATGCCCTCCACCATGGGAATAAGGTCCCATGTCTCATTCTTCTCCAACGTTTCCATCTCTTCAGACATAGTCACGTCCCACTCCTTAATGCCAACTGCATCTTCAAAGCGGGCAGGTTCCCTCTCGTCGAGTGGTCCTGCGAAGAAGCAAGAGACCAAACTTAGGAAGTTCCCCTCCATATAGCGAGCAGGCAGGACGATGGTCTGCTTCGACCTCCTCAAGGCTTGGCCACTCTCTACCACTCTGGTAGACTCCTCCTCTACAACACTTCTTCCAGTATCTCTTGGAGCACTGATCCCTCTACTTCTCGAACTTGAAGCTCCTCCTGAGCTAGATGGTGATGGAGCACTTAGAGATAACTCCAACTCAACAGTAGAGTCCTCAGTGACTCTTTCTTCTCTCCTGCTTGATTCTTCACTCTCCGGCAGCACCACAGAGGAGACTCCCTGATACGAGATTAGTTTGTCAAACACCTCATCGCGCGAGACGACGAACTCGTGGGTCTGCGGATCCATGCACTTCCAACCCTTCGTCCTCTCATCATAGCCGATAAAAACACACTTTCGTGTTTTTGGCTTCAGCTTGGTTCTTTAAGCATCCGGAACGTGCACGAAGCAGGTAGAGCCAAAAACTCTCATGTGACCCACATTTGGCTTCTCCCCGAACATGAGCTGGTGTGGAGACACCATCCTGTTAGGACTCATAGGTAGCCGATTGATCAGTGAGTTTCGCACGCCATTACCTCCGCCCACAAGGTCTTGGGAATCCCTTTGGCTTGTACCCAACTCCTAGTAGTCTCCACCAGATAACGGATCTTCCTCTCTACGTGTAAGACCCCCCCCCCCCCCTCCCCAGACTGAACCGGAGTTCCGGGAGGGGGGATCTTACTGCCCAAAGAGGACCACCCAGCGCTTTCCGGGTGGCGACGTCCCACCCACTCAAGCACTGAGCGGTCTCTTTGTCAGGCACAAGAATCATTACATCACATCAGATCGCACAGCGGAAGCAGATAATATAAAGAAAACCAGCACACTGCTTATATTATACATTTAAATATGGCCGGAGCCTATCGTTTATGAAATATTGCCCGAAGGCTACATAGTCCAAAACAACAAGGAGCCCTAGGCTTGTCTTTATTCTCTAGCACTCACGTCTCTGAAGATAGGAGGAGAGGCTGGGGTGTCCGATCGGGCCATCTCTAAGGCACGTATCTCATCCGGCGGAGTGGGGGCTTCGCGCTGTCCCGTTTCCTGTGATTGGTTATAAGAAGTAACCGTTAGTCACAGAGCTAAGTAGAACAATACATCCCCTCCCCGGATCCTTATCCGGGGGGGACGGCTAAAGGACAGAAATGAAATAGCCGAAGCAAGGAAGAGGGTTAGCAGCAGGTGAATATGTATATATATATATATATATATATATATATATGTTTATATATATAGATAGGGCCGCTTGCCCTAAAGCCCGTATTTGCGCCGTATAACAACCACACAACACTATATCGCGCAGACACACACCCAGATATTCAAACCCGTACGGACACAAAAGACCCTGTGTCGACACAGTTTAGACCGCTTTCGTTTAAGCAGGGGAGCTAACCCCGCGGGCCTCACCGATGTGGCCGTCGGTGACAGTGGCCAGTCTTGCCACTTCCGAATGTAGTCGTACCGAATCATTTAGGCCCTCCTGTACAACTTGGTGTACCAACTGGATGTGAGCGACATCCGACGAGCTGATTTGTAGGCCGACCAGCGGAGGCAAAACTGCATGTTCGGAGGGCGATAACCCGCTGCGCACATCTCCCTGTCGCCATGAGTCGTCAACCCACCCGCACTGGTACGAACGGTCTGCGAGCGTGACCAACCCGCCACTTCCAATCAATCTTCACCCGCTATATATAAAACAAACCCTTGGGCCACATGGCAATTCTACTCGACCGGTCGCACGACCTTGGACCGAGAGGCTTAGCGGTATGAGGGCTCCTTGCTTGGGGCCAACCTGGGAGGAGAGACTCAACTCCGGGTTTTCCCCAACTAAGGCCTCGCCGAAGGGAGGATAAGCACCGCATTTGTTGCCACGGCAGCTCTGCACTAGCAAGTAAAATAGGCCGAAGCAGGGGCCGCAACATTAAACAGAAATGTAGGCCGAAAGCAGAGGCCATAACGATAAGCAGAAAGTAGGCCGAAAGCAAAGGCCATAATGATAGGACCAGTGCAAGACTGGATTTAATTGAAAGTACAGAAAGTAAGTGCGGGGGACCAGTGCGAGACTGGATTTAATTGAAAGTACAGAAAATAAGTGCGGGGGACCAGTGCGAGACTGGATTTAATTGAAAGCACAGGAAGTAAGTGCGGGGGACCAGTGTGAGACTGGATTTAATTGAAAGTACAGAAAATAAGTGCGGGGGACCAGTGCGAGACTGGATTTAATTGAAAGTACAGAAAATAAGTGCGGGGGGACCAGTGCGAGACTGGATTTAATTGAAAGTACGGAAAACAGTAAAAGCATAAGAAGAAATGGTTAGTAGTCCAATCACTCCATAAGAGGAGGCTTCGATCGACGACTCCGTTCTTTTAATATCGTCGCGGCGGGGTTAAATTTCGGCGCCGCGCCGCGATGTCGTTCTGATTTTTGCGTTGCTTTTCCGAGCTTAGTCAATTCTTTAGATTGATATGCATGATTTTGATAAGCCTCTTAAAATATGCGTCGAGGTGCGCCGATTTATTTCGATGAATATCGCTCTTTTCCGGGCGTCTATTTTTGCTTGTAAAATCCTTTAAGAGATCAAATCAAAAGGTCACACCTCCCAACTTTGATGTATTTGCAAAATACCTATACTTAGAGCCCCTAATTTTTGGGGAATTTTAGAAACTCATTTGGGCATTTTATTTCCTAAAATAAACTTTATAATGGGTTTTAAAAATAGTAAAATTCCTCCCAAAAACCCAAAAAATACAGTGGGTGCCCCTTTGGGTGGGGCACATTTTCTATTTAGAAAACTCTCTCTGAAACTGCCCCATTTTTTTTTCAAAAAATGGGGAAGGGGAAAGGGTATTGGGGTGCGGTTAGGAAAAAAGGGGGGGGGGGGGGGGGGGGTGGGCGGGTCTGGGGTGCGATTAGAGAAAGGGAGGGAGCGCATGGGTTTTGCACCCTGCGCCCTCCCACGGCTCCCACGGCTGATCTGCGGCGGATCCGCTGTGGGAACACTCATACTGAGGCGGAGGGCGGGAAAACGAGGAAATGGGGGCCGCTCGATCTCCTGGGGGAGATCGTGCGGCCCCCACTCGCGCACGGTTGGCAGCCGCCGGGCAGCGGCCGGCGCCGCCCCCGGTCGGTGCGCCGGGGGCCGGCGACCACTCCGGTGGTGGTCCGGCGGGCTGGCGCCGCCGGCCACCGCCGGGGTTAGTGCCGAGAGCGGCACGGGGGCGGTGGCGGCCTGCATGCAGTGTGCACGCTAGCCGCCGCCGCCTCTGCCAGGGGGGGTGCGGGGAGTGCCCCCGGTCGGTGCGCCGGGGGCCGGCGACTCTTCCGGGGGTGGTCCGGCGGCCTGGCGCCGCCGGCCACCGCCGGGGGAGGTGATACAGAGGGCGGGAGGCGGGGGCGTGGCATGCATGGGCCATGCAGGCCCGCTGCGCCGCCCCCCCCCCCCCCCCCCCCCCCCCCCGCCGAGGGGCCACTGGTGCCGCCCCCGGTCGGAGCGACTGGGGTCGGCGCTTACTCCGGCGGTGGCCCGGCAGCCTGGAGCCGCCGGCCGCCGCCGGGGGAGGGGGTTATCCTCCTACAGGAAGTGCGGGGAGGAGGGGGAGGCCACGGGCGCCGTCGGCTGTGCCCGCCGGCGGCCCGGCCGCCTCCCCTGTACCGGCGCCGAGGTCCTCAAGGGGGACCCCCTCCCCCCCCCCCCCCCCCCCCCAGCGCCACCGCCGGCGCTGGGGGAGAGGGCTTCCTCGGCCGCCTCCTCCCCGAACCTTGCAAGGCTCGGGGCGGCGGCCGGCGGCGCTCCGACGACAGGGGGAGAGGGGGGTCTTCCTCCGGGAGGTGGGAAGGAGGAGGGGAGGTGGTTCTACCTGGTGAGGGGCTCGAGTGGAGGGGCGGCCGGCCATGAGGGAGGAGGTGGTGGCGGCGGCTTGCTCCGGCAAGGAGGAGGAGGTGGTGGCTGGCTGGGGGGGCTGCCGGCAGAGGAGAGCTGAGAGAGAGAGAGGTGGTGTGGGGGGAATTGGAGAGGGGCTACCCCTCCTTTTATAGGAAGGAGGGGAGCTCTCCCCCCCCCCCCCCCCCCCTCTCCCTCCCTTCCACGTGTATGAAGGGAGGGTGAGTGGGGGGAGATATTTTCTCCCCCCCCCCCCCCCTTCCTTTCTCTCTCTTGCCCCTTGCCCCAATAGGGGCAGCCTCCCCCCCTTGGGGGGGGGGGGGGGGGGGGGGGGGGTTCTCTCTCCCCCCCCCCCCCTTTTTCTTTAGCAATTTCGAGTTGGGGGGGGGGGGGGGGGGGGGGGTTGACTAAGTCATCTTAGGGCGGGGTCCTCCTTGGCTCCCGGGGCACGATAAGAGTTGTCGGGGCCGATGCCGGGTTCGTGTGCTTTATATCTCGTGCGTTGCACTAAGGCGATCTGCATAGGACTAAAATGTCATACTCTCCATACGACCTCGTATCGAGACACAACGAGTTCCGTTGTGCTTGTATTGGTCATACGATCCTAACGGAACTGATAGAAGTCAATTCGGGGTTCGTACAGCCATTATTCACAATAATGGGGTGGTGGCGCGCTACGATACCTAAAATGATCATTTTCTCCAAATGACCTCGGATCGAAGTGCAACGAATTCCGTTGCGCTCGTATTGTCCATACGAGTTCAACGGAACTGACGGAAGTCAATTCAGGGTTCGTACGGTCACTATTCATAATAATGAGGTAGTGGCGCGCTACGATACCCGAAATGGTCGTTTTCTCCAAACGACCTCGGATCGAAGTGCAACGAATTCCGTTGCGCTCGTATTGTCCATACGAGTTCAACGGAACTGACGGAAGTCAATTTGGGGTTCGTACGGTCAATATTCATAATAATGAGGTAGTGGCGCGCTACGATACCCGAAATGGTCATTTTTCTCCAAGCGACCTCGGATCGAAGTGCAACAAATTCCGTTGCGCTCGTATTGTCCATACGAGTTCAACGTAACTGACGGAAGTCAATTCGGGGTTCGTACGGTCACTATTCATAATAATGAGGTAGTGGCGCGCTACGATACCCGAAATGGTCGTTTTCTACTGCTCGGGCCTACTTTTATTGGGCTCACTAGGGTTTAGTGGCCCAATAAAAGTCGGGATGTTACAATCCAATAAAAATAAAAAGATTTTCGTCCCCGAAAATTGGCTAAAGTAGGGGTTTAAAGGATGACATACCTGGGGAAATAGTACCGGGTATCTCTCCCGGACGAGGGCTTCTGGTTCCCAGGTGAACTCTTCGCGTCCTCCGTTTGACCATAAGATCTTGACCATTGTGACGGTTTTGTTTCGCAACTCTTTGATCTTGGAGTCCACTATCTTCACAGGTTCGAGTCGGACAGATCGGACGGATTGTACTGATGTTGGTGGTGTGGGAAGGTGCTGCTCGGGTTGGCGAAGTACGCGTCTCAGCGAAGAGACGTGAAACACGTCGTGGAGGTTTCCTAGTTCAGCTGGCAGGGCTAATCTATAGGCCACCGGACCAACTCTTTCGATGACTGGATACGGGCCTAGATAGCAGGGGTCCATCTTTTTCTGCCTCTTGATTCGTGATATCCCATGCATAGGCTTAATCTTCAAGAAAACCATATCTCCCACTTAGAATTCCACTTGCCGATGACGTGCGTCGTAATACTTGGCCTGCCGGCTCTGCGCTTCCAGCATGCGTTCCTGGATTAATCTTATCGCGGCGGTGGTATCGTCGATGTAGGTGACTCCCAAGGCTTCGGGGTCCTCATCCTGTGCCCAAGATAGCGGGGTTCGACAACGTCTTCCGTAGAGGGCTTCGTAAGGTGCCATCTTGATGCTTGCCTGGAAGCTGTTGTTATATGAAAACTCTACCAGAGGTAGTAACTGCTCCCATGGCTCGTTGTGTTCCACTATGCATAATCGGAGAAGATCTTCCATCGTCCGATTCGTTCTTTCCGTCTGCCCATCGGTCTGGGGGTGGAAGGCGGTGCTAAAAGCTAATCTGGTTCCTAAATAAGCTTGCACCATTCTCCATTCCTTTGATGTAAAGCGCCCGTCGCGGTCCGAGACGATTGATTTGGGTATTCCATGAAATCGGACTACCTGCTCGATAAATAGTCGGGCTAGAATGTCGACACCGTCACCTTGCCGGTTTGGGATGAATCGGGCTACCTTGGTGAGGCGGTCCACTACTACCCATATGGAGTCATTACCTGCACGGGATCGGGGTAAGCCATGGACAAAATCCATGGAAATATCCTCGAACTTCCATTCCGGGATGGGCAGGGGTTGTAGTAGGCCTCCTGGGCTTCGACATTCTGCCTTGACCATTTGACAGGTCTGGCAGTGCGCAACATAGTTGGTGACATCCCTCTTCATTCCTGGCCAGTACAAGGTCCTTCGCAGGTCCGTATACATTTTTACTACTCCCGGGTGTATCGAGTACTTGGTCTGGTGCGCTTCGCGGAGGATTTCTTCCCGAATTCCTTCTGTTGCGGGGATGAATATGCGGTGTCTGAACTGCAGGATGCCATCGTACAAATTGTAATCCTCCTGCGCACCATGTTGCAGGGCTTGAATGATCGGGGCTGATTCTACGTCAATCTTCTGAGCTTCTCTTATCCTATTCCGGATGTCGCACTGTATTTCCATCCAGTAGAGCTGGGCCTGGTATTCCATCGGATTTCTGCGGGCGATGAGGATAATATCCATTTCCGCCAATGATTTGACTAACTCCTCTGGCACCATTTCTAACCAACTCCCGGTCCTCGGAGGCTGCCGACTCAAGGCGTCTGCAACCTTATTAGCCTTGTCGGGGTGGTACTGGAGGGCGAAGTCATAATCACAGAGAAATTCTAACCACCGGCGTTGCCGGAGGTTCAGCTCTTTCTGGGTGAAGACGTATTTGAGGCTTTTATGATCGGAGAAGATTTTGCATCGTACCCCGTAGAGGTAGTGTCTCCAGACTTTTTATGCGAAACTACCGCCCCCAGCTCCAGATCGTGGGTGGCGTAGTTTAGTTCATGCGGCTTGAGCTGACGTAAGGCGTAGGCAATCACCTTGCCATGTTGCATAAGCACGGCCCCCAGTCCTTTCAGAGAGGCATCAGCATAGATTTGGAAACCCTCGGTACCGGAGGGGAGGGTTAGGATTGGGGCCGATATCAGCCGGTTCTTCAGTTCGATGAATGCCGCCTCGCATTCGGGAGACCATTGGAAGGTCACATCCTTCTTGGTGAGAGAGGTAAGTGGTAACGCGATTTTGGAGAAACCTTCGACGAACTTACGGTAGTAGCCGGCGAGGCCAAGGAAACTTCGGATGTTTGCTGCTGTCTTAAGTGGCGGCCAATCTCGTACCGCTTGCACCTTGGCTTGATCCACCGCTACTCCGTTCTTGTTGATGGTGTGTCCCAGAAAGCCGACTTCTTCCATCCAGAACTCGCATTTGCTAAACTTGGCGAAGAGCGAGTGCTCTCTTAGCTTAAGTAGTACCATTTGGAGGTGCCTGGAGTGATCGGTTTTGTTCTTTGAGTAGATGAGAATATCATCTATGAAGACTATTACGAAATGGTCCAGGAAGGGTTTGAATACCGTATTCATCAAAGCCATGAAGGCGGACGGGGCATTGGTTAACCCAAATGGCATCACCATGAACTCGTATAGTCCGTAGCGAGAGCTGAAGGCGGTCTTGGGAATGTCCTCTTCTCGCACTCTATGTTGATAGTAGCCGGACCTTAAGTCCATCTTGAAAAAGACGGACGCGCCTTGCAGTTGATCGAACAGTTCATCTATCCAGGGTAGGGGATAGGTATTCCGGACAGTGAGTTTATTCAAACCTCTGTAGTCGATGCAGAGACGCAGCGATCCATCCTTCTTTTTAACGAACAGTACTGGGGCTCCCCAGGGAGAGGTACTAGGACGTACGAATCCTGCGTCGACTAACTCTTGTAGCTGAATCTTGAGCTCGGCCAGTTCCCTCGGGGCCATCCGGTACGGTGCTCGGGACACTGGTCGGGCTCCTTGAGTAAGTTCGATTTGGAAGTCCACTTCCCGTTGCGGGGGCAACCCGGGGAGTGACTCTGGGAAGATATCTGGGAAGTCCCTGATCACGGGTACTTTAGCGAGTACTTGTGTCGTGTTCTCCATCTCAAAGTAGATTAGGTATATCTCGTCCTTCCGTCGAACTGCCTTGACGGTTTGTGCAGACGTTAAGATAATGCGGGTGACGGAGGGTATACCTGCTAGCGTGATAAATTGTCCATTTGGATTCTTGAGGCAGATTTCTCGAGTCGAACAATTGATTTGGGCGCTGTGCTCGGCCAACCAATCCATCCCCAGAATGATATCGAATCCGGTTATTGCTAAGATGGTGGCGTTGACTTCGAACTCTATGCCTCCCAGCATTGCTTGGAAGGAACATTTCTCGGTGGAAGTCATGTCTGACCCATCCGGGAGTCGTATTCGGATCGACATCCCGGATGATCTCACTGTGTTCCCTTTGTCAGCGATGAAGTTTTGTGCAACGAAAGAGTGTGTGGCGCCGGTATCGAACAGTGTTTTAGCGGGATGACCTTCTACCAAAAGTAGACCTGATAATATATATACTATGATCATAAGCTTTTCACAAATATACAGGAGTAGGGATGACATATACAAAAGTCCCAATATATAAAGCTACAACATCTCCTAGGATATCATACTATCGGAAGTAGATACCTATCACTACGTCAGGAGCAGGACCGTGCTGGAGATCCAACGCGTATGCCTCGAGCGGTGCTGCTCTGCCCTGCCTAGCCGGCTCCCTCCTGCCTGCGGGACGTCCTCTGCGTCCACCTCGTCCTCTCTCTGCCGCTCTCTGTACTGCTCCTAAACCGGGTCTCCCGGTAGCCTGTGGGCAAAAGGCTCGTATATGCCCAGGCTGCTGGCATAGGTAGCAGTTCCCTGCGAAGGGAACATCTCGTCGTGCGGCTGGGACGACCTGAGGTGCTGGGGTTGGGGGTGCTGGTCGGGGCTGGGGTGCTGGTCGGGGCTGGGGTGCCTGTCTATATGGCTGGTGACGCTGACGTTGTCTCCCGTCTCGGCCCTGCCTGCGAGGACCTACCCCTCTCTCTCGGCCCTGAGTCTGGGGAACACCTACGTGTCCCCTCCGCTGCTGGGCTACCATCCGCTGGTCCATCTCTAGAGCGGTGGCATGTGAGGCGATCGTGTGGAAGGATGCCTGGGAAATCATGATCAGGGCCTGACGGAGGTCGTCTCGTAATCCCCGGTAAAATCTGGCCGCCCTGTCCTTATCCGTACCTGCTAAGGTCCCGGCGAAGCGGGCCAGGTGGATAAACTCTCTCTGGTAGTCTGGAGCCGTCCTATCTCCCTGCCTGATCTGTAGGAACCGCTCCTGGAGTGCCATCCGGTCTGCATCCGAAATGAAATGCTCTAAGAAGGCCTCTGAGAACTCCCCCCAGAGAATGGTGCTGAGGGGTCGCCCTCTAAAAGTGGAGCGGCTAGCTGCCCTCCACCAGTCCCGGGCATAGCCCTCCAACATGGTCACCACTAGGGACACTGCGGCTACTGCTGGGCACATCATCCCTACAAGAAGCTCCTCTACCCTCTCCACCCACTCCTCGGCCTGGATGGCTGACTCTGTACCCCGAAAGGTGGGGGGCCTTAGCCCTCGGAATGTCGTCAGCAGATCGGTGGGTACGGTGGCCTGCTGGGGTGGCCGTAAGGTGGCTGTCTGAAGGCGGCCAACAGGGCTACCAGGGTCTGCCCGAGCTCTGTCTCTCCGAACGGCACTGTGGCTGGAGCGGTCTGAGATGGTGGTGGAGTGGTAGGGTGGTACTGGTCTCGAGAGGAGGACCTTCCGTTACTTGACTCCGGTATCTGGAGAAGTAACAAACGGGTGTCAGAACTTACAAAAATAAGGGAATTTTGCAGGACTGAAAGAAAAGGAAGCGGAAAGTGTGTGGGTGTACTATCGTGCAGTCTCGAGTCCTTAACCTTAAACCTAAAGGGTCTACCAGGGTTCCGCTGCGTGGTTCGTCCCAAACCAAGAAACGGAACCGGGGAAGGGAGGATCGAAAGACTGCCCCATGTGGTCAGATCGTGGTAGCTCTGATCCATTTGTAAGACCCCCCCCCCCCCCCCCCCCTCCCCAGACTAAACCGGAGTTCCGGGAGGGGGGATCTTACTGCCCAAAGAGGACCACCCAGCGCTTTCCGGGTGGCGACGTCCCACCCACTCAAGCACTGAGCGGTCTCTTTGTCAGGCACAAGAATCATAACATCACATCAGATCGCACAGCGGAAGCAGATAATATAAAGAAAACCAGCACACTGCTTATATTATACATTTAAATATGGTCGGAGCCTATCGTTTACGAAATATTGCCCGAAGGCTACATAGTCCAAAACAACAAGGAGCCCTAGGCTAGTCTTTATTCTCTCGCACTCACGTCTCTGAAGATAGGAGGAGAGGCTGGGGTGTCCGATCGGGCCATCTCTAAGGCACGTATCTCATCCGGCGGACTGGGGGCTTCGCGCTGTCCCGTTTCCTGTGATTGGTTATAAGAAGTAACCGTTAGTCACAGAGCTAAGTAGAACAATACATCCCCTCCCCGGATCCTTATCCGGGGGGGACGGATAAAGGACAGAAATGAAATAGCCGAAGCAAGGAAGAGGGTTAGCAGCAGGTGAATATGTATATATATATGTTTATATATATATAGATAGGGCCGCTTGCCCTAAAGCCCGTATTTGCGCCGTATAGCAACCACACAACACTATATCGCGGAGACAAACACCCAGATATTCAAACCCGTACGCACACAAAAGACCCTGTGTCGACACAGTTTAGACCGCTTTCGTTCAAGCAGGGGAGCTAACCCCGCGGGCCTCACCGATGTGGCCGTCGGTGACAGTGGCCAGTCTTGCCACTTCTGAATGTAGTAGTACCGAATCATTCAGGCCCTCCTGTACAACTTGGTGTACCAACTAGATGTGAGCGACATCCGGCGAGCCGATTTGTAGGCCGACCAGCGGAGGCAAAATTGCATGTTCGGAGGGTGATAACCCGCTGCGCACATCTCCCTGTCGCCATGAGTCATCAACCCACCCGCACCGGTACGAACGGTCTGCGAGCGTGACCAACCCGCCACTTCCAATCAATCTTCACCCGCTATATATAAAACAAACCCTTGGGCCACGTGGCAATTCTACTCGACCGGTCGCACGACCTTGGACCGGGAGGCTTAGCGGTATGAGGGCTCCTTGCTTGGGGCCAACCTGGGAGGAGAGACTCAACTCTGGGTTTTCCCCAACTAAGGCCTCGCCGAAGGGAGGATAAACACCGCATTTGTTGCCACGGCAGCTCTGCACTAGCAAGTAAAATAGGCCGAAGCAGGGGCCGTAACATTAAACAGAAATATAGGCCGAAAGCAGAGGCCATAACGATAAGCAGAAAGTAGGCCGAAAGCAAAGGCCATAATGATAGGACCAGTGCAAGACTGGATTTAATTGAAAGTACAGAAAGTAAGTGCGGGGGACCAGTGCGAGACTGGATTTAATTGAAAGTACAGAAAATAAGTGCGGTGGACCAGTGCGAGACTGGATTTAATTGAAAGCACGGGAAGTAAGTGCGGGGGACCAGTGCGAGACTGGATTTAATTAAAAGTACAGAAAATAAGTGCGGGGGGACCAGTGCGAGACTGGATTTAATTGAAAGTACAGAAAATAAGTGCGGGGAGACCAGTGCGAGACTGGATTTAATTGAAAGTACGGAAAGCAGTAAAAGCATAAGAAGAAATGGTTAGTAGTCCAATCACTCCATAAGAGGAGGCTTCGATCGACGACTCCGTTCTTTTAATATCGTCGCGGCGGGGTTAAATTTCGGCGCCGCGCCGCGATGTCGTTCCGATTTTTGCGTTGCTTTTCCGAGCTTAGTCGATTCTTTAGATTGATATGCATGATTTTGATAAGCCTCTTAAAATATGCGTCGAGGGGCGCCGATTTATTTCGATGAATATCGCTCTTTTCCGGGCGTCTACTTTTGCTTGTAAAAGCCTTTAAGAGATCAAATCAAAAGGTCACACCTCCCAACTTTGATAGTATTTGCAAAATACCTATACTTAGAGTTCTTAATTTTTGGGGAATTTTAGAAACTCATTTGGGCATTTTATTTCCTAAAATAAACTTTATAATGGGTTTTAAAAATAGTAAAACTCCTCCCAAAAAACCCAAAAATATATAGTGGGTGCCCCTTAGGGTGGGGCACATTTTCTATTTAGAAAACTCTCTCTGAAACTGCCCCATTTGTTTTTCAAAAAATGGGGAAGGGGAAAGGGTATTGGGGTGCGATTAGGAAAAAGGGAGGGGGGGGGGGGTCTGGGGTGCGATTAGAGAAAGGGAGGGAGCGCAGGGGTTTTGCACCCTGCGCCCTCCCGCGGCTCCCACAGCGGATCTGCGGCGGATCCGTTGTGGGAGCACTCATACTGAGGCGGAGGGCGGGAAAACGAGGAAATGGGGGTCGCTCGATCTCCTGGGGGAGATCGTGCGGCCCCCGCTCACGCACGGTTGGTAGCCGCTGCCACCGCCGAGCAGCGGCCGGCTGGGGCCGGCGCCGCCCCCGGTCGGTGCGCCGGGGGCCGGCGACCACTCCGGTGGTGGTCCGGCGGGCTGGCGCCGCCGACCACCGTCGGGGTTAGTGCCGAGAGCAGCACGGGGGCGGTGGCGGCCTGCATGCAGTGTGCACGCTAGCCGCCGCCGCCTCTGCCAGGGGGGGTGCGGGGAGTGCCCCGGTCCGTGCGCCGGGGGCCGGCGACTCTTCCGGGGGTGGTCCGGCGGCCTGACGCCGCCGGCCACCGTCGGGGGAGGTGATACAGAGGGCGGGAGGCGGGGGCGTGGCCTGCATGGGCCATGCAGGCCCGCTGCGCCCCCCCCCCCCCCCCCCCCCCCCGCCGAGGGGCCACTGGTGCCGCCCCCGGTCGGAGCGCCGGGGGACGGCGCTTACTCCGGCGGTGGCCCGGCAGCCTGGAGCCGCCGGCCGCCGCCGGGGGAGGGGGTTATCCTCCTACAGGAAGTGCGGGGAGGAGGCGGAGGCCACGGGCGCAGCCGGCTGTGCCCGCCGGCGGCCCGGCCGCCTCCCCTGTGCCGGCGCTGAGGTCCTCAAGGGGGACCCCCACCCCCCCAGCGCCACCGCCGGCGCTGGGGGAGAGGGCTTCCTCGGTCGCCTCCTCCCCGAACCTTGCAAGGCTCGGGGCAGCGGCCGGCAGCGCTCCGACGACAGGGGGAGGGGGGGTCTTCCTCCGGGAGGTGGAAGGAGGAGGGGAGGTGGTTCTACCTGGTGAGGGGCTCGGGTGGAGGGGTGGCCGGCCATGAGGGAGGAGGTGGTGGTGGCAGCTTGCTCCGGCAAGGAGGAGGAGGGGGTGGCTGGCTGGGGGGGGGTGCCGGCAGAGGAGAGCTGAGAGAGAGAGAGGTGGTGTGGGGGGAATTGGAGAGGGGCTGCCCCTCCTTTTATAGGAAGGAGGGGAGCTCCCCTCCCCCCCCCCCCCCCCCCCCCCCCCCTCTCCCTCCCTTCCACGTGTATGAAGGGAGGGTGAGTGGGGGGAGATATTTTCTCCCCTCCCCCCCCCCCCTTCCTTTCTCTCTCTTGCCCCTTGCCCCAATAGGGGCAGCCTCCCCCCCCCCCCCCCCCCCCCTTGGGGGGGGGGGGGGGGTTCTCTCTCCCCCCCCCCCTTTTTCTTTAGCAATTTTGAGTTCGGGGGGGGGGGGGGGGGGGGGGGGGGGGGGGGGGTTGACTAAGTCAACTTAGGGCGGGGTCCTCCTTGGCTCCCGGGGCACGATAAGAGTTGCCGGGTTCGTGTGATTTATATCTCGTGCGTTGCACTGAGGCGATCTGCATAGGACTAAAATGGCATACTCTCCATACGACCTCGCATCGAGACGCAACGAGTTCCGTTGTGCTTGTATTGGTCATACGATCCTAACGGAACTGACAGAAGTCAATTCGGGGTTCGTACGACCATTATTCACAATAATGGGGGTGGTGGCGCGCTACGATGCCTAAAATGGTCATTTTCTCTAAATGACCTCGGATCGAAGTGCAACGAATTCCGTTGCGCTCGTATTGTCCATACGAGTTCAACGGAACTGACGGAAGTCAATTCGGGGTTCGTACGGTCACTATTCATAATAATGAGGTAGTGGCGCGCTACGATACCCGAAATGGTCGTTTTCTCCAAACGACCTCGGATCGAAGTGCAACGAATTCCGTTGCGCTCGTATTGTCCATACGAGTTCAACGGAACTGACGGAAGTCAATTTGGGGTTCGTACGGTCACTATTCATAATAATGAGGTAGTGGCGCGCTACGATACCCGAAATGGTCGTTTTTCTCCAAACGACCTCGGATCGAAGTGCAACGAATTCCGTTGCGCTCGTATTGTCCATACGAGTTCAACGGAACTGACGGAAGTCAATTCGGGGTTCGTACGGTCACTATTCATAATAATGAGGTAGTGGCGCGCTACGATACCCGAAATGGTCGTTTTCTACTGCTCGGGCCTACTTTTATTGGCTCACTAGGGTCTAGTGGCCCAATAAAAGTCGGGATGTTACACTACGAGCCTATTTTGCTGAGGGTGTGAGCGCAAGAAAGATCTCGCCGAACGCCAAATTTCCTGTAGAAAGAAGCAAAATCGTTATAGGTACACTTCCACCCATTATCACTTCTCAGCTTCTTCACCCTCAGGTTCAGCCTCACCTCCACTAGTTCCTTCCACTCCTGGAACTTTGCAAACACTTCTGATTTCTCCTTCAGAAAATATATCCACGTGTAACGGTTGTAGTCATCCACCAGAACCAGCGCATACTTATTTCCTCCATAAGTAAGGGTGGCGCACGACCTCATCACATCAGCATATACGCACTCAAGAGATGCCTTACACCTGGTCTCCGACTTGTCAAACGGAAGTCAATGTAACTTTCCCTATTGACAGCCCTCGCACACATGGTCGTCCTCGTAGGAAGAAAGATTAGGCAGGCCACTCACCAGGCCCTTTGTAGCCATCATCTTTAACTTGTCCATCCCCACATGACCTAGCCTCCCATGCCAGATCGCAGCGTTGTCATTCGTCTTCAGCTTATCAACATAGGCATTTGCAGAAAAAACATACAAATACTTCACCCTTCTCCGGGCGAGCGTGACATCAGCATCAACAGAAGACAGGTTCTTCATAAACTTCACATCCTTCGGTCCAAACAACACGTGGTAACCTGCATCCACTCCATTTGCAACCGAGAACAGATTCTTCTTCATGCCCGACACATGATACACACTCTTCAGTGTCATAGGCTTCTCTTCACTTCCAAGAGATACCATCCCTTCTTTCTCAATTGGATGCACCGTATGATCAACAATGATGACCGCATTTGTCCCTCCATATGCCTTCAGAGAGGCAAACTTGGACATATCTCCAGTGAGATGGTTCCCGCAACCAGAATCCACAATCAGTCGTTCTCAAAATTAATGGAGGCTAAGACATTGACAGGCGTGGCTGTCATCTTAGCCATGAAGCAGTTGTCTCCACCTTCACCGCCCTGGTGACCTCCACCTCTGGCTCCACATCTCCAATGGCCTCCTTCCTTCTCAGCAACGTGACCGACCTTCAGATTGGACCGACAATCCTTGTCATGTGCCCGTACTTCTTACAGGCATAACAAGAGGTCTCCCTTTCTCATCGGCGAGCAGGGAGGAACTTCCCTCTATCTCTTGAGAGGGCATTGAGGGTCCATCTCCGGAGTTCTTCTTCTTGTCCCAGGACTTCTTCTTTCCTGAGGACAGCGCCTCGTTATCTCCCTCTGAGACAGACATTACTGCCATCTGTTTCGCCAAGCTCTCCTGTGACGACAGTAGATTCTCTAGCTCTAGTAAGGATGGCTGGGTAGCCCATCATTGCACTGAGGTGATAAACGGAATATACTCCTTCTGCAGGCCTCAGAGTATATGCCTCTTCAGTTTTGCCTCAGAGATCGTTTCATCAGGATCCAAGGTCGAGATCTCAGCACACAGATTCTTCACCTTCAAGAAGAAGGTGGATATCGACAACTCTCCTTGAGTGGACCGCGCCAACTCATTCTCAAGAAAATGTAGCCGAGCTACATTCTCTTGTTGAATAGCCCATCGAGGGCCTTCCAGATCTCAGAAGCTGACTTGCAACCCATGATGTGGTCGAACAAGTCAGGAGAAATAACTCTCTTCAAAGTGAACTCTGCTTTGGCATTTGTCTTCCTCCCAGCTCTCACTTCTTGAGCATTACCATCAGCAGCTACAACTTCCTCTTGCTCATCTCCACCGACAACCTCTCATAGGTCCTCTCCAAGAAGGTAGCTTCCATACACGACCTCCACTTCTTGAAGTTTGTTTGAGTCAGTAACACAATGCCAAGACCTCTCCCATAGCCTCCTTCGTCGTCCATCTTAGTGGCTCAGTGTTTATAACTCAGTGCTTGTTCCAAACCTCCCTCTGATACCATGTGAAGTTTTTAAGATCTATGGAACACTGAGACAAGCACACCAAGAATGAACAAAAACACCTATTTATTGCTTGGCAAATAGTTACAACAATTACAATAGATAAGACTGAATACAAGTTGCATACAACTTGATTTACAATAGCCGAATACAAAGAAAGAATAACTGGTCGCGAACAGATGTCCGCTTCTCCACCTATTCACTAGCGTTGGCGGTATCGTTAGCGCGCGTGCTAGCTCGCGGTCTCACGAGCGAGCTGATCGCACACTTCCACAGACGAGACCGCCAGTTGCAGACCGCCAGACCACTTCTCCCTACCGCCTGCGCTACCTCCTAGCGCCCGCGCTAGCTGGCGGTCTCCCACACTCAAGAAACCTGCTCTAGTCGCTTGCCAAACTCACTCCGAGTTCGCTCTAATTTACACCGCTCAAGCCTCTATTTCTCTTTGATGTGCTTTGCAGGGGGAATGACCCCCTATTTATAGATCCCGGAAGTGCCACCTGGAAGTTGAACTAGCGCCGACCCTAGCGCTAGCGCATGCGCTAGCTCATTTCACAAATCTTAACAGTTTCTAACCTGGCGATTCTGCAAGCAACTCTACCAGCTGCAGGTTGTTAATATTAAAGAGAAGCTCAACATATAGCTAGATTTGGCATACTTATCCTGCTGAAATGATTCATGTGCCAACTAACGGGCTTGAGGTGCCCTGGCGAGCAAGTATCGGCGCGTGTGTGACAAGAAATGTGGTAGATCGATGAGCGTATGCGACTTGTAATGCCCTGAGCCCACACCTGGAAGTCAACAACAGTGGCAGCTTTCTTCGGTCAACAATAGCTGCAGGGATCTTAGTCAGAACAACAGCAACTTTAAAACTATGTAAATCTAGTTAGTTGGATAACTATGTAAATTGAAGTGTAACACCTGTTTGGGCTTGACTTACATGCACCCCTATATATAAGACTTGTACCTGTGCTAAACATAATCAATATATATATAATCTAAAACTTTGAGTGACGTTTTGAGTATTGGCTTGTGTATATATATGTGCATGTTTTCAATAATTTTGCCTCAGCTGTAAATTTTCTATCATTGGTATCGAGCTTGAAAGCTTCTTTATACACACAACATCATCGAAGAGTATGAGTTCTTCAGTCCTTTTTCAATCTCTTAGACCTCCATTCCAGTCTTTAACGGCGAGAAATACGATTTTGGAGCATACATATTAAAGCATGGTTTAATTCACAAGGCTTATGAGATGTCGTGACTCTTGACCCATCTCCACCATCTCCTTTACCGTTTAAGTAAAACGCCAGAAATTGTCAAAGAACTAACAATTTCAAATGAGGAACTCCATAGGATGCTCGTGCGAGCTGTATGATCTATCAAGGAGTCTCGAAAGCTTTTTCCTCGTATCATGGGTGCCCAAACTGCCAAGCAGCATGGGACACGCTGGTGGGATAGATACAAAATTGATGAAAAAGTCATAGCCTTGAAGCTCCAAAATGCCTGGAAAGACTTTGAGAATTTAAGCATGAAAGCAGGAGAAAAAGTGAGGATTTACTTGGTAGAACACTATACATCATTATCAAATACAGTTATGGTGATAAGATCGAAGATAAGAAAATTATACCCAAATTACTACGTAGTTTACCTCCAACCTTTTATCCAATTGTGACAGCAATGAAGAGTCGAAGAATTTAAGAACACTTCCCCTAACTGCACTTATGGGATCCTTGAAGACACATGAAAAGAGATTGACTTATACAAATCATCCATTAGATCATGTATTGCAAGCCAAACTTCATCTATCTAAGTCCAATGCAAAAGACAAGAAAAAATGGCTCTCAAATCAAAAGTCAAGTTTTCTGTCAAAACAAGGTAATACTAAATGGGAAGTTGGAAGAGGTAAGACTAAGCAGTTCATCTTTCCTATTCTGAGCAATCAAATGAGAAATTTTGTATTATTTGCAAAAGAATAATCATTATTCCAAGGACTATTTTCGCTATAAAACATGTCGTATCTCTAATCATTCAGAGCAGCACTGCTGGCATAAAGGCAAGGAAGAAGCTAAATATCTGAAATAGAACAACATACCGTTGAAGATATGTTTTATACCTCAGCCTCTGTTGATTCTATTATGCCTGTACATGGTTTTTGGATAGTGGTTGCTCATGCCACATGATAAATGATAAATCTATTTTCCTCCTGAATATAGATGAGACCTATAAATCTCAAGTCCTACTTGGAAATGGTATTACTGCAAATATTGAAGGCAAAGGAACCATCTCAGCGCAAATTACTTCAGGCACTTTTAAACATATTGCTAAAGTCTATTATGTACCTATCTTAACTCAAAATCTATTGAGTGTGACTGGTGCTTAAAGGCCACAAGCTCACTTTTGACCACGATGGGGGGGGGGGGGGGGGGGGGGGGGGGGGGGGGGGGGGGGGGGGGGGGGGGGGGGG